>JAGXOD010001376.1:1927500-2482500 GCA_020368025.1 Brachyhypopomus occidentalis
AAGCAAAGCAAGTGTTTAATCACCAGTGTTGCGGATGCGCACACACACGCACACACACGTGCGCACACTCACATGCACACAAACACACACACACATGCACACACACCTCTTTGAGAACAAACAAAAAAAGTGCACAGTCACTTGTGGTTCTGCTCCTTGCGCGTATATGACTGTGAACATGTTTGTGTGTGATGCGCCTGTGTGGGTTTTGTCGAGAAACAGAAACCGCCATTCTGTCCTCTCTGCCTGTGCGAGCTCTCGGCTCTCTGGGTCAGATTCGCTGAAAGCCACGATAAGCATCGAAACGTTTGCCTTTCGCACAGCGCTGCTTCCTGTACACAGAGCCATTGAGAATTTAACTATCAGAATGCCGCAAATGTCTCTGACACCCATCCCGGCTACCACAGAACAAGTGGGTGTGCTTTTGCCAAAAGACACGTCTCCTGCACCACATCTGTTTAGACTGATGTTCATCTTTTCTTTTTTCTGCGAGAAGGACACGTGCACACACACGCGCATGGTACAATGGCCCTATTATAATGAACAAAGGGTAGTGAGGGTCCAGCCAACCTTTTGCAAGTGTTGATGAACTAAATAGTCCATAACAGCTCTTGCAAACACACTCCCCACCCCACACACACCAATTCACGCACACAGGTGGGGAACATGACTGCAAGCCCATTGAAGTGGTGGTCTCATGAAGGATGGTACTAACTGAAGGCATGGTAGTCAAACAGACAAAAACGAAAATCACACGTTTTAGTCACCTTAGCCACAGATCACTCAAAACCATCCAGCACTCAAACGGTTAAACGATCTCCTTTGACTCTTTGAGCTTGGTCACACCCTTTCAGAGAACCGGTTTGCAATCCTCACACTATTAGCTCTTAAAAAGACAAAGCCTTCTTTCTGAACATGTTTGTTACATAAGCTATACCAATATCTGTTTATATCTGTTTATTTATGTACTTGCTGCTTAATGACCAGAAATTGTGGAGATGTCAGAACAAGAGGTGGATAAGAAGGCCATAGCTGTAATAGATCACTGAACTGACATTTAAGATGAGATAAACCACTTCAGTAATAGGCAGATTTTACATATTAAATGCCTGGAATCACCTTCACACAATTTAAAGGTCATGGGGATTTACATAACAACATTTGGGTTTTTGTTTTTGTTTTGTTTTAAGTTTTTACTGTAAAAGACATCAGAACTAACAAATAAGAATCTCATTATCTGTCTTTTGTTCATTAACTCATAAACCATCATCTGGGAGCAATAAACCACAGTAAGGTGTAATATACATTTTAAATCTCTTTCAGAGAGAGAGAAATAAAAAAAAAATATATATATATATATATATATTATCTACAAATCTCCCGTTCCACCACATCCCAAAGGTGCTCTATTGGATTGAGATCTGGTGACTGTGGAGGCCATTCGAGTACAGTGAACTCATTGTCGTGTTCAAGAAACCATTCTGAGATGATTCGCGCTTTATGACATGGCTCGTTATCCTGCTGGAAGTATCCATCAGAAGACGGATACACTGTGGTCATAAAGGTATGGACATGGTCAGCAACAATACTCGGATAGGCTGTGCTCAATTGGTAGTAATGGGTCCAAAGTGTGCCAGGAAAATGTGCCCCACACCATTGCACCACCACAAGCCTGAACCATTGATACAAGGCAGGATGGATCCATGCTTTCATGTTGTTGATTGCAAATTCTGACCCTACCATCCGAATGTCGCAGCAGACATCGAGACTCATCAGACCAGGCATCATTTTTCCAATCTTCTGTTGTCCAATTTTGGTGAGCCTGTGCGAATTGTAGACTCAGTTTCCTGTTCTTAGCTGACAGGAGTGGCAGCCGGTGTGGTCTTCTGCTGCTGTAGCCCATCTGCCTCAAGGTTCAACTTGTTGTGTGTTCAGAGATGCTCTTCTGCCTCAGTGGTAATGACTGGTTATTTGAGTTACTGTTGCCGTTCTATCAGCTCGAACCAGTCTGGCCATTCTCCTCTGACCTCTGGCACCAACAAGGTATTTGCTCTCACAGAACTGCCGCTTACTGGATATTTTCTCTTTTTTGGACCATTCCCTGCCAACTCTAGAGATAGTTGTGCATGAAAATCCCAGTAGATCAGCAGTTTAGGAAATACTCAGACCAGCTTGTTTGGCACCAACAACCATGCCATGTTCAAAGTCACTTAAATCACCTCTCTTCCCCATTCTGATGCTCGGTTTAAACTGCAGCAGATCGTCTTGGCCATGTCTACATGCCTAAATGCATAGAGTTGCTGCCATGTGTTTGGCTTTCAACATTTGCGTTAATGAGCAGTTGGACAGGTGTATGTAAAAAAGTGGCCGGTGAGTATATAAACGGTAGCTGGAGAATCGTTTCTTCATGAAGGTCCCGTAAACCTCTGTCCCGTGAAGGCTGACGCTTACCTCGCGGTGTTTTAACGAGTCCGCCGTGTAATTGACCAATTATAATCAGTCTGGTAGAGCGTCTCCGAGCTGCGCGGCCGTCGTCGCCATGGCGACAGGAACCGAACGTGGTCTTAGACTTTCGCTGCCTCGCGCTCTATGTGAAAGAGAGGCACGCTGGTGAGTTCTTTACTTAACCAGCATTATGACTTCTGCCAGATCCCAAGTGTAGACACTGAATATATGTTATAGAATATATCCTCTTTATATTCTAGAATATATCGTCTATAAGATATAATATAGAATAAAAATAGATTTTTTGTATATATTCGAGAATATTGTAGACAGTTATGTACTACCGAAAGACTGCCACAGTATGGTACATTGCAGGTCTATACAAACATGTACCAGAGTTCTTATGTTTGGGTTCTGTCAGCCAGAAGCATTTTGATAATTGCGCACGCCACGCAATATATGTAAACAATTTGATTTGATATATTGCGTGGCGTGTGCAATTTTTTTTTCACAAATATTCAGACCAGTGTTCTGATCCCCCGAGGTCACATCACTTCCTGCAAATTCGTACTGAGAACAAATCCGGATGTTCTCAGTATTTCCTGTTGTATGTAGGTGCACATGTCATCGTATGCACGGGCGAGTGGGTGTCTGTCTACAAGTGCACGTGCAGGCGGGATGTAGCCACTGAATCAGTGTGCATCTAGCATTAAAGCTGTTTGAAGTAATGATGCGTCACCGGCAATTAGAAGGGCTTTAACTTCATCTAATGGCACTAAACGTGACCTTTGAAAGGCTCTTTAAAGTTCACCATAAATATCATACATTTCCCAGTGCAAGAGGCCTACATATAGTTATGGTATTTTATATAAAATATGGCTTCCATAGCCAAAGTAACATTTCCCATGTAAAAGTCATCTCTTGAAGTACAATGCAACGGGAAGCACAAGTGTCAGGAAGAGTGTAATCTCACTTTTTTTGTTTTTTGATTAGTGCGTCAGTTTCTCGCACCACCGCCGCTGCCGATCACATATCCCAGAAGTTGTGGCGCAGCTGTGAGATCGCAGTCCGATCCGTTTGATTTTTCATTAGGTGCGAATTCTTATATTGTCCGATTGACGTCAGCGGGGAAGTGATGTGTCAAGCAAATCTGTGAATCACACTGACAGGTCTGTTCCTGCAAAACTCCTTCCCGGTTTCCTCTGGTCGCATCCCGCCCCCCAACTTACATACTTCTCTTTTAGTCTGATCTTCACGTTAAAGAGATACTTCGCTCCACGATGTTAGCGTGACTGGTACTGTACCTAATGAGGGCCTGTGAGTATTGCAGACGCGCGACATGCTGTATGATTCCAGTCGGCTTGCATACTACAGACTAGCAGGACAATGCTGTACATCAAGCAACAACCTTCTCTTGGCATTAACTCACTTAATGCAAAACTAGTATTAGTAGTATTATTAGTAGGTTTTTTTTTGTTGTTAGTCGGTGTAACTCATTTCTCTTGAAGCGAAAGTTTCTCTTGACGTTTCAATGGAAATCCGACGACTGAGATGAAAGAAAATGATTACACCACCACCATCAGGACAGCGCCGTTCGGGCTCAAAAGTCCCGCTAGTCTTCTACCTTCTGCTAGCCCTGTACAGCTGCACACTCTAGCAGATTTGCATTTTTGGTTTCTGGAGAAGAAGGAGAAATGGAAAGAAAAAAGAAATTCACCAAATCATTGTGCAATTCTCAGCCAGTGTGGGCCAAGGCATGAGGGGGAGGTCTACGTTATGTTCCCGTCCGAGCGATACCCAATTCCCATTTTCACCTCCGGACAAACGGTTTTGTGCGGCTATGAAAAATCCATTATTAATGATTTTGTTTACGTGGCACTTATGTAGCACCTTTAAGAACCAAGCACTGTCTAAAAACAGTTCCAGCCCACTAATGAGCAAGACGACAACAACAGCAGCGAGGAACAGCGTCCCAGGGGCCCGAGGAAGAAGCCTTGGGAGGGGACGGGCTCTGTAAGGAGTCTCCTCTCCCTCGGCTACTCTGGACAGCAACATCATCCTTAAAAATATTTACATGTAATTTTAAACCAATTCTGAAATATAATTTTATCATATACATTATACATTTTCAATATTAACAATACTTCTTTCCACACATATTTTTCCTCGAGCAATTATACTCCTTTGGCAAATTAAACACAGTATTTAAGACGCCCCAGCCCTTTCACTCAGCTTGCGGTCAAATGACTGCACAGCATTGCAGCATGGCTGCCAGCCTGCAGGGCTGGGGTTTACCGTCAGGGTGGGTTTCCTGCGCGGAGACGCCTTCAGCCGCTTCCCCTATATGCCAGTCGGCAGCTTTCACTTCCTCTTTTCTGTGCGTCGTGATCGCGAAAATCTCCTGATTGATAACTCGTGCGCGCGCGCGCGTGCGGTTCATGAAAGCGGCGAAACAACAGATCAGCGACATCTGCCTCTGACCTCATCGACGGCCGACGCGAGACGAGCTTTCGAGCCGTTTGCTAGCACGTGATGTTTTGTAAGAATTTTAGTCCTGAAAATATGTTTTGAGAGGATGGAAAATAGTGGAAAACGTGAAAAGCGATTTGAGGAAGATAGAAGGGTAGAACCTTACAGCAGGAACCTGGAGAAGACCAACTAGAGGCAGTGAAGTGAATTGTATGAAAAGTGTGTGTGTGTGTGTGTGTGTGTGTGTAAGAACATCAAGTGAGAGAGAAGATATCTGCTAGCATCACCTCAAGTCTCCACAGCCTTCTGCACATTGTAGTCTCTTTCTCATACCCTTTGCTGAATTAGAATTTGAAAAAATATTGAGTTGTGGTGTGTGTGTGTAGTTTTCAGTGTGTACATGGTGCATGTGGGTATGTGTAATTTGTGTGTGCGTGTGTTTGTGTGTGTGTATGGGGGGGTTGGGTGAACACTCACATGCGGGTCTGTAATAGGCTCTCTGACACACTAGATCTGTGAGAGCAGCTGCAAGGCCTTGGCAACTCTCTCTCTTTCACTCTCACTCTCTCTCTCTTTCACTCTCTCTCTTTCTTTCACTCTCTCGCTCTTCCTCACTTTCGCTCTCACTCCCCGAATCCCTCTCTCTCTCCCTCTCACCCTTTCCATCATGTTCTTACTCTTATTTAACCCACATTTATCTGATTTCCTCCCCACATTTTAAATGAACTCATCTACCTATCCATCTCTCCATCCATCCATCCATCCATCCACCCATCCATCCATCTTTACATTCTGTCTATTAAAGCCCAGTTCAGTCCTACTCTCCATTAAAAACGTGATGCTGACCACAGAGTTGACACATGCAGTCTGTCAGTGACTTCCTTACGTTATAATCAACAGTGGCAAACCAGTTCTGATTCAGTAACAGAAATATGTCTGTTAATTTCTGTTATGTCCCCTTAGTGATTTTTTTTATGTGAATTTCCGTTAATCCTTTAATATGTCATGCAGAGATCAATCATTCTGAGGGATCCTGAATAAGAGCTTGGCTACTTTGCCTACCAGGCAGAACATGTGCTTGCATGTCAGTGTGTGAAGCATACACATTTTTCCCCTCCATAAACATTTCCCCAAATCACCCATCTCTCCCCACCTCTGGAGTGCTGAGTGGCAGAGGTAAACTCCGCAGGGCAATGTTCCGATATTCCGAGACTCATTCCATTACTCTGACCCTTGGGGGGTGGGGGGGGGGGGGGGTAGACTCATCAAGATTTACAGCATCAAGCCACAACACGTATTGAGCAAAGTCATAATAAACCGTTGTTTGTATAGCATTATTATTACCACTGGCAACTATGGACTTTACGAGCGTGTGGTTCTTATTCTTTTGTTAGGCCATCAGGCATTTGCAATGACTTCATACCAGTTGGGCTGCTATGCAACTTTTAAAGCAGATCTGAGATCAGGCTTTGCTGGTTCTCCTGTAACAGCTCAGATGGAGGTTTGCACAGAAGGAACTGACCCTAAACCAGCATTTAGAAATGCAACCACCAGAGATGCATGATCAACCAAGCGTGACCTTAGAAGAAGAGTTGGGGGAAGAGGTTCTGTGGGGGCGAGGGGGCTCCCTTAAGTTTATGGGTTTGGAAGTTCCAGGCCCAGGGGCGAGGGTAGGTATTTTCTCATCATCCTCGCTGAAGATGGTCGCGGGTGGTGAGCCACGTCTGAATTCTCCCCTGGTGGTTTACCCATGGGACTGACCTCATCTTAAGGGCTCAGAGTCGAGTTTGAAGCCTGAAGAGTTCGTTGATTTCTCAGGCATGCCCCTGTGGTTAAAACCTGACACAGGTGGTGAGTCTTTGTTGAAAAGATTTACCCCTTAAAGTGTTCTAGTGTGTGTGTGTGAGAAAGAGAGAGAGAGATACACACATACACACACACACACACACATATATATATAAGAACTTACACATTCTTTCCAGTAAAACTCTGAAGACACACCATGGGAATATAGTCTCTTGTATAAATACATTGAAAATTGTTCATTCCATTTAAATGCCAAACACTTTGGTTGTCTACCCATGGATGTGTGAGTGTGTGTCTGGTGAAAATTTACCCCACCACAAAAAAAAAGAAAAAAACCTTAGACCAATTAGACCTCAGCTGTGTTTCTGGACACGTTTCCAGACTTTGGCCCACACAGCTGATTCCTGAGTCACACCTTCTACCACAGTTGTTTACTCATTTTCTCTTTTTTATTCCTTCTGATCTTCTCTTGTATGGCGAGGAATGTCTAGGTTCAGATTAATTTCCCAAACCTCTCTCTCTCTCACACACACACACACATTATGCTATTAAAGAATTAAAGATGTGAAATGGCAAAAGCTGACCCCAGATCAGAACCCCTTTAGTTTTTTTAACTTATATGAGTAATTTCACAGGTGCTGCTGAATCACTAAAGAGACCACACTAGATTGTAGTTATGGTTATGTATGTATCACTAAACAGACCACAAGCGATTGTAGTTAGGGCTATGTACGAATCTGATCGGGACTTTATTAGGAAAAGCTGGGAGAAATAGGGCTATTGAGAATTTAAATGAGGGATAGAAGAATGGAAAGGATAGAGAACAAAAATGGATTCAAAAGGAGGATTGTAAACCAAGTAAATATCTCATTTGATGGACAGGAGAATAGAAACAAAACCAAGGTATGGATAGACAGATGGATGAATGGACAGATAGATGGATGGAAGGGTGCATGGATGGATGGATGAAGGGATTAAAGAATAGTGGAGAGTACAGGAGCATTCATCATCATCCTCCACTCTCACCTCTGCTAGGTGTCTGAGAGGAAGCTGATGGTTCTCACCACTAGCTCTGCTACCCTAAACCACACAGTTCATACTGTTCATCCATAAAGACTGCTCAGTGTGGCAATTTAATACTGAAGCCCAAAATGTAGAAAAAAAATTAATACTCACTTGATGATTTACTTGCATTAGTATTTATTTATTCTGTAGTGTTCGTATGCAAATGAACTGTTACAACCCAGATAAGCCCTGTTGCCCTGTTGCCCTGTATGTGATGTGCTCTAGTTTAGATTCCAAACATTTACACCTGGCTCAAAGTATTCAGAGACATTTTTCTCTGTGCTGTTTTCTTCAGCTGGACAGATTTCTCGAAACCTCTTGTCAGTTCTGAGTGTGTGGGAGATTTGATAATTTATACGCATTTATCAACCAGGCTGGAATTTGTTGGTAGGAGCCTTCTCCCCAGCCTGACCCAAGAGCCCTGGGGGAACTCCACACAGTAACACGGTTGATTCTGTAGGTGACCATATAGCGCGAGGTGCCATGTAATGTACCTTCTTAAATGCACTTTTCCATGGCTGAGGATTTTTTTCTGCCTTGGTGGTGATACAGCTGTGTGTGGGTGAGACACAGACACAAACACATACCCCACACTGAGCACACTCACACGCGCTCTCTCACACGCCCACGTGCACAAGCTTATATACAGACTGATAGGTTGCGCACACATATATATACACACACACACACATAGCATATATAAAGAGTGACAGCTTCTCAAACACATAAACCTAAAGTCAGAGTATCTTTACTCACACACACACACACAAACATCATGCAGAATGACACTTACATGGTTCTCAGTTACATTCAAACACATTCTCTTTAATTCACACGCACACACACACACACACACACACACACACACACGCGCGCACACACAGTCCATACACATATCCACAGGTCTCTGTAGTGCTTCCAGAACACACACAGACATACACACACACAAGAGGACTGAGTGCTCAACCCCATGGGAAAGGCCTGTGACTCATGGCGACTCACACACACATGCATACACACACACACACACACGCACATAAATAGACCAAGAAACATACAGGTCAAGTTGAGAACACAGTCACTCATGGTCTACTGACAGGAACAAGGCACACAGATAGAAAAACGACTTAACAGACAAACAAAACGAAACAGACAAACAAAAAACGAAAAAGCACTCACACACACACAAATACATTCACACAACATAATTCTCTCAATGTCTCTTTTGGAGAATAAGATCAACTGACAGACATTTTTCCCCCAACACAGCACTGCTATCTGTTTGCGACTAACAATGTGCCGATGGCATCTGACTTACAAGAACTGACAACCGGCGGTATTAAGACTGACAGGGAGCGCGAGGGAACCTCAGACTCTTCACGTAGTCAGCCGAAGTGTCAGCCTCGCTAACATTGCATTGCATTGACAATTTTTGTAAGTCTGAGCGCTGTATTTTCTTTAGAAGAACCGTTTAGGCCTACAGACACTCCGAATCCTTTTTTGAATGCTTTTACTCTTGTCAAGACTTGAAATTCGAGGCTCTGAAAATTATGTGAAGGAAAAAAAATCGAGGGAATTATATTTTCCCCTATAAGTAATGAAATTGAATACAAAAAACGTGTAGGCCTATACCTGTCTCAGTCAGGACTTACTTCACAGTAGGAGGAAACTAGAATAAATGTAACAGCAAAACAACTTCACTTCATTCTTTTGTGTCTTACGATCACCAGTGCATTTAATCACGTACTACTGAGATGTTTAAGGTCACATCTCAGAACTCAGGTCAAGACGCATTTAACTTTTAATTCCCAAGTTCAAAGCTGAAGACCGCGCATATGAAACGTGACACGCGCTTCACATAGGAACAGATTGTTAACGACGTGCCCGACATGTTAAACGGGTCGCGTCGCTTAAGTACTTGCAGGACGAGTTTCCCATCAAATTGTCGTTTATTACTATCTCAGAGATTATATCTCTAACATGAGTCGTCTTATAAAATCAAATGTTATTTTGTTGTAGAACAGAATAGACCACGGTTGCCAAACGCGGATTTTGCCCGTTCATCTTACATACAGGGAAGACGTGATCTTAGATCAGTTTCTTACAGCGCAAGAAACTAACAACTGCGCCTACTGGCTCCCAAAATCTCCTATCGTATCTTATAGGCATTCGTCAGGCACCATTTGAACACAGGAGCTCGGCCGTTAAGAAGTAGTGACTCACTATGGCTCGTCGCGAGCCTTCCCCCTTCCCTCGCCCGCGCTTTTACGGGAAGTGGAATGTGTTTTTATTTCCCCATTTTGCTTTCATGAAGAGCAGGGGCGTGTCAGCCTGTTGGGTTAATGTTTATCTGTCTGTGTCGGCGCGCGCACGTGTTCGTGCAGTCCGCCGGAGGCAGGGCGAGCCCTTGCCTAATTGTCGGTGTCCAGACAGCGTCTCTTTGTTTCCCATCTTAAAAACACAGTGCTTGTGGTGCGCAGGAAAAAATAAGTGAATGGTACGTTTGTGATGTGGAATTTACTTGGATTTACTTCGTACCCGTTTGAAATCATCACCATTAATAATTTATTTAAGCAGTGATGTCCAGTCAGACAGTTCTAGCTCAGTTCTAATACCAAAAAGTATACAGAAAAATAGTACAATCATATTTCATAAATAAACGAAAACATCAACATGTTCCTATAGACTACATATTCTTGGCTAGTATTGCATTTCTGCCCGAGAGTAGAACTAATCCATATTGCTCATTAGCAAGCCTGTAGGGGCCCACATGGTTTCTCTGGTGATGCTTTGAAGGGTTCTATAATATAACTCTATTAGCAAAATGACAAGATGTCTGACAGGAACCTAATGCGAAAGCTATTACCAAGGCTCCAAGGGCACCCTTCAAAGAAAATCTCACAGTAATTACACGAGGTCAGACAAATCATAGGTAGAAAGGACAAATGTGTTTGTAAGGCGAACCGTGAGCGGTAAGTTTACTAGCCAGTTGCACACACATCACTTTTGATTGGTCAACAGTAGCTGCGTTTTGAGGACTTTGAGATATATTTTGAAATGCAAAGATTAATGTAAGGACATGTGTGTTGTTGTTGCTGTTTCTCAGGGGAGTGGGGGGTGCAGACGTGGCACCCAGTTTACAAACTGCCAATGCTCTATAGTTCAATATCCCCAAATCCCTTTTAGCTCAGCACATGGTGTCTCACTTGATTAAACGGTGGAATATGGATCATTACGATT
Organism: Brachyhypopomus occidentalis; assembly: GCA_020368025.1. NCBI lineage: Eukaryota > Metazoa > Chordata > Actinopteri > Gymnotiformes > Hypopomidae > Brachyhypopomus > Brachyhypopomus occidentalis. The sequence goes on from JAGXOD010001376.1 coordinate 1,938,526, forward strand.
CTCTTCTCTCTCAGATTGGCCTGTTCGCACCTCCCCTCATCAACATCTTTCACTGTAAGCTCCGTCTACACCTCTGCATTTCCCTCCGGTCGTGGTCGCTCGAGACTCTGGTCAGACCAGAGCGTTGTGTCTGGGAAACCCAGGCAGCACTTCTAAGCGGCCTGTTGTGCTACGTCTTGGATTTTCCCCGAGTGTGCAGTGGCTATTTTGGTTGGGTAAACATAGCAGTGTGGGTGGAATCGCCCAGGATCCGACTCGGCATTCCCAGAGGAACGGGAGACCAGTGGCGCGACACGGAGGTGCGGGGAGGGAGGGGCATCAGAGCGCCACAACAGCCTCGTTTTCCATCCCCAACATATGAAATTTCAGCTTAAGGGCGGAACTTTTTAAGTGTTATTTAAAGACGTTTAAGTAGTGCAAGCAAGACTATACTGAGGAGAGAATTCGCACCAACAACCACCTGCTCACGTGTTTTTTTACACCATTGATGATAGTGCAATTCCCGTGTGTGCTATGAGCTAATGACTTGGGAGTGTGTGTCGTGACTTATAGCTTCTTCTTCTTCTTCCTCTTCTTTTTCTTCTCTCTCTCTCTCTCTCTCTCTCTCTCTCTCTCTCTCTCTCTCTCCTTTTAGACAACCCTTCTTACTTTACTGTCTTTTCCTGATGGACACCCAGACGATGGAATGCTGGTGTGGCTGTCTGTATTTTCTCAATTTTCTCTCTCTCTGTCTCACTCTCTGTCTCTCTCTCTGTTTCTCTCTCTCTCTTCCTCTCTGTCTGGAAAAGGTTGGTAGCCAGGTGTGCTTGTCTTGACTGCAATAAATAATTAAATAAATGAAATAACACCTGCATACCCAGACTAGCACACATACACACACACACATGCAAACACCACACAGACGCACCTTGCTCACATGGTGAGTTCATGTGCAGACAGATTTGGATTCAGGTGCTGAACATTACTAATGAGAGTATTTGGAGATTAGACTGTGACACACACATGCACACAGGTGTAGTGTGTTTGTGTGTGTGTGTGTGTGTCAGAGAGTTTAGATGAGGTCATCATAATGCTGAGTGCAGGATTAGAAGATGACACACTCTTTTAATGACAACAGTACAACCCTCACACACATCATCATCACCCACCTCACACTTTTACTGACAACAATACAACCCTAACACAGACGTCATCATCTGCACGCACCTCGTGCTGCAATAGGCGTGTCCTCTACCACACACACCCTGCCTCAGGCCTAGAGCTCTCTGTCCCTGGGTCTAGTCTCTCATCTTTCTACCTGTGGGCTATAAACCAGAGTATTGGTTGCTTTCTTGGGGTTGGCACATCCCTTTAGTCTTTGATAATAGGGACAGATGAATCCTTAAATGAAATAATAAAGTCTGAATTTGAGTCAGTTACGGCAGCAGAGAGACCTTTGAAATCTGTAAGATTTTGGCACACACTGAACTGGGGGGGAGGGGTTGCAGTCAGTAAGTAAAGTGATAATGATATACCTTCATAATAATGGTGTTAGACATCTCAGTCAAACACACACCCCACACATTTGCTGAATAAGCACTAATGACACTTCAGCAATAGAGAAAGTGATGGACACACACATCACATAGACATACACACTTTTTCTTTAACACACACTCTCCTGCAGGGTGTGTATCTAAATTTGACAGATTACATGTTTTGGTGGCTCAGAGGGTATGTCCCACCTTGTTTTCAAGAACGTGTCCTTCAGAAGATTATATACACGGGTTTTGGCCGATAATGGAGCGCAATGCGTTTAACCTCCAAGTGTGTTTAACCTCCACATCCATGTACACACCCAGACACATGGAATTTTGTGTTACTTCACTTGGGAGGTCTTGCATAGAGCACAGGTATAATTTAACAGTGTCCCTCTGTCTCTCCATGTCTTAGCTCTGTCTCAGTGTCACGCCTGGCCCTGCCCCCACATGTCAGACAGGTCTTTGATTTCGTTCTCCATGTGCTCGGTGTTTTCATTTCAGTTGTCATGCCTTATCATTTGTAACTCTGCCCCTCGCTATTGTATTCACCTGTGTCTGGTTTAGTTCTATATATTTATACCCCTGGTTCTCAGGTCTTGTTAGCTGGTCTTTGTTTGTTTCCGCAACCCTGTTGTGAATGTAGTTGTTATCTTTATTAGCTTGTATTTCATTGTGTTGGATATATCTCGCCCTGTGGTACATATTAATCATTTGTCTGTTTCTGAGATTCGTGGTATTATGACCCTGGACCATTTAAATAACCACGATTATGGGTTCGTGCCTAGTAAATTTCACTCTTCTGAGCATTGGTGTCCACCTCCTGATCGCTCTGCACCATCGGCATTACATTCAGTCTCCCTCTGTCTCTCCATGTCTCAGCTCTGTCTCAGTGTCCTTCTGTCTCTCAGTGTCTCAGCTCTGTCTCAGTGTCCCTCTGTCCACATCTCAGCTCTGCAGGGTTTGTCTTTTTCTCATCTCACTTTTATGTTGGCATGGATGTGACAAATTACATTCTTTTCAAAGCAAGTAACTGGGAGGACAACATTATTAATAAAGGTAAAAAACAAAACCAGTGAGAAGAAGATCAGTATTTACAACACTGTGATGCCTTGACTCGCTGCTTAACCCTCAGGATATGAAAGGCAGGCCACAAGCGTTTGATCTCTCTCACTTCTTTGATGTGTTTAATTGGACATAATGACTGCTTTAACTTATGACAATTTATCTCAGAATACATACTGCAATAAGCTACCCTGCTCTGTGTGTGTGTGTGGATATGGAAGTTGAGGAAACAGGGCTTTTGGGGTGTGACCTACAGGTCTATTGTTAAACACACATAAAAACCAACTAACATATGAAGACACATTGAACTTTGTAACCATGGTGATAAGGAATGTGTCACACCTTCTGCCAATTCAGTTGCTGGTAGTTGTTTACCCCTGATTTGCCTGCCCTGCACCAATTGGTGCTCTTCTGGTGCTCTTGTTGTTGGATGTGATAGGTCCTTTTATGGCTGGGTTTTATTGTTGAATGTGATTGGTGCTCTTTATCACTGGTTAATATTGTTGGATGTGTGCTTTATTTTCTACAAAAACAAAGAGCAGCTTTGGAACAACCATAATTCCTATAAGCCAACAGAAGGCATACACCAGAGTTCACACGCAGAACAATTAGGCTATGGGCAACAGCACTGCCATCCAAATAACCTCCTAGTTTCACAAGCTTTCTTCACAAGTATATATGTTGTTATAATAACACACATTGTCAAACATCTAGTCCTTTCTATATGCTGAGTTACAGTGCAGCTTTGAGTCATTGCAGTGCCAGCCCATAAGTACAGAGGGCTTTAGCTAGATATTAGGAAGCTATATTAAGAACGTTTTATTCTCTAGAGCTAATAGGAAATGTTCAGGAGGTAATTCACATGTTTGCAGTGGTTCTCACTAGTCACATTGCCACAAGTGTCACTGCTTTTAGCCACTTATCAAGGTCTCTGTGTCACATTCACGAGCACATGTGTACACACACACACACGCACGCACACACACACACACACACATTGCACTGTCAAATTAGGTGTTGGGCGATAGTGTTGGGCATTAGTGTTGGGCATTAGTGTTTGGTGTTGGGCGTTAGGTGTTTGGTGTTTGGTGTTTGGTGTTAGGTGTTTGGTGTTGGGTGTTAGTGTTAGGTGTTGGGTGTTAGTTGTTGGGCGTTAGGGTTAGGTGTTGGGTGTTAGTTGTTGGGCGTTAGGGTTAGGTGTTGGGTGTTAGTTGTTGGACGTTAGGGTTAGGTGTTGGGTGTTAAGGTTAGGTGTTGAGGGTTAGGTGTTGGGCGTTGGTGTTAGGTGTTGGGTGTTAGGGTTAGGTGTTGGGTGTTACGGTTAGGTGTTAAGGTTAGACATTGGGTGTTAGGGTTAGGTGTTGAGTGTTAGGGTTAGGTGTTGGGCGTTGGTGTTAGGTGTTGGGCGTTGGTGTTAGGTGTTGGGTGTTAGGGTTAGGTGTTAGGGTTAGGTGTTGGGTGTTAGGGTTAGGTGCTGGGTGTTAAGGTTAGGTGTTAAGGTTAGGTGTTGGGTGTTAGGGTTAGGTGTTAAGGTTAGGTGTTGGGTTTTAGGGTTAGGTGCTGGGTGTTAAGGTTAGGTGTTAAGGTTAGGTGTTGGGTGTTAGGGTTAGGTGCTGGGTGTTAAGGTTAGGTGTTAAGGTTAGGTGTTGGGTGTTAGGGTTAGGTGCTGGGTGTTAAGGTTAGGTGTTAAGGTTAGGTGTTGGGTGTTAGGGTTAGGTGTTGGGTGTTAAGGTTAGGTGTTGGGTGTTAGGGTTAGGTGTTAAGGTTAGGTGTTGGGTGTTAGGGTTAGGTGCTGGGTGTTAAGGTTAGGTGTTACGGTTAGGTGTTGGGTGTTAGGGCTAGGTGTTGGGTGTTAAGGTTAGGTGTTGGGTGTTAGGGTTAGGTGTTAAGGTTAGGTGTTGGTGTTAGGGTTAGGTGCTGGGTGTTAAGGTTAGGTGTTAAGGTTAGGTGTTGGGTGATAGGGTTAGGTGTTGGGTGTTAAGGTTAGGTGTTGGGTGTTAGGGTTAGGTGTTAAGGTTAGGTGTTGGGTTTTAGGGTTAGGTGCTGGGTGTTAAGGTTAGGTGTTAAGGTTAGGTGTTGGGTGTTAGGGTTAGGTGTTGGGTGTTAGGGTTAGGTGTTGGGTTTTAGGGTTAGGTGTCAGCAGCGCCACAGGCTGGCGTCATGAGAATGCAGTCCTCTGGGGAATACCCCTGCCTATGTAAGGCTAGAGAAATTTAGAAAAGTGTTGTCGTACCCCGACAAGCTAAGCTGTCCATTTAGAGGAACTGTTTTTTTTTACTGCCTGATTTTCTCAAGGACCGTTACCTCAAGTTTCTCATGTATGAACAGATCAAACCACTATCTCTCACATTGTTTTTTAGATGTTGAGCCAATCAAATCCTTCAGCCTACATCCAAGACCACTTTCTTTATAGAATTTCCCCAGAACAGTCTGTGGCCACACTTCAGAACAGCTCACCAAACGTTTACTCTAAATGCCAGCCGTGTGTGTGTGCATTTGTGTGTGTGTGTGTGTGTGTGTGTGTGTTTGAGAGTGGAGGAAGTTGTGGGTGTTTGTGTACAACTTGACCTATCTTTTCTAAACACAAGGATAATGCTTAATGTCCTTAACAAAACAAACAAACAATCAAGTACAAATAATCAAGTACAACTAGGGAATGTACGTGTGAGGAGTTCACTAACAGTCTCGGGTCAGAGATTAGATGAATAGCACAGCACACTTGAACATGGAGCTTTCATCCAAGGAGGCCTGACAGCAGAGACTGAAGTTTATTTTTCGATTCCTTTTTAGGTCATACACTAGCACCACATCCCAATTATTTTTACATTCTCATGTAGCAAATTTTAAAAACACACTTGTACAGGTGATTCCAGATTTAGGTGTTGATATAGAGGTCAGTGTATTTGAAATAAAGGCTAGTGTTAATGAGGTTTTCCATTGTCTTCTCGTGGTGTTTTTTGGTCAGAGTTGTTGCAGTGAAATTTCAGGCTTCTGGTGCAAGCTACCACAGAATATTCAGGCATGATTTTTTATGCATTGTTACATGTGAATTGTCACAGTGTCTTCTAATGTGATTGTTCTATCACATTGTTAGAACAATGTGGTTGTTATGGCGTTTTACGTGATTGTTCTAGCATGGTTTGTTATGATGTTATGATGGCACCTCAACTCTCAGCTCTTTTGTCTAAGGGGATGTCATGACTGCTCCTTTAGATGCTGTGTTGGGTCACCCAATGATAATCTCAGTGTTGAATTGACCCTCCAGTGTAAAAAAGTCGAGTTGCCCACATACAAGTACTTAGAGTCCAGTCAGGCTGATTCAGACCAGCGGTCTTTACTGTGGGGTCTGTGTGGTGAAGTCAGTTCTTAGTGGTGCAGGGCCATCCTGGAGTGTGTGTGTGTGTGTGTGTGTGAGTGAGCATCTGTGAGTCAGGGTATAGGGGGGATAAAAGGCAGTCTTTGCTGTCAGTACACATCAGCATTCCTCCAGGGTCTGGAGGTTTTTTGGGGGGGGTGAAGAGACTATGCAGCCCAGCTGTAGTGAGGAGCCTCTGGGTTGTGCATCCTGCCATGAAAGCCCTTCTCCTTTTAGACGATGACTCGATCTGTCTATCCACTGCTCTTCCCCTGCTGTGTCTGACCAGCGGGGGACAGTGAACAGAAGGCGAGGTGAGTTTTCGCCTCTGCGTTGAACATCCAGAGATTTCAGAAAATGGTCAAATCTGGCCGCCAAAGCCAAAGCCTGGAGCTGTGTATGTAAGTGCAGAGACATTAATTTATTCTGAATGATATTAATGAGCACTGACTCACACTTGTCTTATGCACTATGCCATTATCGGAATTAGTTGAGGAAACACGTCTGTACAGACTGATGTGGAAGTCCAGGTTCTTGGCTTCGTGCCGTAGTGTGGTGGCTGCCACCCCTGTCCTCAGGGACCTCCTCAGGGACCTCCTCAGGGACCACTACTCCAGGCTTCAGAACACTTCAGTCAGGTTGTGCAGATCTCAGACTTAGGCTCCTGGAGGCTCTGTTATTTTCCGATTAGCAGTGGGAACAGTGGGAACAGTGGGATGAGTGGGAGGAGTGGGAACAGAGGGAACAGTCTGAAATGTACTGGAGAATCAAGCATGTACAGTGTAAAATTCTAAACTGTAAAATCCAGCCATATTTTTTAAAGTGTACATGATTGTTATGCAAACAAAAACTTGGAAACATATTAATTTTAAAAATGACATGTAATTTTAAAAATCTCATGATGTAGAGAAAACAGAAGATTTTACGACGACTATGGGTGAATTCCCATAAATCTCATACAACTGTTAAATTCTCATAAGTCACATCCCTTTCACTGTAATTGTTAGGGTTTGACGAGATTTATTAAACAACAGCATGAAGACACGTGCGGCGCCAAAGACTCTTTTACTCGGTTTCTCTGAAGCTGATGTGTTTCTGGTTCTGTCTGTTGTTTTTTTGTGGTCTTGATTTCGATTCCTTCAGCAGTAACCCTCATTGTTTGATTCACACCTAGCGCAGAGGTGCAATGACGTGGGGAACTAGGTTGCCAAATTATATCACAAACATTAAATGGACCTAAAATCAATCAACTGTCCAGTCAGCTCATTTTCAAATCATTGTGATTGGCTGTATTTTTTTTTTGTGATCATTTTCAGCAAGTGAGCACAGACTCGACCATAGCTAACTGCTGTCACACCACAAATCACAAAACTCTATTATAGATCAGGAGCAAATGTGTTTATGCAGAGCTGTTATAACACACCATTGATGGTTCATCAACCAACTGGTTACTGGTTCTAAGGACACAATGATTAATTACTGCTCCACTCCCTCTGAGCGATTTTTGAGATTTAGCGATGTGTCCAGCCTTTGGTGTGAAGAACCAGTGGTGTGATGCTTCGTACTTTAAAGACAAGATAGTTTATGAAAAAGTTCTTAAAGTTCTAAAAGTATCATGGACCTAAAACTTGAAGCGTGTATCAGCATATATATATATATATACAAATGTCATATTGTACAAGAGTGGAACACATATGCACAAACACACACACACACACACACACGAGAGGAGGGAAGCATTTTCTGTTTAGTGCATCTGCTATTTCGTTTGTGATTTCAGTCTAGAGTTTGACTTCATATGTAGGAATGGGATGTTTTTCTAACCCCAGCCCAACCCCACTGTGATCATGTCACTCCTCCACTTTCTCTGTCTCGCTTTCTACATTGTTACATCAGTCCTCCTTTTCCCTTGTCCTGTGTTATGTAAGACTACACACACACACACTCACACATGCACGTATGCAAACATACATGTGCCGACTGCTGCAATACTGTAACAAAAAAGGTGCAGCTCTAAAACTAAAACTTACCATAACTGTGTAAAACACAATGGTAACACACCAGTATACTGCATGACCTAAAACTAAATCTTACCTTAACTGTGTAAAACACATTGGAAATAGTAATACACTGGTATACTGTGTAAATTAAAACTAAATCTTACCTTAACTGTGTAAAACACATTGGAAATAGTAATACACTGGTATACTGTGTAAATTAAAACTAAAACTTACCATAACTGTGTAAAACACAATAGTAATACACCGGTGTACAGGTGTACATTGGTTCATTCATTCATGTGTAAAACACACTGGTGTACTGTGTTCATTCGTGTATAAAACACACTGGTATACCATGTTCATTCATTTATGTGTAAAACACACTAGTATACAGTGTTTATCCATTTATAAAACATTTTGCTGGTGTTGTTGCTCTTTCATGTTCACCTACACAGACACTTAAAAATCAAAAAAAGATTCTTCATAACCTCTGGACAGCATTGTGTAAAGCATAGGTAGATCGACTACATAGATACACATTTTTCATATAGAATATAGATTTACAATGTGAAATACCATTAACTGAATATTTTCTTACCCAGAAGTCGAACAGGTCCCTGGAAAATTAAAAAATCCCAAGCTCATCTATAGGGAATCCTCTGTGTGTGTAGGGAATCCTCTGTGTGTGTAGGGAATTCTCTACATGTGTAGGGAATACTCTGTGTGTAGAGAATACTCTACATGTGTAGGGAATAATCTGTGTGTAGAGAATACTCTACATGTGTAGGGAATACTCTGTGTGTAGAGAATACTCTACATGTGTAGGGAATACTCTGTGTGTAGAGAATACTCTACATGTGTAGGGAATACTCTGTGTGTAGAGAATACTCTACATGTGTAGGGAATAATCTGTGTGTAGAGAATACTCTACATGTGTAGGGAATAACTTTGTGCTTTTGACAAGGGAAGACTGATTATCAGTGACACAACCTTTTACACACAGACCCAAGCCAGTAGACAAGGTTCGTCCATTTCAATAATTGCCCCATGTTTGATTTACTTACGAAATCAGTCAATGGCATCTTGCAGTTTCGAGCTCAGTTTTCAACCTTTATTTAATGTGTCACACATAAGATGTGGACTGCAGTTATTTCCTATAAATCACAAAGGGAAATGAAATTAGCCCAACCCCAGAACAGTCAGTATATCAGGTCTGCTTGTCCAGCCCACAGTTCCCAGAACAACCAGGATATCAGGCCTGCTTGTCCATTGCCTGATCCACTTTTCCCAGTGCAGCCAAACCACCAGGTTTGTTTGCTCAGTGAGGGCACAGTCAGGCCACTATTCATAGAGCAGTCAGTATATTAGGCTTGTTTCCCTGGTGTTTGGCCCACTGTTCCCAGAACACTCCAGCACAAGCTGATATAAGTGCATATTTCTGGGCAAATCATTTTCTGAGCAAATGCTGTTGTGCTGTCACTGAACTCTGACCCCACACACCACCACTGCAACTGCCTCATACTCGGATTGTGACATGGTTCAGCTTCCTTTAGGAGTAAGTGACCCTCCCATAAAATCACTTCATTGTAAAACAAAGACCTCAGAGAGAGAGAGAGCGATAGAGTGAGAGAGAGAAGGGGAGAGGATGGAGAAGTGCCACTTTTATTTTCAGGAAGGAAACACATCTGTGGAACAGTAACCACTAACAGAGATGAAAAAGCGGAATCCATGTCGGGAACAGTTAAAGATAGACACACACACACGCACACACACACACTTCTCTGTCCTCTCTTGCCCTTCGTACTGCTTTCCAACAGTTTCCAGTGGCCAACACAGTAGTAAATGTTCAGCCATGAAACCAACCAACCAACCAACCAAACAAACAAACAAACAAACAGTCTCCGGCGCCGCGTGTACAAACAGCGTCTCCACTGTTGCTGTTCCTCTTGGGCACATGAAATCTGAACTCTCATATACAGACATGATGGATTAGAATCATAAATCTCACGCAGGCACACACACACACACATACGCACATATGCGTGTGTGTGTGTGTGTGTGTGTGTGTGTAAAAGATACTGAGAGAGGCAGGGACAGTGACATATGATGAGAACTTGATTGACAAGTTTCATTCATGGTTTCATGTGAAAAAAAGAATAGCTCGGTGTGGAAGTCTCCTCCTAGTGTCCCGCATGCAGAGGTGCTGTGTGTGGATGCTCTTACAGGCTCTGCCGGTCCTCCTTATCAGATGCACCGTGGTTACAGTCTAGCCACTCTGTTTAGTGGAGCTGATAGCGTCTCACTAAATTGTGCCTGTAAAGGCATTGACTGTAGCTGAATGGTTATCTTTAAATGGGTTAAGAGGGTAGAAAGAGAGACAGATTTCTGTGTGTGTGTGCGTGTGTGCGTGTTTATGAGACAGAGAGAGAGAGAGACGGGGAGAAGAGGAGACATGTTGAGAACTTGACTGTGGATATCTTTGTCCAGTTTAGTCTGGTTTCATACCACACGGTGCAGGAGATGAGGATCTCAACAGAACTTGCCTTATACTGTCACTCCACAGGTGTAGTCACAGTTCGAGCGTCTCAGACACCGTCTGGACTGGTCTGGTTGGCTTGGAGTGATTTTCAGTAAAGCAGGATGTTGACGCACATACACACATGCACACACATGCACATGTACACACGCGCACACACACACACGCACAAAATCACATGCACAAGGTGTTTTTACACAGTGTGTGTGTGTGTGGATTTTTGTTTGTTTATTCGACTGCCTTTAAACTTTAAGACTTTAAAACCTGTTCCCTTGTGTTCCCTGAGTCTCCTTGTGTGTGTGTGTGTGTGTGTGTGTGTGTGTGTGAGTGTGTGTGTAGGGAAGGGGGGTGTTGCTCCAGACTCCTGCCTGTACCCTCTTCCTCTTCCGTTGCCCTCAGCTTGCACGTGATTAAACACTTATTCTGTGATTCTACTTGACCATTGATTGTTTCATCGACAGCTCCCTGCGAAGTGGAATTGTCCACACCTAAAGTTTCTGAGGTGTTACCTATATCCCCCTGAGAGTAGCGTAACTGATCTAGAATCAGTTGTGTATGACTCAATTAGCTGTGAAATGTCATGCATATTGTGTCCCAGATGCAGCAATGCACCAATATGATGTTATCTCTGTATGATTATATCACCACGATACTGTTACTGATCATATGAAACAGCAATGGGGTGGAGAGAGTGTATGAAATGATGCTATTGAAGTGATTCCATATAAAGGTAGTGAGAACGCATGCAACAAAGTTTCAGTGACAGAAATACCAGCTACTGCAAATATCTATTTGTCAGTAACACCTCAAACTAACCTCAAAGGCTTCGTATGTGTAAAAGAAGACCTGTTTTAATTTTGCTGTTGAAGTGAAGTGGGAGAATACCCATTTCCCGCTATCGGCACTGGAAGACTCAATACTGCTCCCAAGTGGTACCGCTCTGACATTACAGTGTCGCCATTTCTTTTCCAGCCATATTTCATTAAATCATACCAATATATTCACTCCAAATACTATTTAGTCAAAATGTATGATTGTAGAGGGTCACACAATGTTAACCTGGCCTTTTCAGCATTGTGTAAAGCAACGTTTGCTCAGAAGGTTCACTTTGACTCAAAATGTTCACTCTGACTCAACATTTATTTGTCCACTCATTTCTGGTTATTGTAGCGTTTCTATGTATATTTACTGATTGTTGCGTGTTTTGAACGCCTTCTTGACTCCCTTTCACTGCCTTTCAGGCAAAGGTGGTGGACATTACACAATAATAAAACTTCACATGAACTGTGTGAGAGCTCTGTGAGAATTGTGAGAAAGTCTTTGAATAGCAGAGAAAAACAGGGAGCAATGTCTGTTTCAATAAACAAAAAACCAATGAATGAATGAATGAAAAATATGATATCATTCTAAGAATAGGATAAATAGCATCATATGAGTAAAGTTCCAAGAAATTTTCCCCACCCTTAATTATGCAAACACCACACACACACACATACACACTGTGGTTTATGAGTATTTGCATGCATTTTCCTCCTGATTAAAGGACTAAGAGCCTGTGAATGTCCTGTACAAACAAGATGACCCCCCCCCACACACACACACATACATACACAGTGATAAATTAGAGGAAATTCTTAAGGAAATCTCCCATAATCCAGTTCTTATCATCACACAGTGATTCCTGACACCCTGTCTAAGTTATGTTAATACGCAATGCTTTTGCACAGTTCTGTCTCACACTGACTGTAGAGGTTTTAATAGCGTGTTCAATTGTTGAAATAAATAAACACTGTCCTATTCAACAGTAACTGCACATAACCACAAACTGAAAGTAGCAGTTCTAAAGAAGCTGATTAATAAGGCTCCGGTTAAATGAGGTTTCTGACTAAACTCTCTTTCTCTTTGTATGTGCGTGTGAAATATACAGGGAGAGAACAGATAGGGAGTTTGTGCTAAAGAGCAAATTTAGAGTGGGGCGGGGGGGAGATAAATGCTGTGGTCAGCGTATGCATGATCTAAATAGATGGTGTACATGTGAGCATGTATGCAGCAGCCAAAATGAGCTGATGGTCTAGAGCCCCAGTCTCCTCTGTGGTTCTGAGGGTCTAGAGCCCCAGTCTCCTCCGTGGTTCTGAGGGTCTAGAGCCCCAGTCTCCTCCGTGGTTCTGATGGTCTAGAGCCCCAGTCTCCTCCGTGGTTCTGATGGTCTAGAGCCCCAGTCTCCTCCATGGTTCTGAGGGTCTAGAGCCCCCCTCTCCTCCATGGTTTCCAGCTCTCTTTCTGCTCATAGAGCTGCTCTCCGTGTCCTGAAGAGTGTGAACCTGATACAGTGTGGGTGGTGTTTCCAGTATCTGGCAGCATGTCTTACTGAATAGCTGCGTCCAGTAGGATTTGAGGGTGTATGCACTGCTGCGCAGACCCAGCGGTGTGAGGTCAGACGCAGGCATCTGCGTGAATGAGGGTAAAGCAGAGAGGACCCTATCGTGCAAGCAGGCACCATAATGACTGCAGTTTTTAAAAAGAGACTCCCATCTGTCTCTCTCTCTCTCTCTCTCTCGCATTCTCTCTCTCTCTCCCCTCTCCCCTTCTCTCTCTCCCATCTCTATCTCTCTCCTTTCTCCCTCTCTCTTTCCCACCCCCCCTCCTCTCTCCCATCTCTCCATCTCTCCCCCCCCTCCCTTCTCTCTCCCCCTTTCTCTCCCCCTCCCTTGACAAGTCTCATGCTGAGGAGTGTCATGGTTTCTGATACACACTGCCTTGTTCACAGCATGCAGAAAAGACTGATAGGTTGGTTAATGAAAAACAATCCTTAACAGATTCTCACTGGATCCTTCTACATTGTATGCTACTTACTCACCCTATCTTTTGTACAGTGTTTTGTGCTTGGTCAGGCATCACGGTAAGGGCCCAGTCCCAGTCTTGCCGTTGCCAACAGCAGTTCCGCACCCACAGCTGCAAGGAAAACCTCAGGAAAAGGCTATTCTGGTGGAGAATTTGACATAGACTCGAGAATAGACGTGCCGGCACCGAATATGTTGCTCTGTCTCCCTCTGCTGGTGGAATGTGGGGTAATGCGACCTTTGGCTCACATTTCCACACTTGCTCGATTAAGTCCTGGATGTCTAAATTAATGTTAATTTCAGAACTTTATGTAACAGACTCATGTAACAGATGAACTGCATGATTATCCATAATATTTTAATTTATGTAAATCAAAAATTAATTGTTTATAAATTCTTCTGCATTGCCATTTTTGAACATGGAAAATGTTCAGGGGTTGGTGACGACTGGGACCACTGCACAAAACAGCGTAGATGTCTGCAGTTTATTATTTTGTTTTGAATAGCTATATGTTACCACAGATTACCACAGATGTTTTCTGTTCTACCAGTCGTTATTTTGTTAATGTTAATGGTAAATAGTAATGTGGCAAAAGGGATCGAACAAACTATGTATGTACAAGGCATGCTGTAGAAAATCTGAATGTGAATTTTTTGCTGATTTGTGAAATAAACTCTGAAATGTGCTACTATGTCTTGTAGTGTAAATCAGACACTTGTAAAGTACAGGTGTTAAATTTGCTGCACCAGAGGCTCCCATCCTGTTCCTCAGACTCCAGACCCACTCTCACACTCCTGGTCCATTCACACATATTTATCTGGTTCCAGCTCCAAACACACCTGAGCCAGGATACATGTACAGAGTGCTGGCAGAAGAAAGTGTATGTGTGTGTATGTGTTTGTGTGTGTGTCCATCTGTTAATCTATTTGTATATCTATCTGTCTTTGTTTAATTACCTATCTACCTATTTATTTTAAACATTAATGTTGTGAATAATGTTAGTGTCTATGATAAATTGGGAAGTCCAGCATGTACTATTACAACCCAAACCACACCTAGATCAAACCCCACCTAGATCAAACCATTGTAGATCATTGTACAAGGCTGACAACCACTAGCTGTAAAAAAGAAAAGCATCAGCTGGAGAAAACTGAATGAAAATGACATTTCTGAAATTAATGTTTATTTATTTATTCGGATTTTGTATTTTTTTCTAGAGACATATATATATATATATATATATATATATATATATATATATATATATATATATTCGATCACCTTCCTTGTCTCACACTCACTTGAGCTTAAGTGACATCCCATTCCTAATCCATAGGGATCAATATGACGTTGGTCCACCCTATTGCAGCTAGAACAGCTTCAACTCTTCTGGGAAGGCTGTCCACAAGGTGTAGAGTGTGTTTATGGGGATTTTTGACTGTTCTTCCAGAAAGGCATTAGTGAGGTCACATACTGATGTTGGACGAGAAGGCCTGGCTCTCAGTCTCCGCTCTAATTCATCCCAAAGGTGTTACATCGGGTTGAGGTCAGGACTCTGTGCAGGCCAGTCAAGTTCATCCACACCACACTCTGCCATCCATGTCTTAATGGACCTTGCTTTGTGCACTGATGCACAGTCATGTTGGAAGAGGAAGGGGCCAGCTCCAAACTGTTCCCACAAAATTGGGGGCATGGAATTGTCCAAAATGTCTTGGTATGCTGAAGCATTCAGAGTTCCTTTCACTGGGGCCAAGCCCAGCCCCTGAAAAACAACCCCACACCATAATCCCCCCTCCACCAAACTTTACACTTGGCACAATGCAGTCAGACAATTCTCCTGGCAACTGCCAAACCCAGACTCGTCCATCAGATTGCCAGATGGAGAAGTGCGATTCGTCACTCCAGAGAACACGCCTCCACTACTCTAGAGTCCAGTGGTGGCGTGCTTTACACAACTGCATCTGACGCTTTGCATTGCACTTGGTGATGTATGGCTTAGATGCAGCTGCTCGACCATGGAAACCCCTTCCATGAAGCTCTCTGCGCACTGTTCTTGAGCTGATTTGAAGGCCACATGAAGTTTGGATGTCCGTAGTGATTGACTCTGCAGAAAGTTGGTGACCTCTTCACACTATGCGCTCCAGCATCCGCTGACCCCGCTCCATCAGTTTACGTGGCCTACCACTTCATGGTTGAGTTGCTGTCATTCCCAAACACTTCCATTTTCTTATAATACAGATGTCAGTTGACTGTGGAATATTTAGGAGTGAGGAAATTTCACAACTGCATAGGATTTGTTGCATAGGTGGCATCCAATAAAGTTCCACGCTGGAATTCACTGAGCTCCTGAGAGCGACCCAGTCTTTCACAAATGTTTGTAAAAAAACATAGGTCTGCATGCCTAGGTGCTTAATTTTATACACCTGTGGCCATGGAAGTGATTGGAACACCTGATTCTGATAATTTGGATGTGTGAGCAAATACTTTTGGCAATATAATGTATATATGCTTGAGCGTGAGACTATGGAACCTCGGAAAAGAACTTGGTGTGAAGAGTGTTAAGTAGTTTACACCAGGGTTCAGACAGTCTGATCCCTGAGTAGTTCACACAGTCTGATCCCTGAGGACTGTATCATTCCCCGGGTCAATTGTTTACCCAGATGTTACCATGTCTCAGTTTAGAATCGACAACGAGCGCAGAAATCAGTAATTGCAGGCTTGGTCCTCTGTGTCC
The DNA here is from genome assembly GCA_020368025.1 of Brachyhypopomus occidentalis. Taxonomy (NCBI): domain Eukaryota; kingdom Metazoa; phylum Chordata; class Actinopteri; order Gymnotiformes; family Hypopomidae; genus Brachyhypopomus; species Brachyhypopomus occidentalis. The sequence continues at coordinate 1,954,574 of JAGXOD010001376.1, forward strand.
TGTGAATGTGTTCTGATTTCTGCATTTGTGGTAATTCTTAAAGATTTTTAAAAGAAACAAGTCTTTTGAAAGTAGGCTAGGTGGTGATTGCTTAATTCAATGCAAGCAAAAAATTCTAATTTTTGCATATTAATGTAAAATGTCTATCTAAAATGTATTCTAAAATGTACTCTGCATTTAGTTTTAAATACAACCGCACACAATTTTAAAAAGTTGTAAATAAAACATTCTCTGTAGGCCCGCTGCTTGTGTTAAATCTGCTACTAATACATTATGGTTTAGGGAAGCTGTTATTGTAGTAGTTTATGTGGTACAGAATTTCGTTAACAATTAGTCTCAGGACACACTGCGGAGTTCATACTCAAAGCAACGTTGGTCTGTTTTTACTAAATATGAAAACTGGAAATAGGGAGAAGGAAATTAAAAACACTAAATTATTTATGGTTATAAACAATTGCATTGACGAGGTCCGACACAATCGCAATATTTTGGTCATTCACCAAAATATAAGTTATTCTAAGCAAATGTTTTTATAAGGTCTTATTTTATATCAGAAGTACAGTTCTTACTATTTAAATGCTCCCGTGTCGTATTCTTACCACGGAACATTGTTCTCCAGGGAAAATAAATAAAAAGGAGGAGAAAGGAAGTCAAAGATGCACGTGATGTATGATATGCAAATCTGGAACACGTCCCGCTTTGTCTTTTTTTGAAGTACAAGTCGCAGGTGCGCATGTAGTCCAGCATCCGCGTGCAGGGGACACAAAGCTTAAATGTGCAGGTTGTAAACCTTTTTGAATCTCTCAGTCTTTTTGAACTAATGTTTACAATGCAGTTCTTTCGGTCATAAACATATTACGGTTTTATTATGCCAGGCAACAGGCTTATCGTTTATTAACGAGTATATTGACTGTTCTACTCCCTATGCATCGGTTGCACTACACATTTTAGATTTTATGAGGCTTAATGGCTTTATTCCCTATTTTAATTCCTGCAGTTCTTTAGACCGACGGTTGTTATGTAATTCACTGAGTTTTACGAGATCGAGAGTTTTAAATGTGTAATTTGAAAATACCCTTATCCACAGTATTTATTTTTATTCTTTGGTTCCCACGGCGCGATCTGAGGAGAGGCTCGCGCGTCACACTTGTCACCACCGTTCGAACTCACCTGTTGTAAAACCAAACCTTGTGTGAAATTTCCCTTGGCTTCCTATAGGGTAAGAGCATGATGTTGAAACGATAGGAATTACTTTAGGACCAAATCCTGAGGACCTTTATAAATGCCAGGTACTAGACGTTAGCTCAGCAAAGACAGCAAGGATACCATAAGCAACCTTGAACCGCATAGTCAGCACGTGGCACCGATTTTTTGTGTGCCGATTTCCTCTGAGAAATCTAAGGTAGATAACATTATATTGTTTAATAAACCAACCGCTGTTTTCGGCTGTATTTATACTATCCTTGTTTGAATAAGATGACGTCACTCGTTAGTATAGTTTTCGCGATGGCGCTTGTCACTGAGACATGCACTTTCACACACGACATTGCGGGATTTCTCAGACGCGCGCCCAAAGATTTCGAATCCTCTGGTAACGGACCAGACGAACCTAGTCGGGGATCGGTAAGAGTCGTTAAAGTCAGTCCGCATTTTTTCAGGCAGGCTTCGGGGATATTCGGAAAACGAGCACAGTTCAGTCACGCGCCGCCTCGAAGCTCGTTCCCGGCCTTTTTGGCCCTCGGCCGACCCGGACCGTCCAGCTCTTCAGGTAAACCAGTTGCCTCGTTCCCGTACCTGCACGGGAGCTACACCGACACCGACGCGAAGAAGAGACAAGGTCTGGAGATGTGGCAGAGGGTAATGCAAAAAAGCGAACAAGCCAAAGAGGTCTTGGCGTTACCCATCAGCCCTAAAGACATAACCAAGCAAAGCTGCTCTGCGCTGCCCTTCACGCAGGTATTAGTGAATTACAGCTTTCCCCGTCACCTGTTAGTCGCGGTCAGGTCTTTGTTGTGCACGAACAGTATCTTGTGCTCATCATTATTTTTTAAGGAAGAGCTCATCTAGTCCAATTTAAAATCTGTATTTTTATCATAAATGTTTTATCACATATTTATCATGTTTTTTTAATCAGGTTTTAAATATAGAACGATGAGAATCTTGTTGAAAATGTCACACGTTGGTCTTTTCTGTTTCTGTTGTTTTAACCTACACAATGTTTTTGTCCAAATTTGCAGCGGATAACGGAACAGGGGTGCGAGGCGGTCAACGTTCAAAATAAGTTGTGCTTTGGTCAGTGCAGTTCTATGTTCGTGCCACCCAATGGAGAATCAACCGGACACCGCAACACTCCGTGCTCGCGCTGCGCCCCGTCCCTGGCGCGCACAGTGCTTGTGATCCTGCGCTGTGGAACACAGGTTCGAGAGAAGCACGTGATGGTGGTGGAAGAGTGCAAATGTGAAACCGGTCGGGAGGAAGAAAAAGTGGAGAGTGTGGCAACATACTTATAACGCGTTTCACGCATTTATAACTCTGTGTGCGCATGCGTGCGTGCTTGTAAGAGAGACAAAAGAGCGCTTAACCATTTGACGTTTCATTTTGATTTTATTTGATTATGCCTCATACTTAAACATTTCTGACAAGAGGACCAAATTAGGTTCCTGACTTTCTCAGTTTTGTTTGTTAATCTGAAGTGCTCCAAACTGGAGCGTAAAAGCGTATCATAGCTACCGCCTGACATGGCGGAATACTTTTGTTATACTTAACTGTGGGTCCACGCGCTTCTCCGTAACCTGCACCTAAGTAAATCCCTCTTTTCTATGTAATTGCATACTTTTTCCAACAGATGTCGCAGTTGTACGACTGTTCTCAATTATATTGTAACCATTGACACTGTAACTGCTTTTAAGTTATAAAGATAGGTATTTATTTACACCGACGTCTGTCGTATTATTATTGACTATGTTGACAGCCGTAAGATAAACAATATACTCATTCAGGAAAACCTACCAGGGTTTTCTTTTAATCTAGGTTATAATTGTTTGTCTTTGTGTTCTCTCTTTCTCAACCAATAAACAATTGGTAAAACATAAAGATTGAAGAACTGAAAAAATATTATAATGGATGAAATTGAATCCAAATGCAGCCAAACATTTGAATCTCAACAGAATCTGAATTGAAAAATTTACAAAATGCACATGCAATAATGTCATGAACCCTTAATAATGAATCAGTAAAGTGACTTTGGTAGATTGCTTAATAACTGTATTAACTATATGACATATAATAATATAAATGGTTTAGGGAAGCTGTTATTTTTACATTTGGTTATATTTTGTCAGGATAGATCGTAGCGAATGTCAATAACCACGTTTCCAGGACAATCCAGCACTTAATTAACTGCCTTAAATCAAATCCTCGTTCAACACATCCCCCTCCTAAATGCGTCTTTAAGTGTCGTTACGAGAAGAGTAAACACCGTTGTTTCCCCCCACCTCCCCTCTCTCGCAGTAGCCGAACTATTATACATAATCACTCTTTTCAGTACTGTGGGAATCCCTGTCCTCCTATAGGCCAGCTGCCATTGAGTCTTCTGAACGCTCCGCGAGAAAAAAGAAGAGTATTATTCATAGCTTTTCTGGCACCTGGCGCGGGAAAAGTTTACTCATCCTATACGAAATGCCCTCGAGGGAAAACAAGGGGCCGCTTCACATCGCCTTGGCAGGCTGTCAAAATCGTTGCTAACTGCCATTTGAAAGTAAATAGCATGACACCGTCAGTGCCGACGCTGTTAGCCCCCAACCCCCAATATCGTGCCGCTCTCTGAACAGACCGCTCTTTTCACGTTACTACTTATTACTTATGTCTACAGGCAGCTTACCTTGCGATAACAGACAGAGGGAGAGGGAATAATGAACAATAAACCAAGGAGTTTTGATCTCAGCCGTAACCAGCGCGTAACCTCTTCACTGGTAGTATATTTCGTTAGAGTACGCAACAGAACGTGTCGTTGTGGAGGCGTTTCGACGTTCCCAGGACATGACTGCGCACGGTAGGGAACCGCCTCTGATTGAGGCCCGTTACCGTGCCAAGGACCGCTGCTCTGGGAGATATAACAATCGGCGGGCCTCGCTAAATGAGCTCGTTATCGCTTAAAAGGTACAAATGACAACAGCGCAGCAGTTATGTGCGGATGAGCAAACAAGGAATAGCAGGCTAATTGAGCTGGGATCGCGCAGCAGAGAGATGCGCCATTAAAGGCACATTAGAGAAAAGTGGCCTATGTTCTTCTGGAGCAAGGGGCCATAGAAACGTCATTGTTTACGACATCAGATGCCGTTTCACACATTTCCTGTTGAGATAGCAGTGGGTTTACGAAATGTCAGACACGATTCATGTGCATTCATGTTAGGAATAATGTCCGGGAATAACTGCTCTGTAATTCTGTAGTCTGTTGGTTCATCAGAGTTGCATGTAAACCTCAGACCAGGCCCACTGCACCAACTCATCCATCCTAGATTCTCTGCAGCCAGACTTGGGGGAGAAAAGTTTCCCGGCATGAAATCCGTGACGGCTCCACCCCACGCTGAGCCCAACCCCCCCACACACACACACACACACACACCTCCCCCTGCCCCCTGAGAGCACTCCAGTTGGACCTGCTGCATATTGAATCTGTTTAACTACATGGCATCAGGCTGTAGCCTTTGAACTGTGGTCCTGGTTCTGATGCCGGGCCAGGCGTGGGTGGCGAGCCGCTTGGACCCACACATGGAGCATGCAGGGGGCGGGGCTGTGCCCACCCGCCTAAGGCTCTTCAGACCCAAATGCCAAGGTAAGGTTAAGGGGCATCTCCGCGGCGACGGGGTGCCCAGGAGCAGGTGGGTAAGGTTGGCACACACTGGCCGCGGGGAGACGCCGCCGCAGGGCATTGCCAGCTTGCATTGCATCATGGGATAGACACAATGGAGGATTTAGAATGCAGAGAAGAGACCGCTAATGAGCCTGTTTGGAGATGTCTCACACACGCACACACATGCAGGATATTTGGGTGTGAGCGCACGTGTGTGTGCTTGCATGTGTGTGTGTGTGTCAGCTGTGTCTTTTTAACTAATCAGTGAGTGGGGAACTGAAAGTGTGCACAGCATAATAGCAGCGTTCTAACTTGCTGTTCCTGGTGTTTGAAAACTAAGTGAATGTGGACTCACATAGACTAATTCATATGTCCAGGTGTGAGTGCTGTTTTCTCATACCTAATGGAGAATGAGTGCGCTCACATACACACACACACACACACACACACACACACATGCACACACTTTACTCACCCTTAGATTAAGACCTGCAAGTTGCAAGTTGTGCCACTTGACGACTCTAATTCCTCTAATTAAGTTAATTAAGAGTTGGCACTAACAAGAGGGCACCCTGGGCAGACGTGGATCATGCTGGGCTGTCATCTGTCTCTCCTCCTGAGTCCCCCCCGCCCCCACCACAGGCCCGCTGCCGTCGCCCCACGTGCTGGACACGTGACCAGGTGTGCCAAGGTGGACAGGCATCACGGATCACGAGCCCGCTTAACCCGGGAGAACCCAGTCGGGAGCAAGGACAGAACTGGGAGGCCGGGCTGCTACTAGTGCATGTGTGGCTGCGCATGTCAATGCACGTGTGGCTGCGCGTGTGGATGCACGTGTGAGTGTGGATGCACGTGTGAGTTTGGATGCACGTGTGAGTGTGGAACACTCATGGCTGCTGTAGTCACGATGTGACAGAGAAAGTAAACGACAGAAAGAATGAAGAAATCATTAGAACAGTCAAGGAGAGAGAGAGAGAGAGAGAGAGAGAGAGAGAGAGATGGACAAGAAGCAAGGAGAGAGGTAGGGAGAGAGACAAACACAGAAAAAAATAGACACCCTACACTAGCACACTTACCACATCCACCATTGTATATAATCATTATCTATATCCTGTTAACAGATTTACTGTTATTACAGATTGTTGGACTGACTATATTTTTATGGTACTTATCTAGTTTATTTTATTTTGTCAAATATTTTACTTTAATATTATTATTTTGTTCGACTATTGAAACCACTATCGTCATCATTAACATAAGAACACTGTTATTTATAAATAGCGTGTTCAGCTCCAAACTCATTGCTTTGGCAAAATTGCACCAATACCAGAATTGAGTTGGATTTTAAGTGGAAAAAATAGGAGAAAAGGTGGAGAGAAGATGGTGGTCCAGAACGTGGACAAAAGACGGGAGGCCGAGAGAGAGGAAGATGTGAGGAAGACGAGTGGAGGACAGGAAGCGGCGCGGGAGCCATTTTGGTTCTACAAAGCACGGGCTCAGAGAGGAACGCAAGACCGTTCGCTGCTGCAGACAGACACTGCTGGGATTTTCATCCACTTGTGTGGAGTAGCAAAGCTAGTTACCACGACCCGCAGTGGAACCTCCAGGCATCAAAATGATTTTGGCAAGTGTGCTAACGTGCAGGAGTGTGTCACATCTGTGTTAGAACGACCGCAGTCTAGAGGAAGATGGAGCTGGTGAGGATTTCCACACAAAGAGGGGAGGGAGAACGAGAGAGACAGGCGGAGTGATGGAGGGAGACAGAGAGGGAGATCGGGTGGGGGCGGGAAGGGGGGGGGGGGAGTATAGAGGGAGCGAGAAAAAGGAAAAACAAATTTAATTGAACTGGGAAAAGGGATGATCCTGGTTGGTTCTCTTTCTCTCACTGCCCTTCCTAGCCAGACCAAACTAATCCAACTTGTCAGTGCCTGCATGAAGATAAATGACATAATTAGAGCTTCTCTGTCATCAATTAAACATCCTGGTTTGTATGAGTTTTCAACAAAAAGGCAGGCAACAGTATAGTCACGATTCCAGACTGGACTGTTTACACTCCAATTGGCACAAATATCTAGATTACGAATGGCAGTTTGTTCCATATTGGCTGGAATGCATTTTTACATATTTTAATGGATTTTTATAATTTCACGTTTTCATTACTATTGTTTTGCATTCATTTTATTAGCTTAATGGTAAACTACAACTAATCACACACACACACCCACACACAAGGCCAAGGAAAGGGAGGTGAGTCACAGAGCTGAGCTTTAGAGAGTGCAGGTGGCGGTAAGCTGGCATGGGCTATGCCCACTGTCCCCACATGATGCCAACATACACAAACACACACAGACACACACACGCACACACACAATGCCAATGCCATCTGTCATCACTGAGAACATCTGCAGCCCAAGGTGCCCTTGTCACCCACAGTTAAAGTAATGAGTGTGTGTGTGTGTGTTGTGGGGGACGACAATGGCACATCATGTAGTTCCTGAAAAACATGACACATATATATAAAACATGCATGTGTATGTGCGTCTGTATGTGCTCTTTAGTACAGATTGTTTTTTATTTTCCATCTGTTTTCATCGTTTTTGTCACTATTTCACCATTTCACTTCCCACTCTGATCAATGTTCCTCCTGTCCACCTGTTCTCTCTGTCTCTCTCTCTCCCTCCCTCTGTCTCTCTCTCTCTCCCTCTCTCTGCCTCTCTCTCACTCTCCCTCCCTCTGTCTCTCTCTCTCTCCCTCCCTCTGTCTCTCTCACTCTCCATCCCTCTGTCTCTCTCTCTAAATTTGCACTTTAACATTGTGTGTTTTAGTTTTTCACTTTACCCATTCAAACAGTCTTAACTTGATTATGAATACAGGAGCAATGCTAACAGATACACACACACACACACACACACACACAAGTGCACAGGGGTGGGCCAATGGCTTTCTGGATGAGCCAGGAAGACAGGCACATCATGGCGTCCAGCTTTAACTCGCAGCCCTGTGAGACGGATGCCTCCCTCCAGCCTGGCCTCCTCCCAGCGCCTTGCTCCAGCGTCCTGCTCCAGCGTCCTGCTCCAGCGTCCTGCTCCAGCGTCCTGCTTCAGCGTCCTGCTCCAGCGTCCTGCTCCAGCGTCCTGCTCCAGCGTCCTGCTTCAGCGTCTTGCTCCAGCGTCCTGCTCCAGCGTCCTGCTCCAGCGTCCTGCTCCAGCGTCCTGCTCCAGCGTCCTGCTCCAGCGTCCTGCTCCACCGTCCTGCTCCACCGTCCTGCTCCAGCGTCCCGCGCAGGAAATGTGAGAAGGCCTAAGGCAGCTGTCAGACACACACAGAGTCCCTCTCCTTGTCTGTAGTCTTTCTCTGTGAAGAGTTTGTTTTGGTTGTCTTTACTCGGTTCAATCAGTTTTTGAAGCCATGTGTTGATGTGTGTGTGTGTGTGTGTGTGTGCGTATGTGTGTGTGTGTGTAAAGCAGATGGCAACACTGGCCTGTTCTGTCGTGATATGAAATCTGTTCAGCACTGTTGTCCATGTGTGTGAGTAAACCCTGACCTCATGGGCTGGAGCCTAGCACTGACCTCAACATATTGTTACACCTCCTTTTCCTGACCTCTGCCCAGGAAAATGCACAATTAACATAATTGATTAATGATTAATTTTATGATGCTCTTTAAAGATTCCTTTGCTATTTACTATTAATCCATTATCTCTCTATCTATCTCTGAGATATGGGTAACTCTCAGGAGCTATGATAGGATGTCACCTGTGCAACAAATCCAGTTGTGAAATTTCTGCAGAGTCAATCACTACAGACATCCAAACATCATATGGCCTTCAGATTAGCTCAAGAACAGTTTGTAGAGAGCTTCATGGAATGGGTTTCTATGGTCGAGCAGCTGCATCCAAGCCATAAATCACCAAGTGCAATGCAAAGTGTCCGATGCAGTGGTGTAAAGCACGCCGCCACTGGACTCTAGAGTAGTGGAGGCACATTCTCTGGAGTGACGAAACACGCTTCTCCATCTGGCAATCTGATGGACGAGTCTGGGTTTGGCAGTTGCCAGGAGGATGGTATTTATCTGACTGCATTGTGTGAAGTGTAAAGTTTGGTGAAGGGGGGATTATGGTGTGGGGTTGTTTTTCAGGAGCTGGGTTTGGCCCCTTAGTTCCAGTGAAAGGAACTATGAATGCTTCAGCATACCAAGACATTTTGGACAATTCCATAACTTGACTGGCCTGCACAGAGTCCTGACCTCAACCCAATAGAACACCTTTGGGATGAATTAGAGCGGAGACTGAGGCCTTCTTGTCCAACATCAGTATGTGACCTCACAAATGTGCTTCTGGAAGAATGGTCAAAAATCCACATAAACACACTCCTAAACTTTGTGGACAGCCTTTCCAGAAGAGTTGAAGCTGTACTAGCTGTAAAGGGCGGACCAACGTCATATTGAACCCTATGGATTAGGAGTGGGATGTTACTTAAGCTCATATGTGAGTCAAGGAAGGCGAGCGAATACTTTTGGCAATATAGTGTATACACACACACACACACACACACACACACACACACTCACAAACATACATACACAGAGCCAGAGTGGGCCTCTTTTTCAGCCCATCTATATAATGTTTAACATATACATAATGTTTTACAAATGTTTTCAGCAACTCACCTACAGTTCAAATGTATTTTAAGATCTAACAAAGATATAGCTTAATGGTGGTTTAATTAGTCTTAATTAATTAATCTCATTATCCTTAAATATTTCATGAACAGCTTAAAATCTGAATCTGTAAACAATAAACAGGTACATACCTACATCTCCAATCGGTCCAGCACCATCTGCTCAGCTCGTGTATGACGGCCAGTTCAGTTTTCCAGTCAACCATGCCAATCATAGTCGTTTGCATGCGCGCAGGGTGCGTGTGCGAATCTTGAGACATTGGGAAGTAGGTTTGGTGTTTTTGGGGGGTGGGGGAGCCTAAACACACGTTAGAAGTAGGCGTTAATTTTGTCATCTTAATTTATTTGGCTAACGTTTTGTTTTATAGAACCTTATAATTTCAACACCCCAAGATGACCCGGCCTGCCTGTACACACAGCTGGAGGCGCCGTTAGACGCCAGCAAGGTACACAGGACGGTAAATGTCGTTGGGTAAGTGTCGAAAACATTCTGTTCGCTGCTCAGACTGTGGGTTTTAATCACTCGTAATTGTCCTCATTTTGCACGCTGAGAAGATTAGAAGAAAGAAATAACTTTACTGGATTCCCCGCCCCTTAATCCTCTTTTAAAAGATGAAGCAGGTTCCGGTATGAAACTTGAATCATTTACTTTTCGTGGGAAAGAAATATCCCGTCGCTGGGATCAATCACGCTCAAGGACATCTTCAGTAAACATATATGTTATCTCCAGCACGATAAAGTCATACTGATATATAATTTTGTGGAAATAATGTGGACAATTCACAATAATGTAATATTGTATTGTATTTTAGGACACACACAGCTGCACGCGCGTGCGCGCGTATTCTCTTACGTCACGACGATTTAGATACGATTGAAAATGCAATACGGATGTGATGTGCATGGAAACCCAAAGGAGGGCGCCAGAGACCCTCAGGAAATACAGAAACCGTCACACAGGATCTGACCTTTTGTGGACACATGGAAGCATTCTATGTACAGTAGAATACAGAGAGGCAGACAGACAGACAGAGATTGGTGTGTTTGTCCATTTTGTGCTCTTGTAATCTCATAGTACTGACACTTTGCAGTTCTTGGTAGGCTGAGGTGGTTGGCATCAGATGCTATCACACACGCACACACACGCACACACACACATAATGCACTGCTGCTCACAAATACCATGGCAACCTTCATGTCTTTAGTAAGAGAAGTCGATGTATGCCAAACAAAAACCATGGTAACTTAAAAAAACTATGTTGTGTTGCCCAGAAACATTGGTTATTATAGAAAACCAGAGTGTAGAGTGAGAGTGGGAGGGACTCTGCACTAGAGGACAACACTGTATTTCAGGACACAGCTGAATTTAACAGGCCTCAGACCAGTCAGGGATATAGTGTTCTAATTCCATAGTGTTCTAATTCCACAGTGTTCTAATTCAATAGAGTGTTCTAATTCTATTTATTATATAGAATCCTCAAAAGATTTTGGCCCTGAAATGTAAGTATGTTGTGTGTGTGTGTGTGTGTGTGTATGTGTATGTGTGTGTGAGGGCATTTGCATATTGCCCAGGGTTATGTAGCCCTAGTTTAACAGGCCACAGATCCTTGCTCCTCAGAATCACAGAGGTAGCGTTATAACTCCCTGTGGTTTACATCCCTTGGTGAGAAAATGTGTGTGTGTGTGTGTGTGTATTTCCATATTGCCCAGGGTAATGTGGCTTGATGCCCACTCTCAGCTATGCATTTATGTGTGTGTGTGTGTGTGTGTGTGTGTGTAAGCTTGAGCGTACGTGGGGGTAGATGAGACCCAGAACTGCTTTCACAAAAGTGCCCTGTGTACTTCTCTTTAATTCTGCCAAATTAGTACCCTACTGTAGCCCCCCTAAACACAGGCACACACACACACATGCATACAAACACACGTGCAGGCACACAAACACACATGCACGCATACAAACATGTGTACACACACACACACGCTCACACACACATGCACACAAACTTTGCCTCTGTGTTCATAATACCAGTCTACACCATTTCCCAGTAAAGTCTTTCTCTTATTCACACATGCTAGTGACTAATATACTAGTTCCCTTTTTACACACACAGACACACGCGTTCAACACAGTATATACACACACAAGCATTCAAAACACAGCACACACATACACACACATTCAAGACAATACATACATACAATGCATACAATTCGTCCTTCCCCAAACCCACACATGTGAAGATGTACAGATGATCGTACAATACATGTACGCGCACACACAACAGACACACACATGTACGCTCGCTCACACGCACTTTCTCACAGTCCTCTTGCCAATTCGAACAGTCTACCATCTGCATTCACACCGTCAGTCTCCCCCCATCGAGTGTGTCTGGGAGCGGTGGAACAATACAGCCAGCGGCCCTTCAATGGTCCGCCGGCCACCGGACCTCTTCCTTCTCATAATGAGCCCTCTCCCGCCTGCCCTTTATCCCATACGTTATGCTGGCTGGAGATAAGTGTTGGGCCAGCTTCACCTCTGAAGCCCCTCCCACTCCGGAAGAGGCCAGACCCCTCCCACGCTACGCAGGCCAGACGTACAGGGGTTGCGGGAACGCCGGCCTTCGGTCGTGGTGCCGGCATCCCGCGGCCGCCGATCAACGTGGCTAACGGTGAAACGGCGAGAACGTTCCCAGGCTGAAAGAGACGCTGGATCAAAGTTAAAGGCGACCTAAATGTGACTCGTTATCCTGGCGGATGTAATGCAGTTATGATGGACAGGGCAGCTTACTGCTTGTTGAAAAGGAAGGGCTGTGTCCCAGTTTGTTGTTAGGGCCCTGATTTTCATTTGGGCCCCTCTGTGCAGTCCGGTAATGGTTGTGCTCGAGAAGATATGGAAATAGGAGGTGGTGGCATTGTGCTGGGATTGGTGAGAGGCCAGCCATGTATGGAACAGAAGATAGCTTTTTCTCACCGAGGCGGATTAGGGACATTTTCATGGTTTAATTCACAGGTTTAATACATCACTACGAGTGAATATGAAACATACAGTACACTCTGAGTTCCGCTGGCCCCTTATTTTATATTGATGACTGTGTGTGTATGTGTGAGAAGCAGAAGGCATGGAGTGCTCTGTGCGCTAATCCGTTCTCTCCCCAGCATCTGGAGCACTGGGGGCACACACACACACGCACACAAACACACACACACACATGCACAAGGAGCTATCTGGGGCAGCAGAAGGCCCAGGCAAGAGTTTGCCCAGTGTTGGCACCACAGCCAGGCACTGGAGCTTATGACACAGAGGTGTGTGTGTGTGTTTTGTGCTTGTGTGTTATAGTTTGCCTGGGCACATTCCTGTTCTCCTGTAGTATAAGTCTGGATGAGGTATTAGACAAGGAGAGGTGGAGAGAGTGAGAGTGAGAGAGACTGAATGTAGTACTACGTTTGAGCTGCTCTGTTTAAAGCAAGCACCCCCCCTTCACTTCCCAGATGCCCAGGTCAGACTGCAACAGCTGGTTCTCCATTTGCTGCGACCAAGTGTTGCCACAGATTGGTGTGTGTGTGTGTGTGTAAGAACAGTTTTATTGATTCATCATAAATATTCATTGCTTCAACTGCATTTTTAGCCAAATGATTCTCATTTATGCTTTGGAGCCTCTTTGTTTCTTCCTCTCATAGTCCTGTTCTCCTCTATCATTACATTCTTTTTCAAAACTCCTTTTTCAGGTCCTCCTTCTCATCTATGTCTTATTTACTGTGTAACCATTATTAGCATATATTGCTCATTGACCAGTTTCTTGTTTGCATCTATAACTTCATTACAGTTTTTTTTTCTCATCTGTAACTCCTTTAACTTTTTTATACAGAAGAAGAGAAAATGGGGAGCCAGTTGAAATGCTGACTGAGGTGAGACCCTCTGAGAGAGAGAGAGAGAGAGAGAGAGAGAGGGAGAGAGGAGAGGAGGACAGAGACAGGAGGAGAGGGATGGAGAGAGAGAGAGCAGAGGAGGAGAGGGATGGGTTGATTCGTGATGGATTAGAAGAGGACAGGGCCAGGAATCTCAAAGTGAGGGGGGAGAGAGAGGAAGAGAGGAAAGGAGGACAGAGAGTGGAGGGGAGAAGGAGAGGGATGGATAGAGAGAGAAAGAGAGGAGGAGAGGGATGGATTGATTTGTGATGGATTACAAGAGGACAGGGCCAGGAATATCGAAGTGAGAGAGAGAGAGAGAGGGGTGGGGGGGTGTCGGGTGCTGAAGATAAATTAAAGCAGAGACTTGGCCAAATAATTAAAAAGAAGGAGAGAAAAAAGAGACAGAGAGTTGCACAGTCAGAATTAATCCCCCTATTATCAATGAGTGAATATGATCCAAAAACAAAGACTTTTTCTCCTAAACCCTCTTTATTAAAAACTTGCCAATGCCAATTACACTCAAGTCATTTCTACTGGGAAACAAAGACAACACTTATTTGCATAACGCAGTTTCAAACAAATACTACAAACATGTAATTATGGTATATCTGTACATTTGTAATTTGGCCTGTTTTTGCATAATTTATTCAAATTAGGAACACAATATGAAACTGTGTTGAAAGAACTAAAGAAGCAGAACACAATGAAAAACTACAGTCTAAAACAAACAATCAAGCAACGAAGAAAAACATTATAAAACAGAAATGTATTCACAGGTATTCCACTCTCAAATCTGCTGGCCTCTCAATTTTTATATCAATGACTGAGTCTGTGTGTGTGTGTGTGTGTGTATGTGCATGTGTGTTTAAGTGAGTGCAAATGCACATAGAGGCACTTGCATTGACCTCCAGTTCCCTCACCCACCCACAGATTTGGCCCCAAAACCTAGTAGTGTTCTCCCAACTCATTCAAGCATCCAACCCCCCCTTCCCCATATGCCCAGGGACCCCCATAACTCACACCTCCGCCATCCCATATCACAAGCCAATGAACCCCCACTACATCCACCAGTGCCCCCTGGCTAGGGCACAGACCCCCCTCACACCCCCCCACCAGGCCTCCCTGTTAGAGCTTGCTCATCTGGAAATCCAAACCCTGTGGTAGTGCCAACCCAGGGCTCAGGCCTCATGGCTGCCTGCTGGAAGCTTCTAGAAAGGCTGTGACGATGGCCAATGCAAAGGGAGGGTGGGATTAGTGATGGTGGCCTCATCAAATCAAAGTCAAGACATGTACTCTGAGGCTGGAGGTTCGTGTGGGATTTGGCCTGTAGAGCTGTGTTGGCAGGCCAGACCATGATTGGTGACCAATCAGAGCCAGAGGGTGGAGTGTCCCTTAAACTAGGGGGAAACTGCTCTGGGACCCAAAATGGCGGCTGGTTCATGTGACACGTCATCCGATGGCACAAAATGGAGATGATTTGCTCTGTTTGGCTGGTCTGTTTTAGCTGTAAGTAAAGGACACTGCCATACCATGTTAGGCCAGCCAGACGACTAACATGACCACACAAGGCAGCACTGGCTGCCAGCCGTGGGCCATAAGCCATGCATTCTGCTTATAAGGTCACAATGGAGGAGGACCAAACGTGATCTGGCATTTTCGGTGAAGGTTGCCCTGTGGCGTCACTCCGACGAGGGCAAGTCGGGGTCGGGTGTGAAAGGGGAGGGGCCAGCAGGGTGGGCTTGACCTGTGCCTCAGTGATTGGTTACGTCGGACCTTTAGCATTAAAATGGAGGATCATGCCGCAAGCCTCGTGTTGAGTACATAGCCGTCAGAAATAAACCCTCATGGGTGGCATCATGGCTCATTTGAATGCAGCAAATCGGGGTGTGCCATCTGAAAATAAATGTTTCAAAATGCATGGATGGACAAATGGGATGTTATGAATATTAACAAGGCAGTTGTCATCACCAAGAGCCTTGGAGAATTATTTGCAAGAAAATATCAGGATGAATAGACCCTACTGGTAAGACCAGCTCTGGGGCAGATTTTGGAGAAGGACCTGATACACCAACCTGTCTGTCATTTTGCTCAGCTCAGGATATGTCCCCATTGTTAGAGAGCTCTACGGTTTTTCATGTTTCCTTTTATTACTATGAATATCTAAACATGGGAGTTTGAATATGCCTGATCTGTTTAACAAATGGGGCGACTCCAGAAATTGCTGGAAGCTCTGGACCCGTTGGAGGTCACTAGTAGAGGTCAAAAGAATGGGGGGCCATCGCAGTGACAGTATCCCAGCGACAGTAACCCAGCGACACCGTCCCTGCCTCCCAGACTAGTGACTTCAACCAGTAACCCTGTGGTGTCTGGTCTGGGGCTCCTGTCTAGTGCCAATAGATTAGTGAAGGAAGACCAGTAACAAAGACTTGGACGAGGACTGAGATAGCCATACTTACTGATAGTGATTACAATATGAACAGACAGCCAAGAGAGCAGATGAGGGCGAATACATAGTGGTGGGTTGGGGGAGTTAAAGAGAGGGGTAGGCACAGATGATGAGTGTGTGTGTGTGTTATTAAAAAAATCCTCGGTGTATCAGCACTTGTCTTCACATAAGAGCCAGGAAAGAGCTTATGTATACACTGTCATGCACACATACACATACACAATCCATAATTTAATTTCACTTTAGGGAAATATTGTAATTTCTGTGAAGTAGCCCACTATTATTGATGTCTGGTGTTTTATCTTTCAATCTCTAACACAAAAAGCTATCATCACTGCATCACTGCAGACTGCCAATTACTTATATCAACATTAGCAACAACCTGTAGCATATCCACAACCTAGCTCGAGCCCAGTCACGTTCATCAAAACCACTTTATTTCAGGTTGTCGCGTTTAAAACGAAGCGCGGGGCCTGCTTCTTAGAAGGATGTCTTATCCGCCGGGAAAACAGCGCTCTTCGCGGTCTGTGTCTAAGTCGAACGCAGGTCTCGGTAGGTTTGCCAGGCGTCCGTACGGATATCAAGCCCCTGCGGTCTGTGGTGTCAACAGGAGATAAGCGTGAGTATCGCCGCGCCCCCTTGGTAGTTATGCCAACCACGCACGCGAGCTGGTTATCAACCACGGAGTAGACGACAGGAGTGTAACTGTGGAGAAAACTAAAAAAAACTTCAGTGGCCTCATTTGCCCCTCTCGGTCTCTTCTTTTTTTCTTTCTTCCTTTCTTTCTTTGTCTAAATAAAAAAAAACTTCTTGGATGGGGGATTGTTGAGAGTTCACTTTGCCTATGCCAGGGGTTGCATTCTTGGCCACTTTGTTGCCGGGTTGTAACTTTTTTTTTCTTTCTGTCTTTTTTCTTTTTCTTTTTTCTTTGGCTTGTCTCACCTTTCTTTTTGCCCTCCCTCGAGCTCAACCGTAGATAGCTTCGGAATGCTATAAGAACAGAATCAGCGACGATGAAAAAGGTCCGTCTGCTGAAGCCGGATCTTGGCGAGAGTATACCTAAATAAAGTTAAATAAAGATTTAGCCGGAGCACGTAGAAACTTCTCAACAGCGGCTCAATTGGTTTCGAAGTAAATATCGAAGTAAATATCACAGTGTGATTCCGTGGTCACACTGTGAAATTTTGCAATCACTATTATTGATATTATTGATATTAGCCAATTGTTTATTATTTAAGACAAACAGAGTTGCATAATTAAGTTACCAGTATATTACTGGTAAGAAATTTAACTTGATTCAGTTTAACTGAAAGAATAAGGCTACTTCAGGACAAATGCTTTTTACAGATCTTAGTGCTCGTAATGTGTGGTGTAGCCGTTTTGTAAGATATTTCAGTGGTCATACACAAAAGATAAATCGAAATTATTAAACTTCGAGAGTTATTTTATGGTACACACATTGCTGAGGAAACCCTGTTAGAACTATGATTGCGTAATCTAAAAATGTATAATATAAAAAAATTATGAGTGCGGTTTAATATCTATAGCCCATCCAATGAGACCTGCCAAATGATATTTTAGCACTTTTACGTGTAATCTTAAGGCCACGCGGACCTTTTGGTCTCAGGAAGCTTATGACATACAAATCCAATAAATTAGCCTATTTTGTTTATCAAACATAGCTGATTATGCGACATTAGGATCAATTATCGAAATATGTGAAGGCATCAAATAACATGTCTATCTGAAATGCTACCTACGCACTTGATGGCTGGCACGAGTATTCCGACATCAGGCGGCGTAATGAATTTATAGCCTCACACTCCTGTCCTGCATTCTAACTGTATTCGAATATTTTCATTCTAATTTTGCATAATGTATAATTCGCCCTTAACCAGGCAGTACCCGATATCTGTAGCCTATATGTAATGCATTATTTAGCCCAAATTGTTGAACGCATTAGATTAGATGAATACGTATCTATATATAAAGATAGAATAAACTAGGTTTGATTAAGCACTAAATCTATTTAGACTTTTGGGGGGGGAAAAAACTTCCCCTTCGAGCTGTTTGCCGCTTAAACGATGACGCAATGTAAATGTTCTTTCATTTTGGAAGCCAGTAGCTCTGCCTTGATGCCAGATAGGCTATTAACACAGCGTGGTGTGCGCTGCATTGCGGTCACATTAAGATGTTTTGTGGTCGACAAGGCAGTGCAAGACTCTCATTAGACTAAGCCCTAATTTAAGTGATGCGTACCCTCGCCGACTTCAGGGCAGCTTTCGCTGTGTGAATGCAATTAGGGCGCATTAGATTCGCGCCAACAAAAGTTTGACTGTGTTCTAGTCCCGCGCCCTGGAACACATTATTAGATCGTTAAAAAAACAGTTCACTTTTTATGTGTAAAAGAGCCATCATGGGAAAATTTCCCACAGAAATGTTTTTCCAATAGCATCAAAATCTTGAGAGTTACGCCAATTGATTTAAATAAAATCAAAGCTTAAATGTGCAATTTTATAGAATTCAGTTATGACCTAAATCACGCGGTTTTCTGATCAAAGGTCCAGCTCAGTGGAGAAATCTTCTCTGTTGCTGTTCTGAAATACTGATGAGAAGAATCTTCGCTCTGTGCAGAGATGTGAATAGCCTGTTACATCCGGCATTCAGCTGAAACCAACCACAAGCAGCGTTTGTGTGTCTCTTGCCACTACGAGTTTAATAATAGGTTATTTATTAGAATCGCAAGTCTCTTTACGCAAAAAATCCCTTTACGCAAAAAAGTTTTAAATGTATCTCAACCACATCTATCATAGACCACGTTCTAGAAGATTAACATCAAACTTCAGTGGCGGTGTGTGCCGGTGTGTATGTGTTTGGTGGGAGTGTTTTGAATATTTAAAATGATTTTAATATTTAAATTTAAAATACAGTTTATTTAAAATAAAAGTAAGCTGGGACATTTTAAATAATTTTCATTCACTCATTAAAATAGGCTCGACTGGAGCAAACAAATCGTTATGCTACCGAGACATTTGAAGCCCGTCACAGCACCTGCCAGGACACAATGCTTAAAAGATGGCCAACGTAAACACGGTAGGCCTTGTGTTGCTTCGCACGAGCAAACGTTAGCCAATGAAACATCTCGTTTAAAATATTCCGTCAAGCAACTTGAAAGACACTTTACTGCAACCGAAGTAGCTATTTGCAAACGGGAAACAAACTGAGCTGAATGCAGAGAATTTGAAGACAATTGTTAGAACATTTCAAAAGTTCTACACAACAGTACATATCTTTCGTGACGTAATGGTCTTTTTATGTAATAGGCTATTCCTTTTATTATACAATGAATTTCTAGTCTACCATAACTTAATAAGAATAATTGGAAAATCTGCTATTTAATAGAACCATAAACAGAGAAATCCTGCGTTGTTGCAGAAATTATTTACGTTTCACTTATTATCTAGAATAACAAAACTGAACGAAATATTGAAAATATGGTATAAGATAGTGGCTTAGAATTTTATTTTATACCACACTGATTTAAAGGAATTGTGAAAAGCAAGTGACGCAGATTTATCACAATTCGGGAACGATTTATAACGATTTTCTTCCATTTATTTATTTATACTCATATATGCAATTTTACATTTAGATTAGTCAGATATTGATCATTTGCTATTTGTTCAAATTGGAAGGGGAATTATTTTAAAGTAACAAAATAAACTATTTAATTGTATTGAATTATTGAATTGAATAATTACATTGTTCCACAGTCTCTGTCATAAAGACTTAATAAACTTTTTTTAGACAGGTGTTTGTAAGAATATTCACATTCAGAATAGGAAGGAATGGTACAATCTGAACAGGTCCTATTTCAAAAGCCAGGTTTTGAAACCAAGGTCCTAAAAATAACCACATGTAAATACTACTACAACTACTACTACTAATAATAATAATAATAATTTAACATTAACAATAACATTATTCACACTGATCAGATGATAATAATAATTAAATAATACTAAAAAAATAAATAATGATGATAAAACAGATATTTAAAAATAATTAGAACACTGATTATAGATTGTTTGATAGCTTTAAACAGTAGTTTGTTAATAATTCGCCGTAGCCTATAGTAAATATAGCAGAAATTTCACCAACGCTTCTTGCGTCTTAGCAGTTCCATTGTATATGTTCTCCATGGTTCATCCAGGTGGTAGTTTCTCTTATTGTGGGCGTGGTTCATTATGGAATATTGGATCTAGATTCGAAAATGTATATCTAAACATGTGGAGTACTCTCAACGTATAACCGTAGGCTATATCTCACAGTTTGTAATCGGAAAATTTCGCTTTTACCGTCACTTTTTGAATAATAAGTAATTGCAAACCGTCTCCTTTGGGAACAGGAGGAGGTAGGAGCATTTCTAATGTAGTTGTCAGCAACATTCATAGAACATCCATCCCCGTAGTTCCTAAAATACTGAAAAAATATTGATTAATATTAATTAAGAAAAACAAATTTAATTGAGAAAAAAATGAAATAATGATAAAGAGAAGAGGGAGAGAGAGAGAGCACGTGCCAGGGAGAAATCTTAATTGTTCTAGCCTTAAATATTAAGAATAATATGTAGCCTATACACAAAATCTATGCACTGACTGGATAACGTACACATATCCCGATGTTCAAGAAGTGGTTAAGAGTGTTAGATAGGAGCATCTTCACTACTCGGACGTGTGGCTTGCCACGTAATACGTTAGCACAGGCGCGGTAAAGTACAGAGTCAGAACACAAAGATATAGGCTAGGCCAGCAATTCTATTTTTCTCTCTTCTTCTCTCTCTCGTTTAATTATATACATCAGAGTTACAAACTCAAAATAGATTATCACAGTCTGCTAATCTTTACCTAAACCTTATTTTAACTATAATTGTTCTTAAGTTGGACATTAGGGTTAGCATAAAACATAGAACATTAAATATATAAATTGTCATTTTTCATCGCCTTCAACATTCACTAATCCTAACCCTAACTGTCACAGCGCCAATTCATATCCATTGGTGGTTGATTTAAGGCCTAAGGGTCTGTGGTTGATATCACGAAAGGCGGGAACCCCGTGCGCTACCCTGACGTGATCAAAGCTTATCGGTCTGAGATCTGAAATGACTGCGTGACATATTTCAGATATGATCTCCGAGGAAACCCTTTCGGACGAACTGCAACATACGCGCTCGATTTATAAAAGACCACCGATGACATATAGTTCATATGAAAGTGAAATATGTTTGTATATCCAAAAGGATAATCTAGTCTAACAAAATGTGACGCATGATTTCACAGGCCACTTTTGTTGCTTTTTTTATATCTCTGGAGCGTAGTGTGGGCCACCCCCGTTTTCTATACCAGAGTTCTCCCCCCCTCTCGGTCGTGTGCGCGTGTAGGCTGTCTGTGTGTTCGGTAATCCGCGTCGCCCGTGATTTTCCCAGAGCCCGGCTAATGCCCCGAAGCTGCAGCTGCCTCGCCGGCCTGCCGCGCAGCACAACAGACTGCTAGTCGCTCTCGTTATCAATAATTGACCAGGTCGACGCTATCCCAGCCCGCTAACAACGCAGGATCACAGCCACCGGGTGCACGGCCACGACAATCGATATTTATTCACGCTATACGAGTAACGTCAAAAGTAAAGTATGGTATTTTTCATCTTGAGTGGTGTAAAATGCGGCGACCGTAACCCTTAACTACCACGTACGATCTTTGGCTGCTTTTCTGCGTGCGGCTGCAGTCTGGGTGGACTGTCTATGTTATTGAAATGTAAGCGTTTGAGGACGGCTCGCGCTTTCATCTCGTATCTGCGACGGAGGAGGTGTCGAAGAAAAGGGGTCCTATTATGGTAAATCAAGAGTGAGGGGGGACAGTCGAAAGGCAGAGAAGACGAGATGCACAAAGAAGAAACATATGAGAATGGGTTTTAAGGCATAGTTGTAAACTTAAATACTCACTGGCAAGCCCTGTTTCATCAAGTAAACTTTGTTTTCGGCACTTAGTCGCTTTTAAAACACGGGGAGTTGCCCACAGATTCGCTGCTGAAGTTACCGGATCAGTGTGAAGTCCCCTGACAGCGCTGGCGACGAGAAACGCCGAGAGCGGGTTTTCTAACACGGAGGTCGATGACAGTTGGGAATGAATGCGAGAAGCGTTGAAAGTGAGCCGGAACCGTTCAAATGACGCCAAGCGAACGAGCTCGCGGATAATCCTACGGTCTTCCCGTTCAACGCTTGAGAAACCTTACTTTTAAAAGACTGAACAAACTCTGGGCTACGGGCCGACTTGTTGAGTTCTTTTTTCGCTTCCGGTATCACCGAAGAAACCGAGTGGTGCACCCGTTCACCCTCTCTTCCTCGTCCCTGTTTTTTGTTTTTTTTAACTTTTAAGGAAAATGGATGTTTGAGACTGCTGGCAAATTCCCCTGCACAACAATGGTACGTGCTGTCTGAATCAGTACATTTCTCACTATTTAAGGAAATTGCAATCCTTAACATTTTTAATTTAAAACACAAAGTCTTCTTCCATACGCGTGTGTGTGTGTGTGTGTTTGTACGTGTGTGTGTGTGTGAGAGAGAGACAGAGAGAGAGAGAGAGAGAGTGCGAGTGTGCATGTGTTTTGTGGTGGTGGTGGTGGCGACTTAGAGACAATGCCAATTTATTATTCCAGTTCAATTGTTATTGTCATTGTTATTATTATAATTTTTTAGCAGTAGTAGTAGTAGCAGCAGTAGTAATAGTAGTAGTAGTATTTGGCAACGTTCTGATCTACATTCATTGGTATTTATCCCATAATCAGGAATTCCCTGGTGAACAGTTCCAAAATGACCTTTAGCATTGATGGTGAATAGCCCTTTATTGTTTAGAGCTTCCTATATTCTTGCATGCATTCATTACAGAAAGTATCAATGGCAGAAATCTAAAGAGATAGAAAATACATACACAAATCTAAAGAGATATACAAAAAACGCACAAACAAATCTAAAGAGCTCTCTCTCTCCCAGGTGCAGTGTGGATTCACACGGCATGTACAGATATAGGGGTATCACATGGCCACTGTTTTAGCAAATCCCAGTGAATGATATGTGGAGTAGGTGGAAACTGTCCCACGGTGAAACTAAATCATGATGCTGTTGCATGATGTTAATCGACCGTCATGGCATATTGGCGGAGAGGTTCGTATGAGGCTAAATGCAATCATTGCCGTGACATATCCCGCACAACCCTACATATGGGCATCACAGTCAACGCAGATCAGCCTGGCTCTGCTGTGTTGCCTGACCAGGTGCATGTTCGGTGGGCTGATATTGAAGGAATCCTTCACAAGCAGGTTGCCCTGAGGTTGCATGTGTACTGTTTGTATGTGGGCTGCGTTGTCGTGGTATCATGGGTTCAAGCCTAAATGATCTGTTCTGCAGCTGCTACTTGGCAACCAGTTGCGGGTGTCACGGATGGGGTTCTGTGTTGATTAGTGTATTAGAGGTATTTGGTTTTATTTATTTTTCCTAATGCATTTGATAGGTACTGTCGTTTGAGTCTGCACAAGCATTTTATCTGGTCTTGTGGTTTGATTTTTTAGATTTTTCTCTTTCAAAACACTTTTTTTTAACAAACCGGCACGCCCACTGCAATAAGTCAGTGATTTGAATGTGAATGTGATCTGGCCTACGGCAAGCATTTTTTCATCATGACAAAAATCTTTTTCCTTACAAGCAACGTCCCATTGGAGCACACCTGGAAGAACAGTCCTGAGGAAGGAAAAGCACACAGCGTAGGCTCTTTTGATATGAAGATGAAGACGCTACACACCATCAGATTAACGGCCGCTTTTGCATAAGCGGCAAGCGTTCACGGCCTTGTTGGAATCAGGCCTGTTTAAAGCAGAAAGGGTCACAGTTTTTAATCTACGGCGCTGAGCCGTTCCGTCTGACTTGGAAATCTGTCATGAGCTGCAGGGCATGTTCAGAGGCAATGCTGCGAAATAAAGCGAGAGAAAAACACCTGAGAAATTATAATATTCATTTAAAAAAAGCCATTTTGTAAGGAATCGCTATGCTTTTATCTGATTAATACATTTTTTCCTTTATGTGATCACTCATGTTAAATGGAGCATGGATGCATGTAATGGCTTAATTCTGCCTTAAGTGAATTTTTTCTTCTGTAGTGGTAATACTGCAATTGATGGATGAATAATAATTAGTAATGGTGAGTGGCCGGTTTACATTATCCAAACAAAAACATGCTAACTAGTCATCATTCATTATTATTAGCATTGTACAAAGTATATGATGGGGGGGGCTGGAGCCCCCCCGTGACCCCGACTAGCGGGAATAAGCGGTACGGATAATGAATGAAATGAAAAAGTATATGATGAGAACCCAGCTCCTCTCACATTGTAGAACATTCTAGTACATTCTAGAGCATTCTTAAACATTCTCAGAGTTGTGATGGAACTGGCAGACAGTTCTTCGATTGCAGTTGATGGTTTGACTTGTTGTCCTGCTGCCATTGTTGTCATGGCTACGATGTCCTTTGGTGATTGGTGGGTAGCTGTGTTTTCTGGCCCGTAGAATTTCTGGTGTGGATAAAATTTTGCAGGGCTTTCATGAGGGCACGAGAGGGCCTCCCACACACCTCACTCGATCAAACTGTGCCTGTGAAAATACCCGTGCATGGCGTGGTTTGTAAAGACACATGAACAAAGTTTGTCATATATGCTCCAAATGAGTGCATCTTAAAGACACACATACACAGTAGTGGTGCTGATGAGAACAGGCTGGACCCTCACACGTGCTCAGTAAACTGACCCGAGCATGTACGAATGTGGAGGGAAAGAAATGAACATTTTGAAATTGAAATGATGAGGTCCAAAGAGCCTGGCAGTCCTGGCACAGCACGGGCTTCTTCTGAGCCAGCAAACTACTGTCAGCACCTTCGAAACGCACGGCAGTAATTACCCTCCCTATGACCGTTCAGGCTCCTCAGAACCATTAGTACCTCTGTCTCTCTCTCTCTCTCCTTCTCTCTCTTACTCTCTCTTACTCTCTTGCTATATCTCTCTATCCCTCTCTCTCTCCCACTCTCTCTCTCTCTCTCCTGCACTCTCACTCTCCCCCCCCCCCCGTTGTTTCCTCTGAGACGTCAGTGTGAAAAATCACATTTTTCCAACACTTCTCCCTGAGGTGCTCCTGGCAGACATACAGAGAAAGTCCGCTTCATCCTTTCATATAGCACTCGTTCCCGCATTCCCGCCCATCTCTCCCTCTCTCTCTCACCCTCTTTCCCTCTCTCTCCCTCTCTCTCTCTCTCCCTCTCTCTGACTTTGAAGTGGTAGCCATCACTGTCTGTATGTTGCCAGTTAACAAAAATGATGAAAGTAAACAATGGTTTGAATGGTAATATCGCCATGTTGTTTGGAATGACAAAAAGAAAAGCAACAGAGAAGTAGCAGTACAGTAGTTTTACTGATTGTTTCAGGGCCAAATAATTGGTTTTGTTGAACATGTGTGTGTTTGTGTGTTTGTATTTGCGTGTACCTGAGTGTGAGTTTGAGAGTGAGAATGAGAGAGAGAGAGACACAGAGTGGCAGAGAGAGAGAGAGACTGAACAGGTTTCAAGAATCTCGCCTCAAAACATTCCACTAAAGACAACCATCACCATATGCTCAACCACATATATTCATCCCTCTGTCGTACCCCCAACCATCCCATAATAGCCTACAGCAGAAGCCCTCCCCTCCATTGTGATTTGATTCCATTGTGCCCAACCAATTAAACATTTTAAACAAAGGCCACCATTTAGCAGCAGGAGAAAAGAAACCTGTCACAATTAGCACATTTACATACATTTCTATTGACTCCAATTAGGTCAGGAGCTCCCATAGCCTGTCCTGAATTCCTCTCTTTCTCTCTCTGCAGAGCCCCAAAAATGTTAATTAAGAGGGGGGACCTTTAGATCCCGTATAAGGCCCAAACATATGGACTTTACATATGCTCTGTATATATCCACGCACAATCTATAGTTAATAGTGTGTCTCTGCCTGCGGTGAGGAGTCTGAGAGTTCTTTATTGAGACCCAGGGGTGCTGGGTGAATCCTAACAGAAGGGAGCAGAGTGTGAGTGGGCTGTGTAGCCTCTTGAGGGGAACATTTAACTCTGCTGGAGTCCACTTTGTAAAACGGAGTGTTAGCAGGACACGGCGGTTTGTTTTGGGGGGAAACCGGAGAAGAGACAAGTGACCTTCCCCTCCCCTTTTTATGACAATTTGTCAGGTTTGACAGCAGATTTGGTCATTTGCCGAGTGGTACACGCATTGTGCTATTCTCTAGTGACCCTGCCTTTGACCCCACGTAGACAATGGACTAATCTGTGGACAAATATGTAGCATAACCTCAAAGTGAGTCCATGATTAGCTTCTGATATCTGATAAAGTCACATCAGGAATTGGCCTTCAGGAATTAGTTATAAATGTTTGTGTGTATGTATTTATGATCTATAGTCACTTCTGGCCCGTATGTACTCTTCCCTCACTTTTTGAAGAACCTTTTAGGCCTCGGGGATGGTGGTGCTTTACACCAGTTCACCCACTATACTCAGAGCCCCTGTCCATCACCATAACGACCACTCCACCGGCCACCACCATGCCAAACCCAAAATGGCTGCTGTCTCTAGTCCCTGTGCCTGCTCCACTGGCACTGGCCCATGGCTGAGCCGAAGTACCACGAGGCCGGGACGCGTTGGAGAGTAGGCGCGTCGCTGCGGGAACGCTCACTAGCGCACTAGTACAGTTCATTAGGAGTGAGAGGTCAGCGCGACACGCCTCAGCCTCTGCAAAATGCACGGGGAGAGAAACAGGAGCGCCAGCCGCTCATTGGGAGGGACGTGAATAGCTTTTGTTTTTCATCACTCCTCTGCTCTACAGCACATGCCAATGGCTGGAACTTATTATGAGGTTTTGTGTCTGTGTGTGTGTGTGTGTGTGTGTGTGCTTGCGTGTGTGTTAATATGTAGGCCTATTTATGTGCATAATGTATATTTGCAGTTTAGAGTTTTATGTGCAATTGTGTGTGTGTGTGTGTGTGTGTGTGTGTGTGCGCCCATGTGCACGCACATGAATACGTACATCTGTGCCTATGCGTGAGTAAATGAATTTGTATGTTTTTTTTTAATGTGTGCATCTGCATGTTCAATGAGTGTGTGTGTGTGTGTGTGTGTGTGTGTGTGTGTGTGTGTATGTGCGCGTGCAGTTTAGTCTGTGCCAGGTAGATGCTGGGTAACTGGTGCATGGTTTTTGGCTCAACTGGACCGGTACCAGGTGTGGTTTCTGTGTCCATGAAAACTGTGAAATGGAATAGGATTTCTCAGATCCTCTGGCTACATCATTCACTTTTTACAAAGACAAAAATTTGGCCTTATCCAGTCCAACCTCTCTCTCTCACACACGCTAACTCTCTCTCTCACACACACACACACACACAAACACACACACTCTCTCTTTCTCTCTCTCTCACACACACACACTCTCTCAGCTTGCTAATGCATCTCACAGAATACAAATGAACTAGTGTGAATGGAAAAGACCCTGTTTTACAAAAAACACTCATCAGAATTTAACTACATTAGGGAACCTGAGTGAAATTTTGAGAATTTCCATATTTTATAGAATTAATACCATGCACATATACATCAGGAAGCATTGTGTACATCGAATATGTACATATAATATATATATATATATATATATATATATATGTATATATATATATATATATATATATATATATATATAGAGAGAGAGAGAGAGAGAGAGCATGCAGAGATGCTTGAATGTTTTCTAATATTCCCTCTGAGCTGCACAGGTGGTGAGTGGATGTCTGTGAGTCAGGGAGAGGTAAAGTCTCTTTTGTGTTCACCTGCAGGCCACAGAATCATATTTGGTGCATGAGGAGGTGAACAGAAGCGTCGGACTGCCTGAGTGTTTCCTGGTCCCCGACACTTACAGGGTAGGCCCACTCCTCTCTGTCCGTCTCACACACACACACACACACACACACACACACAGGGTAGGTCCGCTCTACTCTGTCCGTCACACACACACGCACAAACACACACACACACACACTCTCTCTCTCCCTCTCTGCCCCTCTTGCACAGATTCTGTGCGCAGATTCTCACTCTCTCTCTCTCTCTGTATCTGAGTAGCACACACACACACACACACAAACACACCACCCCCATATCAACATGTCATCACTTAATCCCTACTAGAATATAAACACCTAAGTTATTTGCTCTATAGAATAGTTGACAGCCTCCTACGGTGGTGGGAGGAATATAGTGTGAACTGAGCTGTTTTCCATAGAGCACCAAGCCCAAGTCTTCAGGAAGGACTTTTTAGTGTTCTCTGTTCATTCAAATACTGGCCAGATAATAATGGCACTTGAGGAATTACGCCGTATTGTACTTTGATTTCAATCGTATGAATGGAGCATTTGATTAACTCTAAGCCTGGCCAATGAAGCTGGACTTTGTGTTAGATAAACAAATGTGCAATTCATTCACATTAGACTTAATGCTTCATTCAAATAAATGAATAGGATATGCGGTTTCGTCTGTAACCTGAAGTTGAACTTGGTTAATGAGACATGATATTATATCGTGTGCCTCGTGGTTCATAGCCAAAAATGTAGAAAGGTGAGCAAATTCTGTGGTTTATTAATGTCTGTGATGCCTTCCATGCTGATGGGGGAGGTCTGCAGAGTCACTTAATCTGCATAAGGCATCATTACTGACATTTAAGTAGCACACATATGGGAGAGATTCATGGGTAAGTGTATTTTTGTGTGTCTGTGTGTGTGTGTGTATGTAGGCTATGTGTGTGTTACAAGGGAAAACCACATGCTCTAACAATATACACTTTTCTCATGTGTTTTAATGGGAGTATTACCTACTGAAACCATTAACCCCTACCTCTTGTTTCTGGACCCCTGCTTAGCTGGAGGCTGTGTGTGCATGTGTGTTAGTTTTTGGGTTGTTGCCCTTGAGGGTGTAAAGAAAAATGGGATATTCAAGCATTCTCACACTTTTCTGCCCCCCTTCTCTCTCTTGTTCCTCCTCCCTCTCTCCCTTCCCTGTCTCTCTCTGTTTCCCTCTCTCTCTCTTTCTGTTGCCCTCTATCTCTTTCTGTTGCCCTCTCTCTCTTTCTGTTGCCCTCTCTGTCTCTCTTTCTCTCTCTCTGATCCTATTCTTATTCCTATGTCTTTTCACTGTCTCTATCCTAGTTGTATTCTCTGTGAGTTCGCTCTTCCCATACACTATTGCCATGCCATGTTGGTCCTGAACATAAGGTTTTACATCACCTAAAAACCACAGCACCCTCTTTTTGGAACTGCTGTCCGCGCGTGACCTCACTCTAGCTTGATGCGTGCACGAATCGTTGAAGCCACATTTTTCGTGTAGCCCTTACAATTTTAACATGGGGTAAAGACGAATTAAATTCCTACTGTTCTGCGGTTGTTGACGTTGATTTTTTTTACTTCAAAACATTTTGAACGCGACTGACGCTTAATAAAAGAATATCACTGAGTGAGTAGATGATTATTTGTTTCTGTATTTAGCACATGTCAGCACCTTGCTGCTGCGTTCCACCGTGGAGACGGCATGCGGAACTTTGAACTCGATCTCCGCTCTGGCCTAAACCTAAACATGAATTTTAAATCCAAGTTTGGAAATAATGGGCAAGTCATGGCAAGCCTATGTTAATCAGAGCTCGTTTAATTTACCTTCCGTAAAGGTTTGCGCTAGGATAAGAAAAGGGTAAAACTCTCAACCTTACATTCAGCAATAATCACAATGTTGTATTCTTGTAATCCTACACTCTATAATTGTGGTTAAACTGACACTTAGGCCCGACAGTGAATGTATAGTTTCTGCCTTCTAGAATTTCACGACGTCGAAAAGTGGTGTAAGTATAGCTGCGCATGCCTGCCGGCGGCGCTGCGGTTACCGACCAAAACAGATGTGGGATTAGTAGACGACCCCGCGGTGCAGTGATGCGGCTATGCGGCCTTGTAGGTGAGTCAGATAAAGACTTGACTCACCCATTAAAGGTTAACACCCATTATAAGATCATAATGAGCAAGGTAATATAGGGTGAATCTGAACTTATAGGGTTTCCTAATGCAGAAAGCATAAGCGAGCTATTAAAATTCTTACCCAAAAAATTATAAAATAGTATTTTCATTTTGTTTATCTTAACATGCGTAATTTAACAGGACAAAAGACACGCGAGCATAAAGCTATAAAGTGGTTTGTTTACGATGTTTAATTTCGAATCGGGTTGAGATTATTCTAAACGTCATGGGGCCTAAGCAATACCTCAGCTGAAAGCGCGACTTATCCTACTCACGCTCAGCGGAACGGCCGTTCTCGTGCGTTCGGACTGCCGGTACCGGTATTGGTGAAGCGTTTGCCCCCGTTTTCTTTCCTCTAATTAACATCAGCCTGGTGGTTTTCGCGCGACTTTTGGGTGGGGGGAAAGGCACACGACTTCACGTTTTTATTTGACAGAGAGAGCAGAGAGGAGGAGAGAACCAGCGAGAGAGAGAAGTTTTTTTTCTTTCCTCCCAAAGTTTGAGCTTTCACTTTCTGCCTCCGAGGCGGGGTTAGCGTCGCGAGCAGCATGGAGTAAGCGCGAGGGGGGACGGCGAGTTATTGCAATGCAATACTACGGCGAACTTCCATTCAGCTCCGTAACGCTCCTCAATGTATAATTCTGAAATAACCATGTACTCTCCGTACTGCTTGACACAGGTAACATGGGTGTTCATTTATATACTTGTTATGTGTATGTTCCGGGGTGCTGAATTTCGCTGTTGTGAGGTATGAGCTTCTTCGTTGCTCCGTAACTGTTGCGTTTAGAGACGGGTTTGCGTTCCGCGCTTTTCTTACGGCGTTTTCTTTCACGCACGCTTTCTCCGATTCCGTGGTCGAGAGTGGCATCTTTCCAGCGGTCTGTTCTGATGCGTTTCAGTGCGCATGGGTTCGAAGAGAAAATGGCGCTTCTCCCAAATCTATTTTATATAAAAGGAGCGGCGTAGAGGGGTGGAAAGGGAGCGTGCTTCGCGACAGCTCTCCGAGTTTAGTGTTTATTTTGTTGTTGTTGTTGTTTACCAAGAAACGGGATTATTGCACGTCTAATGCATTTATATATGGGTAAATAATTTTGGGGTGTAATTTTGTTTTTAGTTTTGATGTTTTGTCTGGAAAAGGTGTTTTTTTACCAAACTGAAGTTACGACAGGCGGGGTGACTGACAATTATGAGAAGTAAACTTGCATTTAGAACAGGCACGTCGGAAGAGATAATGTGAAATGCTGGTGACAGTTGACAGTTTTAAAGTTACTTTGTTAATGCCCCAAGGTACTTTTCTGAACGAAGTAGTGTGACTTGCAGTTTCTGCTGATAGTGTAGGTCTAGGATTGGCTCTTGGTTTAGGATTTCACAGTACGAGTGCACGACTGGACGGACACATCACCTCTTTTTCATTTATAGAATTAACCAATTATTCACAGTCACTGTGAAATGCAATGTTTGTTGCAAGACATTGTAACTGAGGAGGCGTGTAGTGCCTTGTTGAAACCAAGCCAGAGCACGTTCAACATCCGTTAACAGACTGAAATGTTGATCAAGCAATCTTTATCTTTTTTATTTCTTGTAGTACAGTTTAGCAGCATTTCAAAGTTTGTACTGACACGGTGGAACTCGCGATTTATGCATAAGATGACTTTTTTACGTGCCGGAACATGTTGGCTGGCCAGCTAAGCAGCGAGGCAAAGTTGTGGTCTAGCATGTCTGTAGAAACCCAGCAAGAATCAGACTCAAGCCGCACACTGTTATTTTAAGCGCGTCGGATCTACTGTATGCCGAGGTACAAATCATATGCAGAATAAATGTAATCTCAAATCGGCGTTGGGGCTCATACTTGGTCAGATGTAATATATATATATATATATATATATATATATATATATATATATATATATATATATATATATATATATATATATATATATCTTTTTCTTAAATTACAGTCTTTCCAAAAATAATGAATGTTGCCAGACTTAGCAAATACAATATTCCTCCTTGGTCCTTGGACAGCGTTCCTCATTCGCAGGGGTACGTACATTCGTGACAGCAAATCTCTAACTTATATAAACGTACTATACACATATCATTGTAGCAAAAATAATGTTTATAATTTTTCATTTTTTATTTATTGGGGGGATCTCGCTCTGCTTTTTAAATTTAAGTAGGTTCAAACTAGGCCCAATCTTAAAGCTTGTCAACTAAAGTTAAATCAGTGCAACGTCTTAAAATGCATATTTGTTTGTTTTAAGGGAAATAAGTTTATAACTTTATTGTGGCTTTACTGCTGAGCTGGTGCAGAAATCAGCGTCTGTAGAATTTGGATGCATACCGTCCTCTTCCTTCACGCGACTTGGCCTTACTTTTACAGCAGTCACCGTGTTGAATGTGTTGTGGTAGACTTTCGGTTTGGCCTGCTCCGTAAAATATCCATGGTCCCGTCTTTTTTTTAAATATATTTTCAGATTCATTTTGAATAAATTTTTTTCATTGCCATTTAAAACAATAGATTTGGCTATATATGTATTTTTATCGCCTTTTTCTTTCTCCTATTCCACCATTTCTTCGTGTTTCTTCGTTACCTCGCTTCGCTTCATAGCAGGAGTCTTTCTGAAGGTCAAGTGCAGGACAGGTCACGGATCCGTACAGGGTCACGCCGCCTCCCTCGTACAAGTTCAAAAACAAATTACTTTTATTTAGCATACCGACTGGCCCGGATTTTGTACCGAGTAATTACGTCGTGTCTGATCGTCTAAACAATAGGCAGGAACAATTTAAAGCATCCAAGTTTGCCCGGCGCGCTGGCTCGACAAGCCAATACAGCAACCCTTCTCGTAGGTTTAATTCAGGTTACATGACAATAATCGTTTACATTTTTTAAATTCTGTTTATTTAGACCTAATACACACTGGCTATTGTGAATAGGCTGAGTACTATTATTCTCATGGAGGTGTCTAAATGATTTTAAGGAGTTATAGACCTTTAAATCTTACCACAAGCAGGTCTTTTAAAATGTTTTTTCTCCTTCTCTCACTATCGCATGTCAAGGTCTCTGTTGTAATTGATGGATTATACACACCTAAGGTGCCGAGAGTGCTTCAGTAATCACTGTAATTAGCCTGTTGCTTATTACAGTACATGTCCTGTAAACACTTAAATAGCCTGCAACACATGTGAAGTGCTTTGGCCTACAAAGCGAGATCAAATGTTGACTCAGCCGTGAAAAGTAAATAGCCTACTGTGAGTGATTTAGTGAAATAAAACGTGACAGAAAGATGGATGTCTTTTTGTAGGCTACAGATAAATAATTAAACTCAGGCATAACCGGTGTTTAGCCTACCAGAGAGAACATATGAGCACAATATGGTTAAGCGTTTAAAGTTTTTTCTTTGCTTAACCACGCAGATTTCTGGCTTGCAACAGCCTAAAATCAGCGTCAGGCCAGCGGTTTATTTCCATTAATTAAAACGAATTGGCAACCGCACCGCTTCACCCTCGAAGCACACCTACCATGCACATGTGCGCAATATATTCTGGTTCGGCTGCGCTCTCATGAATTCATACGGAAAGCCTTGGCCGTTTGTCTTAATGAGTAATATTTTCACATCTCAGCGTTCTCCCCCACGCAGCGCGCGACCCATGCTGGATGTTACACCGATTGACAGTCTCGGGCGGGACTCGGACCTGGCGACCGCGCCGTCACGTGCTTGTTAGAAATGAATACTTCCTTTGTCTTTCGCGGCCCTTGATGTCACTCAGATTGCAGGTTTGGCAAATCATGTGGTAAGCGACGTTTACGTGGAGTGAAAACTTGGGTGAGGCTTAGCGGTTTACAGAATATGCTCTTTGCTGAGACTCCAGTGGAAAACGAGCCCGGAGTCGAAAGATGGGGAGGGCGGAGTGCGAAAGCAGAGTAGCGCGAGCATGTGCGCACCCGCTGAATTCCGCCAGCTCCACAGCTCGTTCTCACAGGAGATCTGGCATTTGCTTCTTGTGTATTTAATTATGGTTAAGTATTAAAATGAACTAGGACTTTGTCGAAGGATCAACTTAAAGTAGTAAATAAGTACCGATAAGAATTTATTTGCGTGGATAAAATGTTTTTTTCTTGCATTAACAAACTTGGTGGAGCAATCCAAATGATTCATATGTAGAGAAGGTTAACGGTCAGTTAGATGCGCTCATGTGGAATATAGCATTTAGAATGTTGGATATAATTCTACACAATCAGAATTACTGATAAATTATGAATTACTGATCAGTTATGATTTTTAAATGGTATTCATCATAACGCATTTATGTGGACCACGTATTGCAGAGTAAAGCGATCCCTTTTGAATAGTTTTCTGTTATACGTATAACATAGTTAATGATACAATGTGAATGAACCATTAATTACAAATCTTCCCATTCACAATACCACCAGACTGATTCATTCATAATCTCAGCAGTGATGTAGTTGTTCTACCTTCCTACCTTCCATTCATACGTCCATCCATTTATCCATCCATCCACCAGCTTACGTTTCATTTCAACTGCTCAACCCAGCCTAGCACGTTATATGAGTAGCATGAGCAGAAATCTTTGGGGAGGACAGCCCCTCTCCATCCCCCCAAAACTACACCTATGCATCCATGAATCCATTAATATGATCATATTTTTGAACTCAGTTTAGGCGCATTAGATGGATATGTGGGTCCAAAATGCTACCGTTACTAGATTAGACCCTTATTGATATGGGTGTGTGATATGATGCTATATGATGACTTCTTTTGCCATTCAGCCATTTAGGCTGGCTGTTGTAAAACCATTAGCAGTATATGACACTGTAGTGATATACTATACTTGAGGTGTCCCAAATGTAGGATTCCATAATAATGCTGATATGTGACTCATACACAGAGCGAGAGAGAGAGAGAGAGAGAGACGTGTGTGTATGTGGGGGGTGGGGGGCTCACAAGCCGTGCCACGAAGCAGGTACACTGTGTTCTCTTCATTAATTCATTCCTGGATCTTGAGTTCCAACCTCCACACTGCTCCCAGATCAGTTCCAGTGTTCAGATGAGGACACAAGAAATCGGTGGTGAGGAAGAGAGTCAGAGACGGCAGCGGCAAAGTCCAGCACAGAGCACATCAGCTGCAGGTGTGCAGTGGGACAAAAGGCCTTCCAGCGCGCATGCGCCGCACAGGTTTTAGCGGAGCTCCCATCATGCACTGCGCAGTTCTGTAGATTTATGTGCTTCACATTTCCCCAAACGCAGCCAAGCTCTTGGATGGCTTGAAAGCCGATGAGCTGAATCAGGTGCATTAGATTACAGAAAACGCACACATACACACGAGCGTGCAGCTCACGCATGCTTGTGTGATTAGTACAGCGCTCCGTGGTTCCACAACGATGCACTTTTTGAAGAGCGCACAGCAGCTCCAATTCTGTTGAAGAAGTTATGAGAACTGAAATATAATTCGCCCTTGCAACCCTTTTCAACAGTTACACCATTTTAATCTCTTCCTGCACGGCATTTTAAAGTAATAAAGTGGATAATGTGCTACTAAACTAAATAGGAATTAGGTGCCTCATATATTTGAAACAGTAACATAGAAAGACCATGTGTGTTGTATGAGTGTTGTATTGGGGCGGGTGTGTGATTTCCCCCAGATATACATATTCCACCCCCAGCCCCTCCCCCTAGCTGCCCCTTTCTCATTCGCAGGACTCTTTGGACATAGCACATAGCAGAGCTGGGACTCAATCAGATACCTAGTGGCAGGGCACACCTATGCAGTGCCTTTTTAGAAGGTCTAGATGCTGTGTGTGTGTGTGTGAATGTTAATGTACTGTGCATCTAGGGTGTGTGTGTGTGTGTGTGTGTGTGTGTGAGGAGAGGCTAAAGAGTGGCACCCGTAGAGCTCTCCATCCTCCTGGTCCTAAATCTGTTCTCCATCTTTGCCTTTCTCTCCCTCTCTCTCTCGTTCTCTCCTTCTGTCTCACTTTCTCTCCTGCAGTCTTCATAATCCCGGGCCTGTTTAGAAGTTCAGATTGACATTCACACACTCCTACTTTCTCGCTGCCCATCTCGCTGTACCTTTGACTCGTTTTTATATGTCTGTCTCTCCTTCTACTGCCTCACTTTGCCCGTCTCTCTCCTTTTGCTCTCTTTCTGTCTCTGTCTCTCTCCAGTTAAGGTTCGGTTCGAATCTGGGTTTGGCCTAACATGCCGGCACCCCACCCCAACACCTCGGCCGTCCTGGTGTTGTCGTGGCAACTGCTCCACACACGTTCCCACAAGCGCCATAGCGTTCAGCTCCACACAGGCGCACACACAAACACATTACACTCGCACACACACACACACACACACAGCTCACACAGATTACACAACGATTTACACGGAACCTTACACAGAACCCCTAATCGCTTCAGTGTGTGTACAACCCTGTCATAATAGGTCTTTTCATAACAGTTACTTCATAGATGATTTTGTCCTGATCAGCAGTTTCCCTGGGCTATGGACTCAGACACGGGCTACACCCCACTACAACCCTCTAGGCCTGATTGACGCCCTACAGTCCTCGGTTCCCATGGAAATGCCACCTTCTCACCCGCCTCAGTCGCCCATGGCTGCTTAGGGTTGCGTCCGTAGGCCTGTGGGGTCCCTCTGCCTCTCTGTGTGACCTGCTGTCTGAGTCTCCTCCCAGTTTGTTGTGCCTATAGTCACTAAACAGAAACCAGAGAACTACACTGGAAGTGGCTGGTAGATGTGCCTTGTAAAACAAATCCATTTTTACTGACATACTGCCTATGACTGCATGATGCAAGGGTTTGTATTTGGCAAATAAGTGACTTGTGTGTGTGTGTGTGTATATACTAGCACTGTATCAGAAGTACCGCTGTATTGGCAGAACACATCCAAGGTCATTTATTTCTGTTCTGTGGGGCGTGTGTGTGTTTGTCATAAGTGCAGACAGCTTGCTATAAGTCAGTTGCCGTCCATGCCAGAAAGACGAATATAGATCTGTCAGTGCTGTTATGTACGTGTAAAAGACAGAGTGGGTCTAAGCAACATGGCGAAATATTAATCACTTCCAAAAAGTTTAGAAACCCTTCAACATTTAGTTTTTTTTTTCATGATTATTTTTTGTCATTATTATTTATGCCCTGACTCTTATGATTCATATTCACATTCATAAGTGTTGTCTCAGCGTGCTGTCATGTGTTGTCCTCCGTCGTTCCAGACAGGAACGCTCGTCTGACCTTTGGTCCAAAGCGCGCAGCGCGATCAGAAGATAAGCGCGTGCTGGAACGATGCCAGCCGCCAGAGAAAAATCTATACTCTGTTGCGTAATGTACAATATCTTTACCTGACGTGAACCCGGAGGAACAGTGACAACAGCTGTCGGAGAGATAGGGAGAGAGTACACACGTTGCTTCTTGCCTGTATACCACAGGACTGCGTCTATACGAGGCGTAAATCGAAATGAACTATTTTACCATAGTTTGATATGTGTACTAATCTAACCATTAATATACATGGTCTTTTCTGTTCTTCCTTTTTTTTTTACTATCGGTCTTAAATGTAGGCGGATGCTAAACGAGATTAGACACGTCAGTGGGAAAAAAAAAACAAGAAAATGCAAATTGTTATTAATAGAGTATTTTCTGTTATGGTTCCAAAACCATAGCAACTCCACATGCAAAACCACACCTGCTCATTCACGACCAGCCTCCCACTTTTCCAAGGGTAAATGCCGGCACCTGATATTTATTCGTTAAGCCTTTTGGAAAAAGCTCAATAAAAGTGGTCTTGAAGTCTTGGTGACAATATTACAAAACGTTAAACAACCCAAGTGATAGTAAGTTGTCAAAGCAGATGTTGATAGACGGTATTGTACTCTTCAAATGTCATTACAATGAAGTAACCATCTGCCAAATCACAGATTTCATGTCTATTCTTCACAACCAATGATTATGGTGTGGTAATATCTGTTTGTAATCAGGTCTGGGTGTACCATGGATTATACGATAATGATATCTATAATCTCAGCGGGACTTTAAATAACCTGTAATAACTGGTGCACATGCATGAAAACAGGCAGGTCTAGATTAATATTGAAGGTTAAAACCCTTAAATTTACAATGTTTGCTGTTTAAACATTCATGATATTGTCTCCTTGATCATATGGCTCATTTATCTGGATCTCTCTCTCTCTCTGTCTCTCTCTCTCTCTCTCTCTCTCTCTCTGTCTCTCTATCTCTCTATGTTCAATTAACCTCTGATCGAACTGTCATGTTTTTGGAATGTTCTGACATACACTAGTTCTCTGTCCCAAATCCTGGAAGAGCAACCCCCCATCCCAACCCCCTCCTCCCCCCACCCCTTCACTGGAGACGGAGGGATGCGGAGAAGAGGGAGAGGACGGTGGCTTTTAAACAAGCACAGAGAGGGATAGTGGTTTTGTAAACGAGCAGGGGGTAGATGGCAGTTTATAAAAGGGTGGAAGGAGGGATGGTGGTTTCTAAACGAGTGGAGGGAGGCAGAGTGGTTTCTTAAATGAGTGTAGGGGAGGGAGTGGGTGGTTTTGGGTGGAGCTAGGACAGGATCACTGTTTATTTACTTATAGGCTGCAGCCGTGGACTCTTAGCAAGAAGAATAGGTGGCAGCTAGCCAGGCACAGAGTACAGGGGAATGTGCACATAGGAGAGAGACAGAGTGAGTATACTGGTTTCTGTGTGTGTGTGTGTGTGTGTGTGTGTGCGTGTGTGTGTGTGTGTGTGCGTGTGTGCACGCTCACGAGTTTCTGTGTGTGTGTATATGTGCATGCTCGCGAGTGTCTGTGTGCAAGTTTGTGTGTGTGTGTGTGCACACAAGTTAATGTTAATCATGCTGATTTAGGCATTCCTGTGGTTCTCTCTCTCTCTCTCTCTCTCTCTGTCTCTTTATCCCCCTCCCTTCCTCTTCTGTTTCTGCATCTGTCTCTCTGTCCTTTTTTGTCTCTTTGCCTCTCTCACCCCCCCCCCCCATCTTCCTCTCTCTTTTCCTCGCAGTGCCACAGGTTGCGCTTGTAGTGCAGAACTGATGGTGGAGCTTGGGAGAGGTAGTTTGTTGTCTGCACTGTGACGACACTGTGTCTGCATGCGTTAGTGTGTCTACGCTGGACTCTCCCACACTACACACTACACTACACATTCAGTACACAGCTCATGCAGCACTTTGGGCAACAGTGCCAACTGCTTGCTTCTCTGGAATTAGCTTATAAGAGAGATAAAACAGATTTAGTTTTATGAAGACCCACCTTGTGACTGCTAAGTTGACTGTAGCAAGTGGTGTGTAGTAGAACTGCTGGGATGTGACAGGTGTGCTTAGACTCATAGTGATGGCGGAATCCAGAAGCAAACCTGGAAGCATCGGGCCTTCGGCGTACGGAATCCTGTCAGCTTCTCTTTCTGACTCTGCCACTATGGCAAACCCAGAGGGACAAACAAGCGTGAAGTGACGTGGCTGGGCCGTCTTGTTTGTGCTTGCACGCTGGATGTTTGTGAGTATTCGGTGAAGTTAAGCAAGAGTTTCAGAAAGGAGGACCGATTTAGGTTTCTGGATGCTAGCTGAGGCCTGCGTACAGGTATCCTATTTGAATATCGTTTGCTCAAATTGAATCCGTTGGTATACGACACACTGTTGTCTGTCATTTTAGCAGTCAAAGTAGAATGCACCAGAGGCTTGCTTATTTATTAAAGGTGTCCAATGACGTTTTTTGTTGAGCAGGTTGTGTTAATAGGTAATCATGTCTCATAGGTAATGAGTCTCATATTTTCCATGCATTTTATGGCTGTTGCCCCTCCAACACATACACACACACACACACACACACACACACAGTATTCACTCAGGTTAAATGAAAAAAGCTCTGTTCTATTAGCAGAGTCTGTTCTGCTAATAGTTTAATGCAGGTGGTTGTTGTAGTCAGCTTATTAAGGCATCCCGCATACAACAAGCTCCACCAAGACCTGTGCCTTGTTTGGTTCCAAATTAAATTCCTCTTTCTCTTCAGCCTCCCATTCTGCAGAGTCATGATGTAGGCAAAAGCATATTACTCTACGTGGACTCGGCACTGTGGCAACGTGATTCCTGGAAACAGCTAAAGGTGCGAAATTAGCTGCCAGTGAAGGTAGAATCTGATGATGTCATAATGGAAGAGATAAGGGATTGGCTGTGCAAGGACAATTTTTAGGAATGATTTATGAATGAATCATTCATAAAAACTCAAAAGGATCGTGATGAAGTAGACAGTGGGTTTTTGGCTGTATGGTGAATTTAAATAAGCGTGTTTGTCTAAGAATACTGCGAGGTCTTTTTACAGGCTGCCTCATTTCACCTTTCATTATCCGATCCATTAGCTGTGGGCCCACATGTGTGCCATGCTGTTTGGTTGGACTGCTTCTCCATTATTGTGTCTGTAAGAGTAGGCCTGGGGTAGGAGTAACGATATGCACATATTGGATTTCTTAGTGGGATGTGAAGGAATGTTAACCATATTATACTACTTAGAGCTGTAATGGGTTGCCAAGTGCTATCAGGGAGAATATGAAGCACTTTCATTCCCTCTCTGTTTACGTCTTAAATTAAGGACACAGAATGCAGTGGACTTGTATGGTTGCCGGATGACAGCTTCATCTGTGTACAACAACAAAGCAAACACATTTTGCTGGCTGTATTAAGTTGTTTTTTGTCAGCTATCAGGTATGTGTGTGTGTGTGTATGTGTTTAGGATGGGGTAGTTTCCTTTATTTGAAAAACCCTCTTCCTTCTTTCTCCCTGGAATTCATCCATCACTAGAAACCATTAGTAGGTTTCTTGCACTCAGACTTGCATTCAAGCACGTGCACCACTAGCAGATGCTTTGTTGTTCGCCCAAGCAGTAACGGCTTACAGTACCAATCAAGTACTGAGTACTGAATAGACTTAAAACTGACGTGACTTTCCTGGCTAAGTCACTATTAAGCCATACTGACAGTCAGGTGTATCTGAGTCAAGGAAAAACATCTGCGGACCTGCTGGGGAGATGGCTGCTTCCACACCTCAGTAATAGCTTTTTAAACACATCATTTATCTAGAGAAGCCCTCTAGATCTGTCAGACTTGGCACCTGACTATTTTATTCTTTCTGTTCCTCCCTCTCCCTCTGTCTCTCTTTCTCTCTCTGTATGTGTGTGTTTGTTCATGTGTGTTTCACTACCTTTACTGTTTACATCATGTTTACTGTGTTTACACTGTGTTTATGTCCAACATACATCTTTAAAACCTGTGTCTGTTCCTGTTTGTGCTATGTCTTTCAGCCTAGGCCATCTCTCTCTCTTTCTCAAATACGCACACTCTTTCTCTTTCTCTCTATTTTTCTCACTATCCCTCCATTTGTCCTTCTTTCCTCGTCCTCTTCCTCTTCCTTGTTCTAACTTACTTTCCATCTCTATTGATCTCTCTCTTCCTCTCTCTCTGCTTGTATGTCTCTCTCTTACATGCTCTCTCTCTGTTTGTCGGTCTGTCTCTCTCTCTTTGTCTGTCTCTCTCTTAGTCTCTCTCTGTCTCTCTCTTACTCTCTCTGTTTGTCTGTCTTTCTCTCTCACTTGCTCTCTCTGTGTGTGTCTGTCTCTCTCTCTTACTTGCTCTCTCTCTCTGACTTGAATCCAAGCAAACTTGTGACGTGGCACCATCTTGAAGAGTGTAAGGAGAGCAGTGTGTGTGTAAGGAGAATGGTGTGTATGTGTAAGGAGAGTGGTATGTGTATATGTATGTGTTCATTTTTTATGCATTTCCAGGTCAGAGAATATAGACAAATAGATCAAATCAAGCATGTGCCTGCATTGTCAGAACGAACAAAATGATGCTAATATGGTAAAATGCTTTATACAAAAGCAAAATATTCATTTATTTTTCTTTTCGTCATCCTTTTAACCGAAAGGATGAGAAATCTGTCTTCTGGGGTTAAGAATAGTTAGAGTTAGAAGGTTAGGTGTAGGGTTATGATTAGGGATACAAGGTTAGGTCTAGGGTTAGGGATGGGTTTAGAAGATGTTGTCTAAGGTTAAGGTTATGGTTAGAGGGTTAGTGTTAGAAGGTTGGATCTAGGGTTAAGATTAGGTTTAGAATGTTAGGGTTAGATGGTTAGGTCTTGGGGCTATGTGATATACATGTGACCCTACATTTTGGACTTATGTGTTCTGATGCATGTTGTGCGCACACACACCATCCCTAATTATCCATAATTCAGATGCTTCCCACTCTACACTTACTGTTTTCCACTGATCTTGGATCAGCTCTCCTCCCCACATTCCATTCTGAGCCATAATCAGGTGAGCTATAAAACTGATCTCAGATGAGCATAAATCAGAACTTCCTCCAACACCCCTAAAATAGGCAGCAGAGGGCCCTCATTAGCACTGCACCTGTCCAGCAATGAAACATCTAAACAAGTGGGGGCGTTGATGGGAGAGGACCACTGACAGATAGATAGATAGCGAGAGAGAGAGAGAGAGAAACACAGATACCGAGATAAAGTGCTTTGACTAGGAATAGAAAAGCAAGCATATACTTCTTTGCAGGCTTG
Organism: Brachyhypopomus occidentalis; assembly: GCA_020368025.1. Taxonomy (NCBI): domain Eukaryota; kingdom Metazoa; phylum Chordata; class Actinopteri; order Gymnotiformes; family Hypopomidae; genus Brachyhypopomus; species Brachyhypopomus occidentalis. The sequence continues at coordinate 1,997,246 of JAGXOD010001376.1, forward strand.
TTTTGATGAAGTTGTTCTCTTAAGTTTATGATGAGACAATGTGATCAGTCCCACCTCTTTTTAGCTCATTGGCTAGTCCGCTAGATCAGAGCACTGTGTCGTCACAGGCGTGTTTTAAATAGTACAGACACAATGCCTCAGATATTCACTACCTACTACGGTTGCCCTTCTGCGGCCTTTGTGCCTTTTCACCCTGTTTGTCCCTCTTGTACTTGTATACACATAGAGGAGCCCAATACACACGTGTGCTCCAGCATCAGCGTCTCTTCCAGCCCTTGGCAGACGTGTTTGTATATTGCTGTATTATCCTACTGTACTGTTGCTAGTGGATGCCAGTTACAGACAATTTGAATGTACCTTCACAAGACTAATTGAGTACATTTAAAATAAAAATGCTGTCTTGGTGTGTGTGTGGGTGTGTATGTGTTCTTGCCAGTTTACCATTGTTTGTTAAATTATCAGTGTGATCTTTGCACAGGGACTAAAATGTCCTGTAGTCATATGAAGTTAATTGTATTCTTTATTGAATGGTCTGTATTGTAAGAGTCTGTGAATGAGGGAAAATTACACTCGTGTGTGTGTGTGTGTGTGTGTAAAAGAATCAGTCGGTCAGTCAGATCAAGACCAACATAAATAGTAGTCAGACACTGAGCAGGAAAAGAAATCATGTTTTTCCATAAACAGAGAGTGAGAGAGAGAGAGAGAAGGTGGGAGGGAGGAGAGAGAAGGGCTTGATGCAATGGTAGGACATGACAGTGTAATATCTATCACACATTAAAGCTGAGCACACAGTAACTGTTAATGAAGTTAATCGTGGCATCATGGAGGCCATAATCACAAGGTGCCAGCCACATTGCTGCAAATGCTTACCTAGCCAAGTAACTCACCCGCTCTAACGATTCCACCAGCGTCCCTCCTCCACCTCAGTCTCCACCCGCATTCCTGTAAGCTTCCACTTATTGTTGAAGTCTGTGCTTCTCCGAGTCAGTCCCGGACCCGGAGTCGTACCACCCCGCTCTGAGCTCTGGTCGCCATGCTGCCCTCCTGTGTGCTCAGGAGCAGGAAGTCCTTAAGTGTGTGTTCCCTTGTGCTCTTGCCGGATTCCCCCTGCTCATTATGGCCTCCGACTGCTTCCCGGAGTGTTTGTGTATTGGCTGTATGAATGGTGAGCTGCCACAGAACTCTAAATGCTCTAGGCTGGTGTGAGTGGACATATGCAAGACCATGGGGCCACTGGACAAAGAGACAGGAAAGAAAACTGGGTTTAAAGGTTTAAAGGTCAGTAACCAGAATGTTCCCACAATGATATATATATATATATATATATATATATATATATATATATATATATATATATATATATAGCTGTAGTAATGAGATGTAGAAGCTGTGAGTACAAACAAAGTTGGGATGCCACTGAAGTGTAGTTACAGAAAAGAGAAAGAGGTGGTGGTGGGGGGGGACAAAGAAATGGGGGATAAAGGGGGTGGGGGTGGAAAGAGGAGGGGGGATGGTGGAGGTAGCTGCTGCCCCATTTGCATAAAGTGCAGGGCACAGTGCCCAGTGGAGGAGAAGGGTTGGCACCTCGCCCTGCAGACTGGCACAGGAGGAAGAACATAATGAAAGAAAGAAAGAGAGAGAGAGGGGGGAGAGAGACCAAGTGCATTAGTGGGTGATTGAGAGAGAGAGAAAGAGGGAGAAACAGAGGACAAGAAAGAGCAAGTCTATTGAGACTACAGCAGTTATTACCACGTTGATACCAGTCTCAAGACTTCATCAACTGTCCGCCTGTACGGATGTGCGTGCCACTTTTCACTGCACTGTTAGCTTTTTTTTTTACTTTCATTGGTTAATCACTGACTCAATAAACAAATCAGCCAATTACGAGATAACTGCAGTATGCTGACTACTCAGACAGGCCAAGGATGTCCGTCACAAAGCTTCTTTAGGTGGTAGTGTCCACTGAACCTGCTGTGACCCAGAGCAGTTTTAGGCCTATCTAGGAGTCTCCCTGAAAACACATGGAAACGTTCCATTTCACACTGTCGTGTCTAATCGATGACCATTAATAATGTCTGAAACTTGCACGTGTTGCCAAGGAGGTAGCCTCCAAATAAAGTTGTTCATAAATCATTATTCATATATCTGGGACATAAAATAGGAAGGATAATAAACTATAGACCTAGAAAACGTTTGGGAGAAATCAATAAGTGACTGTTCGATTTTATATGTGTAGAAATATATGAATATTGGGCAAAGCTACCGAAAATCTGTTAATTTAAACTACGGGCGCTTGCGTTGGACAGAGCTGGGAGTAATCTGTCTCGCGGTGTTCATGCGTCCCTCGGCACTGATCACCCGCTGGCTGGATTTGACTCCCGATTTAAATTGCTCCCATATTTTCGCACGTGGAAACGTGCAGTTTGTAAACTGACGTAACCGCGAACAATGCACAAACTCACTTTGAATGATTTCTCTCTTATTTCTCGTTCTCTGCCTTTTCGTTTTCTCTTTTTAAATCAGATATATAATTTACTCTATAAATAACGTTTGAGCTCGACTGTTGCTGATTGGGCAATTGTTTTGAATCGGAAACGATTTGCCTAAAATTCCTTTTTGGAAAAAAGGTTCCAGGTGATCTTGGAGCGTTAGTCGAGAAACCTGAATTAGCCTCCATTACACGTAAGATGCAAACCAATTTGTGAAAAACTCCGCTCGCGATCTGAAGTAGCAATTTGCAATCAAATTGTCCTACAGGTTTTTTTTTTTTGGTCCCCGAAAAGTTTTTTAGTCTACAAGTTACTCCTTCTTTATACCATAGGACTTCAAAATACCTGTTATATTTGCATTATTTTATTTACTTTTTTACATACTATTTACATACGTAACAATAAAATTCCTTTTTTGTCAGGGCACGCTTTAATTTATCGGATGGTTTGGTCAGTTTTCTGTCTGTGTTTGGTCTGTATTCATTCGCCAATGCAAACAGCGTAGTCTACTTCAGGCTGTCTAATGAAGCACACAACGTGATTCATTAATATTTCTTTAAACGACCAGTTGTGAAATGGCCATTTCAGACGTTACCGCCTTATTGTCCCAGCCCTTAGCTGAGATAGCCCTTAGTCCTTATTATTCCAGGATCATATCACGGTTTTATCTGAACAAGATGTCGCCTGTTTCCACAATTACTGCTAAATAGGGCGAAGCACAACTCAGACACATCAGATATGTCTAAATATGTTATATTTTAAAATAGATCGTTTGCAATTTTCACGTTTGGTTAAAAATGTTAAAATATTGCTGAACATGAAGCCTTAACACAAGTAACCTATTTGTGAACGTGAACAAAAATAGGTTATATTTAGCTTAACGTCTGAAGAGAAAGGAAGACATTTTATAACCTATATTTTAATATCAGGATCCAATAGTGGGCCATATTTTGTCTTTTGTAATACAAAGAAGAGGGACAATTCACAAATTACGTCTCTGGTTGTTTTAATAGTATCATTAGTCGTTTGGAGAACTAATTCGATCAATCTTAATTCTGGCTGTCATATATAGATTGTTGGAATTATTTAACGTTTATGTCTCTCAAACAGTCTGAGACGGTGCCTGAAACCTGTTTCAGTGTTTCTGCGCGGGAAGCGCGTGCGGAGGTTTCCCCTTGCGCTCACTGAACCGTTGCTAGAGAAGCTGGTCTAACGGCGACCGCTTCAGAGAGAAAATGGATTTTTATCTGTAAACAGTGTAGACAGGTAATGGACAACAGTTCACAGCTTCCCAACAAAAGGTTCGTCTTAATTTAACCTAGGTTAGGTGTCTAGAATCCATGTGAGGTACGACTAGTAGCTAGCTAGGTTAACCGACTAAAATAAATAAGTTGTAGACTATGAAGTCACTTATTTATTTGTTTACAATGAGGTGAAACAGAAGCTACGTCTTGTTCACGTTTTTAATGGCTTCAATTAGCCCATGTTTAAAACAGAACCACTTGACTTAATTGGACAGCCTTTACACTTAGCCAAAACTATAATTTTATGCCTACGTTATTTAATCATTGCTTTGGTATTACAATTACTGCTAGAGAAACCCATTTTTCAAAAGTATTTTTCAAACATCAAAGCACTGAGATGTTCTGGGCTGTATGCCTGCAGAAGCCTTCTTGTAGGCCTACTTCAAGGCCATGCCGTATTGTTTAGAATTGTTATAGCATTGTTTAGAACTGTTTTATTCAGAAAATACGAAATACAACAGCAAAAGTGTGATTTTGGCAGCTGTGCTACCGAAAGTTGTTGAATTGCCCCCTTTTCGCCAAGCCACCCACGTGATTCTTTAGGCTAGCCTAGTTTTTTTCTGGCAGGGAAAGCGACACGCACACACAGAAGCAGGCAGCGGAGCGAATAAGCCTTGCGTGCTGAATTTGCTCCTATTCATTTTCTCTTCAAACTTTTATCGTCCTTGTGTTCTCTCCCTCTCTCATTTTCTCGCGTTGAAGGGAAAAAAACCTCTCCCGCTAAAACAAAAAGGTAACGAGCGCTGGGGGAGTGTCAAGATAAGCTGGGCTTTTTGTGTATTAAAAAGAATTTGTGAGATACACTTGAGCACAGCGCGTACAAACAGCTCCTAATCGCTGCAAATAACCTCGTGCAGAACCTAAGTAAATTGCCTGCAGGACGAAATGATGTTCTTTGCAACATTAAACACGACTCAAGTTCAAGTCTGTGGTAAAGAGGGCACTTGGGCTAACTGACCTTTAGACAAAGATACTTTGTTTTTTTTTTAAATATCAAATTATATATGTAATTAAATCAAAACTTAGTTTGGTGCTTAATTTGAATAACCCATTTGCCCGACTGCATCTCCAAATGTTTTTGTGTATTTCTGCAACATTAGAAAGATCTGCCAGTTGTGTTTTGAGCAGCAAAATGAGGGGAAATCAAACAGCAACAGAGCTCTGTCTTATATTTAATTACACTGCAAATTAATCAGTGTTAAATCTACTGTAACAACATTTGCCTGAATCCATCTGAGATGAAATAAACATTATTAATGGACAGTGAGAGAAAGAGTCAGTTTCACACTAAGTTTGTGCTGCAGCTTTTGTAAAAGCAAACATAGGATAGCTCACATTCTGCAGTGCTGCACAGATGGAACAACCTCTCATCAGTCTTCACCCTGCCATACTGCACAATCTTCTTGCTTTTAGAAAAAGAAAAAAGGAACAGTGAACAGTTTTTAAATCATTCTAGAACTTCTCTTTGTGCCTTATTGCCCTGAGGTGTGTTGGCACCCTGAGAGCATAGCATATGCTTCTTAAACTCGTTGTGGGGATTTAGCTAGATTATATCCCCCAATTTGAGGCCACTCACACTAGTGATTTGCCTGGCGCTATACTCACAGATCACCAGGTCACCGGTTATGGAGATGTATGTGACAAAAAGAAAAAAAAAGTTTCTGTTGAAATATGGTTGGTGTAAAATTAATTAAAATAAAAATAATAATTTATATATTGAAGATTCCATTATTTTCATGACTGTAACTCACAATAACCAAGTGAAAGCTAGTGATAATGTTATTTTGTAAGTGGCAAATGGTGAGGATTTCTTATCACAGTAGTACCTCTGACATATTGCTCAGTCCCACCCATTAATATGTAGTGTAAGAGTATAATTTTATGTGTAAAAGTATGTTCATAATTTTTGACAGTAATGGCTGTCAGTAATATTTTAATTTCAGGAATCCTAACATCATTTCATGATTTGCATGTGCAGTGAACTTTTTGCTGAATATTTACTTTAGAATTCTGTTTTGGGCCTCATATCAATACATATATGTTTGTACATTGCATATATTACAGGATTTAAAAAATAAGAGTAAATACAAACAACTCCCTGGGTGTATCATACCAGAAGTGTGTGGCTGTGCTCTGTGTAAGTCCACGGCAGAGAGGGGGACAGGGGGTGAGGGGGTGAGGGCCAGTGCATGTGGCTGTTCTGGTGAGGAATATGTGTCTCCCTGCTTCTTTGTTTGTTTGGTGAGTCTGAAGGCAGCTGCTGGTTTGGAGGGTCTGCAGGGATTTCAGCCCTGTGTGTTCACACAGAGCTCCATGCCAAGGCTTACAGAAAGAGGGAGAGGGAGAGAAAGAGAGAATGAAGGAGAGATGGGGGAGGGAAAGAGGGAGAGAAAGGGAGATATAGAGGGTGATAGAAGGAAGAAGAGTGGGGCAGAGGGATAAGGAAAAGGAAAGAGGAGGTGTGAGGGAACAGTGTGTGGTTTGGATGGTGATGATGATGGTGGCAAATGTGTATGGGCAAGGAGGGTTAAGGTGTGTGTGTAGTTGTGAGGACATAAAGTGTGTTGGGGCTGTAGGGGATGGGAGGGTTTGAGGGGGAAGCAGAGGTACCGGAGGGTGGGGTTGGAATGTGGTCAAGGCAGCTGATTGGTCCATGTGAAATTAATGGTCTCTGGACTCTGCAGTTGCGCTAGCTAGGAACTTGTTAATTTGGCAAAGTGAAGAGCCAGCCCACTGACTAATTCGCATACTACCCTCCCTCCTTCCCTCCGTCCCACTCTCTCTCTTTCTCTCCGTCTTTCTCTCACCCTCTCTCACTCACCCTCCCTCCATCCCGCTCCCCCTCTCTCCCACCCATTCAGTCGCTGAAGCGTGCGTATTGGTTGAGCATATTGGGGTGCTCTGTGCCAAATAGGTGGGCCCAGCCTGGCTCTGGCACACTCACAGCCGATGGTTAGGAAACGAACACTGAGAGGAAGAGAGAGAGAGAGAGAGTTGGAGGGAAAAGGGGGAAAGAGAAGCGTCACTCGGGGTTTGCCAGCGGTCGTGCGTGCTCTTCCAACATCGATTCTGTCCTCTGTTCTTTTTTTTTTCCTGCTCTTCATTCGCTCCTTCCTACCCCCTCCTTGTTGTCATCCTCTCTCTCTCTTACTCTCTCTCTAGCCTTCTCTTTCTCTGCCCCTCTCCCCCTCTCCCTCCCTCCCTCCGTCTCTCTCTCGCTGTCCTTCTGTATGAGCCGAATACGGAGCACACAGATCTGAACAGACATCACCGGCCTCTTTGCCAAACATTTTTTCTCTTGCAGTATTTCTGCATTTTTTTCCTCTGGTAGCGAATACCACATTTTTTGTGACTTCAAGCAATTTTACTGCTCACTCTGCTTTTCATAACTGTGTCTGAGCTGGCAATGACACCAAATTTTTATTATTACTTTTTTTTTTTTACTTTTTAAAAAAAATTTCCTTTGACATTAAAATTCCACTCTTACCTTCCTTATTTTACTCTGTGTTGATATAACACATTCACCCTGACGCAAATTCAGTTTGACATTTTTTTCTCTAATTCCCTTTTTTCTCCTCCTTCCGTAGCTTTTCCAGAATATTATATTGCAGCGATAATTAAGACATGTGGTGTTGACTAGAGCACAGAGAGGAACTTCTTGACTTTTTTGTTTTTTGTTCATTTTTTGAGTCGCAGTGCAGTTTATGATGAAAGTGCGGAATGGTAACTACATTTTCTGCTGTTCTCCGTGTCGCATGCCTTGCCTGCGTTTGTTTTGTGACTGTGCGTGTTGTGATGAAATGTGTAGCGCGTAAAAAGTTGGTAACTGGAAGAGCAAACGTAATGGAAATAGAGTGGTTAATATCCAGTATTTGAGGACGCTGGATTGATCGTGTCGTGTGCCATGGTACTGTCCTTTCGTTCAGTTACACAGCTTAAATTGTGTGTGTACGTTTTTTACCAAAAGACAATAGTACAGTCAGTACAAAACAGTGCCATCCTTATTGTGTTATTTAAAAAACACCTGTCTAAAATTTCTACAATGAAGCATTTATAAAATCACTTTTATTTGCAAATTTAAACCTGTCTTTAAATCCTGTCTGCTACCCTAGAGCCAAAATCCCTACTGCTTTTAATTTTGGTTATTTACAACTAATGTGAACATAATTAAATCATATAGATTTGTTTGAGGTTATTCTGTATGTCATTCACAACTGATTTTTCCTCCACACATTAGAAGGTTTACGAGGCAGATTTGTTCAGCTGTTATGTGAGGTTTTTTAAAACCTTTAAGGTCATTTGTAATTGTTTTCCTGCCTCAGATTATTTTTTTTCCTCTCCTGAGCATCACCATCTTTGGTACTATCATTGCGGAATATTATCACTATTTTGAGATCACAGTTGCACAGCATAATTGCACTTGACATGTATGATGCCTCTGTGTGTTTGTGCGTGCCCACTTGTGTATGGCTCCACGTCTCTCCCACACACTCCTCTCTCTCTCTCTCTCTCTCTCTCTCTCTCTCTCTCTCTCTCTCTCTCTCTCTCTCTCTCTCTCTCTCCCCCTCGCTCTCTCTCCGTATGTGTGTGTGTCTCCCCACTTCGGCGTGGGCCACGCACCTCTCCTGCGCTCCCCATGCACTGCGATGCTAACCCCTTCTCCCCCTCTCTCCCCCTGTCCTCCGCCTTGCCGCCCCCCCCACCCTCCTTCCCGTCCCTCGCCCAGGATGAGTTCCACCCGTTCATCGAGGCGCTGCTCCCGCACGTGCGCGCCTTCTCCTACACCTGGTTCAACCTGCAGGCGCGCAAACGCAAGTACTTCAAGAAGCACGAGAAGCGCATGTCCAAGGACGAGGAGCGCGCGGTGAAGGACGAGCTGCTGGGCGAGAAGCCCGAGATCAAGCAGAAGTGGGCGTCGCGCCTCCTCGCCAAGCTGCGCAAGGACATCCGGCCCGAGTTCCGCGAGGACTTCGTGCTCACCGTGACGGGGAAGAAGCCCCCCTGCTGCGTGCTCTCCAACCCCGACCAGAAGGGCAAGATGAGGCGCATCGACTGCCTGCGCCAGGCGGACAAGGTGTGGCGACTGGACCTGGTGATGGTGATCCTCTTCAAGGGCAGCCCGCTGGAGAGCACGGACGGCGAGCGGCTGGTCAAGTCGCCGCAGTGCTCCAACCACAGCCTGTGCGTGCAGCCGCACCACATCGGCGTCTCCGTCAAGGAGCTGGACCTCTACCTGGCCTACTTCGTCCACTCGCCAGGTGAGTAGAGGGAGAAGAGCGTGCTCGCGCGTGACCGCTCCGTGCTGGAGGGGAGGAGGAGGCTAACGCCACACACTCTGCTTTTGGTTTGATTTGCGTGGCTTTACCATCTTTTTTAATACTCTTTTTTTTAGCCACACACACACAAACACACACATATCCATAACTCCTATCTGACACAGCTGTCTTCATGCTCTCTTACACCTGTCTACGTACAATCATGACAACGATCTCTGACACAGAGCGGTGAGATGCTCTGGTTATTTCATTTTCAAAATAATTGTTACGTGGAAGATGAAACGCAGCAGGTTTAAATGAATTCACATTTTGAATGAAGTCTGAAGCAACATGGCTTATTATGCAGAGGGCTGCGTCGGCAGACCTTGTAGGTTCCTGATTATGTGATGAGCGTAATTAAAAGAGAGAGGCCTGCTACACATCTGACTCTATACATTAGTGACAGCATGTTTCTCTGTGAGGTTTTACAAGTATTTGCAGTGTATGCACTGTGTGTGTGTGTGTGTGCATTCTGTTGTAGTTGGCCTGATACTGCTATGTTGTATGTAGTAAATGGCTGGATCTGCAGTCACAGCCCGCTGTCTCATTGGCACAGTGTTTTGGAAATGTGTGTGTTTGTGTGTGTGTGTGTGTGTGCGTGCGTGTGTGTGTGTGTGTATGCGAGCACACGAATACAGGCATTGGTGTGGTCTCAAATATTCACAGCCAAATATCATTGCTCACATTTGCCGCCAAACACTGCCTCAACATACACACACACACACACACACACACACACACACACATAGACGGACACACTCTTAGAGGCCAAACTCTCTCATCATGACTAAATCCAACTCTGTAGTCACTATTTAGTATATGTGTTTGTGTTTAGTATATCAGATTTTGAAACATTTAAGCATGCCCTTTAAAAAAAGGTTGAATAATTTAAAATAAAAAGGCTTCAAAAATAGATCACAATTTCTTTTTGCTCTTAGTCCAACACAAAGATTGTAAAGTGAAACAATAAGAGGCCAGTGTTCTGCTGTAATTTCTGCCGTGTGGTCAGGCTGTGGGCAGGCCCTCACACCACACAGACACGCTGTTTCTCTAGCAATTTATCTAACTGCACTTGAATTATTTCTAAATCTCAAAATGGAAATGAATGGAAATGGAAATAAATTGCATATTAAAAATGTGAAAAAAAGACATATAAGGGGAATTAAGGGGAGTATTCAAATCTTTTTAATTTCACAGTGCATTTATTTGAACTCGTGGTTAATTGTTAATATCAGCCATCATTGGAGCTGATGACATCTGAAGTGATGATATCTTGCTTGACGAGTGGCAGGTTAGCGTTTGTTGTGCTATTTCTATAGCATAAGTATTTTATGTCTGACATGTCAAACATTCGTCATGATGTCTGAAGTCAAATTTGAAGACAAATAAATAAACGGAATATTATTGAATATTCAGCAGGATTTTTCAGTTGGAGCTGTTGCACAATAATTAATTGGCAGTTGATTGACAGTAATTGGCATTAAAATAACCAAACACATTGAAATACAATAACCTGGTTCCCACTGTATTAATCCATTATTACGTCTCTATAAAGCTTGAGCCCTTCCCAAACATTGTAGCAGCTCAGCCTTCTACTAGGTTTCATTTAACACTTACCAGAGGCTGTGCCCACACCACGCTTGCCAAACTCTCTCTCTTTCGCTCTGTCTCTCCCCCGTGCCCAGCAGGGCTGGCCAGCGCGCTGCCCGTTCAGAATGTTAGCCGCCGCGGCGCTCTCTCATCTTATCAGGCTAATCCAGTGTGCCCCCGCTGCTTTTATCGGCCTCCAAATAGCCACGGCGAGGCTGGCACCCTGCAGACAGCCATGCGGGACCCCGGGGCCGCTGCCGCCGTGTCGTGCCAACTCGCCCGCAGTGCTGACCCAACACACCTCCACCAAAACAACCGCCACGCGCACACACACTCACACACACACACACACACACACACACACTCTCACAGACTGCAGTGTTTTTTTAAGTGGGATTTTAAATGTGTGTGTGTGGATGTAGTTATTTTGTTATGTTATAAAAAAAAAACAACATAAGTTTTTTTGATAATTTTTCCTTTGTTGGACTTAACGTGTGATGAACTTTTGGAGTAAAAAACTAAAGCGCTTTTGGAAGTCACTCTTAATAAGAGCATCTGATAAATGCAATAAATATAAATATGAATGTGCAATGAGCCGCAGGCAGAATTATATTCGTATATGCGGCTTTTTATCTATGTTGCTTCATGTTCATGTGCCTGAATGTGTGTTAGGAAAAGCAAGGATGAATGTTTTGTTGTGGGTGAGTGAGTGACATTTTGCATCTTCAGTGCCATGGTTACATTGTTTCCTCTGCTCTTTGTCCTCATGATTGTTTACGTCTTTTGTAAACATTTTGTTTAGAGTGTCTAAATGCGGCCTTCATTGTCAGTCGTGCACAGCGAGAGCTCCTCGGTATGTGCCAGCAAGAGACACAGCGAGAGAGAACGATAAAGGAGAGAATGATAAAGAGAAGGAGAGAATGATGAAGAGAAGGAGAGGATGATAAAGAGAAGGAGTGGATGATAAAGAGAAGGAGTGGATGATAAAGTGAAGGAAAGGGAATGACAGGGAACTGTGAAAACTATGCTTCAGGTTGGCACCACCTCAGTGCCTTTGGTATGGGAAGATGCTTCTTTCTCTGGCTTTGTGTGTGTGTGTGTGTGTGTGTGTTTGCAGTTTCTCTTGTCCACATTCAGTTTTAATACCTCATTCTTTTCATTCTGTTAAAAACACGTCGGCCCATGTGTTAAACACTCCTTCCATTCCCAACAATAACGCATCTCTGCTTTCAACCACAAATCAGAGGTACAAACAAACCAGTTAACATGTGAGAGTGCTTCCAAAAAGGTGTGTGTTTGTGTGTGCACACATATGGGTGCATGTCTGTGTGTGTGTGTGTTTGTGAGTGAGTGAGTGTGTTTGTGTGTATGTGTGTACGGCTTACACGACCGAGTTATATTTAGTCTTTCAGCATGAGAGTGACTGTTAACTGCAGGGGTTTGCTCTGGTTCATTTATATTGATTAGATACATGTCTCGGTGTTTTCTGAAACTTTAGGGCAGTGTGATGTTGATACTGTCATAAAAATAAAAATGAAAATGTATTTTTTCTTCCTACACCATCTGTCACTGTAATGATATTTCTGGAACAGCTCATTGTGAAAAACACCGTTAACACTAATTGCATGCAAATGTATTTAAAAATTTTAAATTGAAATATTTTCATACGTATTTTTGTCATATTGCGCTATTATTAGGCATTTTGGAGATGATAAATGTAATTGTTTCATTTTCAGTTTATCAAACAAAAAGAGGATCCTTAAGGGATGAATTATTATTTACATGGGAACAGACTTGTTTGGGATTCAGAGAAAATAATTTTTTTGTATTCAGGCCTTAGTCACATTTGGATAGGTGGACCTTTTCATTACAAATGACGTATCGTGGTTATTAAACTATATTTCAAATGTGTTTCTTGTTAAATTCACTGCACAGGAGATTTGAAGTCACACTACTCTGAGGTGTGAAATGTATGGCTTCAGCCATTTTAGGTTTTTCCTCCACTGCTCTTTGACTGTTACGAATGGTGCCAAAACCGGATTTTGGAATGCTGTAAAGCCCAGAGGGACAGCAGAGAGAGAGAGAGAGAGAGAGAGAGAGAGAGAGAGAGAGAGAGAGAGAGAGAGAGAGAGAGAGAGAGAGAGAGAGAGAGAGAGAGAGAGAGAGAGAGAGAGAGAGAGAGAGAGAGAGAGAGAGAGAGAGAGAGAGAGAGAGAGAGAGAGAGAGATGGGTTCACAGTACACAGGAAAATGAAATAGACTTGATTCATTTTTTGGATTGAAACTGCATGTTCCTACATCACCTCACTTTGTAGGAACTAAGCAAGAATATATTTTCTCAAAGCTATTAAAGATTAATAGGTCCCGTGTTTCTGCTGAATTACCTTCATTTGTGCTTTTCGATCTTCGTTTCCCTCCCAGAAACACTCCCTGTCAGTGAGTTAGTTCTGCAGTCATGTAGAGAGGCTGCTGCCCCTGTCACCCAGTGACTTAGCACTCAAATACTTTGGAATACTAACAAAAGATGAGGACAGAGATGTATAGCAGGATGTACTGGAGCTGTGGTAGTGTCTCCATGTGGCAGACGGACTGCATAGATCTCACACGCATGCACATCACACACATATGCCCAGCACAGAGACATTCAGGTGCACGTTAAACTGTATATTAGTGACAGTAGATCAGAGCTGGCGCAATGGAGTAATGGAGAAGCAATTAGGAAAGAGACGGAGAAAGAGGGGGACAGAAAGAGAGACAGAGAGAGAGAGACAGAGAGAGGGAGAGAGACAGAGAGAGAGAGAGAAAGAGAGAGGCAAAACAAATCGCTGTTCTTTGGCGGCAGAGCAAGCTGCGAGCCTGGAGTAGGAGCACTGCACCCTGCTGGGGTTCGGACCAGCTCTCTGAGCTCCAGGCATGCTGACAACACACACACACACACACACACACACACAGGCAGTGGGTATGTGGTACTAACAACGACATGATGAGAGAGTCGATTACATTTCATGTCAATGAGAAGTGCATCCAGCATCTGAAACCGATACACACACACACACACACACACACACTCACGGGTTGAGTGTCATACTAACTGTGAGTGGGAAAGACTGACCTGGAGAAGCCATGAATAGCTCCTAATTTTTGTGTTTGTGTCTTTATCATCAGCCTACTCTCTAATACTTCATGCAAATCCTTTTAAATCTATGTCTGATATGCATGAAAACAGAATATAAATGTGACCTTTTTCACTTATATATAAATCAGCAGCCACATTTTTTCAATAACAGAGAGCTTAATGTAGAAGAGTACTTATGAAAATATAATAGAGAGTATCATATTGATGGATATAATATTTCGTGGAATCATAGCAGCTTTAAATAATTTTTGCATGTGAGCGAATGGACAGGAGTCCTTTGTTAAGATGCAGAAGGCTTTGGCGTGGGTCCGACTGCTAAAGAGATTATGTTAGCAGAGTCGTCATTCACTCCCTGCCAGTGTGTTTAGCACTCTTTAATTTATTTTCCTCTGCTGTCCTCTTCCAAGTACCATGTCTCTCCCTCTCTCTCTATCTCTCTCTTCCTCTCTCTCTTTCTCTTCCTCTCTGTCTCCCTCTCTCTCTCTCTCTTCCTCTCTCCCTCTCCCTCTCTCTCTTTACCTCTCTCACTCTTTCTTTGCTTCTACCTTTAGTAGCTCTTTATCTTTATCTCCATAAAGTGCTTTATTCTTTCTTTCATTCTTTCTTTCTCTGTGACATGGTTCTAGAGAATAAGTGAAAGAAATGAAAAACTGCTCTTAGATGAGGCCTGACACCCTCCTCCTCCTGACGGGTGTTGGTGTTTCAGAAGCCCTCTCAGACGAGTGTCTTTAATGGGTCTCCATGGTGTCGATTGGGGGTTTGGGCTGCTTGTCTTTCTGTCAGACACACAGACAGGAAGAAAAAATAAAAAGAATGTGTGATTTCAGCAGCTATAAAAACCAACTCTGCACATGTGTTCTGTGTCTAATAGAGACAGGCAGAAAAGTACAGACTTGTCTCCAATATGTACTGACTTGGGATTAATAATTAGTGGTAGCAGTAAGGGACTATTTCAGTTTAGTTAATATTAACTGTTTCATTTAGTTCATTACAGTGTAGTGTTTTGTTTGATTAATGGTTTAATTTAATTGTAGATAATTGCAGATTTTGTAATCTTATATTTGTTTCTAGGAGAAATGAAAGCACACACAAGATTTAACTTGTGAGATGCATCTATAATTCTTTGTAAACAGTAACTTAGAGATATTTATTTTTTCAGTAGTTTTTAAATGTTTCATGTTATTCATTCTTGTATATTTCATGTCAGTTTATGAGTCTAAAAGAGCAAAGATGGATTGTTATACCCCCAACAACACACAAACACACATCGCATAAGTGTTAAGGAAAATTATGAATGTATGAATTATGAATGAAGTAAAAGTTTGTGTGAGCAAAACAGATGTTGCATATATATATATATATATATATATATATATATATATATATATATATATATATATATATATAAGAGGGAGAGAGAGAGAGAGAGAGAAAGTCGTTTTTAGGCCATATTCGTATAAGTAAGTGACTAAACGGGTCAGCTCGAAAAATTCAATCTGCCCACAAAACATACACACTACAGCACATGCACACCTATACAAACACGCACACACACACGAACACACACATAAACTTCCCCTGACCAAATAGAAAAAAAGCAAACAAACTGACAAGTCTGTTTATAAAGATCCCCTTAGCAAGAATAGAGAGGGGGGAGCAAAACTGAGGAATACAGTGAGAGAGATAGAGAGAGAGAGAGAGATAGGTGCACCCTAGTCTGCCATTTTTTGGCGCACATTTCTGTGAGCTCTGAGTAAAATGTGCCAGAAACTCATCTCTGCCAAGCCTTCTCCCTCTGATCCTTTCTTACGCTCTCTGTTTCTCTTTTCACCCATTCTCTCTCCCTTTTCACCCATTCTCTCTCTCTTTTCACCCGTTCTCTCTCTCTCTCAGGGGGCACAACCCTGGCCTCATCCCCCTGCCTTCATGTGGCTGCATCTTTGTGAAACAATTAATGCTTTTTGAACTTTTTAAAAAGGAAAGTTACACACGAGTGTAACAAGAACATTTTAGTGTAACAAACACATTTCCTGTATGTTGTGTTTTCCCATAACTGCTTAACATTGCTGAAGAATCGGGTTCCTCTTGTCACGTTCACCTGAAGGCTTCTTGAATTCCCTGATTCTGGTAAATGCAAACCCACAGCATCATCTGGAGCTCTGTGCAGGTCCTTCTCAGTCTCCGCTCCCTTCATTGGCTCGCTGGACGCATGCTGGGCTGCAAGTCGCCTGCACCACGGCTGCACAAGCAGCTCGTCTCAATGTGTCGGGTGATTTCTAAGCAAGGACGTCCTTCAGACCACTTAAATACTGATTCCTGCAGGCTTACGTTTTAGAGCCTTGTATCCTGTAATAACCAAGAGCAGCTCTTGAGGAGAGTGAGCAGGGCGACCCCTGGCATTTCGCTCCTGTCACTCCCAGTAGGGAGGACTGAGTTACGCACCTACAATTTTCTTCTTTCTTCTGGACCTGGAGTTCAAGTTGTACTCGCGCTGACGTCAGTCGGGGGGTTTCTAACGTGAGTCCCGCAGCGCGGCGGAGCTGCTCACCGAGCTTTAACACATGCTAAAGAAGCGCTGGGTGGGTAGCTGAAGTTGCTGTGTTAAAAGGAAGAAAAGCCCAAACTCAACCGTATGGCCCTCCAGGACTTGGATTCCTCTGAACTGCAGTGCTTTTTGGGAAACTGTGGCCAGATTATTGGAAGGGCCAGGTCTGGTTGATTGTGTACACACACACACACACACACACACACCCGTGTTCCCATTAAAGAGCATTGAGAAAGGAAGAGCTGTCATGAAGGAATCCTTTCTGGTGTTGCTTACAGCGTGTGAAAAGGGAGAGAAGAGCGTTTGCATGGGGAGGAGGGGGAGCAGGAGCCCCAGACGACAGCCACAACAGAGACACAGAGACACAGCGCTGGCCCACGCCCGCACGAAACAGAGAGGGAGAGGGAGTTTGGGCCAAGATCTAGGCCACTAGGCTCTGTGAGAAAAACACAGGGAAGACGAGGAGGAGGAGGAAAAGAACGAATGATGAGGAGGAAGGGGGGAAGGGGGCGTGAGTGATGGGGTAACGGGAGTGTGCTTGTGTGTGCGGACGCACGTCCTAATGATCTTTAAAAAAGGGGGCCTGTAAATTAGTGCGTGTAAATGGTCATAGCTCACAGCTTTGCGGGGTCTCATTCATAGAGACAGGAGGAACATCTTTACTCTCTTACAAAACATAAAAGGACAAAAAAGACAAGCCCCCCACTGTGGCTCAGCACTGTGTGGAGGAGAGGAGGACCTGGCGCTTGTTTACACAGATACCAGGATGATGCAGAGAGGGCGAGAGGGAGGGAGAGGGAGAGGAAGAGGGTGAGAGGGAGAGAGAGGGGAAGAGGGTGAGAGGGAGAGAGAGGGGGAGAGGGAGAGAGAGAGAGCGTGAGAGGGAGAGAGAGGGGGTGAGAGTGAGAGAGAGGGGGAGAGAGAGAGGGGGGGAGAGAGAGGGTGCGAGGGAGAGCGAGAGAGGTAGAGAGAGGGTGAGGGGGAGAGAGAGGGTGAGAGGTAGAGAGAGGAAGAGAGGGAAAAAGGGAAAGGGTGAGAGAGGGAGAGAGAGAAGACAGGTGGAGGCAGAAGAAAATTGGAGTGAAGGGAGATAGTGTTGCACTGTTTGTGTATTTGTGTGTGTGCATGAGTTTAGAGAAAGCAAGACAGAAAGCCTTGTGTGTCTCCACATGAAGTGATTGTGTGTTTGTGTGTTTCCTCACAAGAAAAGAGTCTTATGGATAACCTACATAATGCCCTGAGATACAAAGGGTGCTCTTGTATGTGAATGTAGGCATACATGCTTGTGTGTGTGTGAGAGAGAGAGAGTGTGTGTGTGTGTGTGTGTGTGTGTGTGTGTGATCAGGCATTTATGTGTGAAGGCCAGTGTTGTCTGGCACCTGACATTCCGTCTGCTGTCCAGGTCTCGGCCTGCGGTTGCCATGACAGCATAGGGTGGCATTCTCGGTCACAGATACTAAGGCACAGACGATAGTGCCAGTTTGCCTGGGAGTGTGTGTGTGTGTGTGTGTGTGTGTGTGTGTGCGTGCAGATACACATCAGTTTGCCAGTGGGACCGGGGTGAAAACTAGCCGCTAATGCGTCCAATCACGCCTTTGCTCAGTCAGTAAATGATTTGGTTGAAGGACAGATGAATGAACTTCAGCAGCTTCTTATCTCCATCCAGACGCAGCCCTGAGCAGAACTGCCACACGCTCACAAGAGCCAATCAGACGGCACTTTAAGGATTAACACTTAGACTGACGTATCAGGACCTGTTACTGTCTTTGGATTAAAGCATAAATACATTTTTAAAACTATTATCACACTTTTTTTTAAAACAAAGACAAATAAATTATAACTAAAACTATATAACTAGTTCTAAAGGTGACAATACCAAATACGCACTACAAATAATTAAGAACTTAAATATTCTTAACCATATATACTTCTATAATATTTTATCATAACCCCCTACCCCATCCTGAACTCCACCCCCAAGTTCAAAGGTTATTTCATGCTGTTTACCTAGCACTGGTCTTTGAGGGCCTGAGTCAAGCAGAGTTTGATGGTTTGATGTACTAAACTCTGCTAATTAACCAGGATCAGGAAAGACACCAAAATGTTTTTGAGTCCAGACCTCCAAAGCAAAGTTAGCCAGCCCTTTTCTATAACTTCTTGAGTAGTGATTAGACTTCTCATTTGTCATGGTGACAGGCATAAAGAAAACAAAAAACAAAAAAAAAAACAAACACAAAAAAGCCGACACTTTGCAGCTCCGCCTCCACAGCCTATTGCTTGTCAGCGATTGGCTTTGATTTAGGCTGGTGCCATGGTAACCGAGTGTCCCAGTAAACCTTGCTTGGGCAGTATCCAACATGTGCTGTGATGGCAGTGTCGGTCGTCAAGAAGACGGTGCCCGGCTGGTGCCATGGCTGCCATGCCCTGCAAAGGTGTTGGGTGAGCGGCAGCCTGAGTATCGTGTTACACAGAGAGAGAGAGACCGGAAGACAGAGAGACTGTATGTATATATGGAGAGAGACACACGCAGAGAGAGTGTGTATATGTAGAGCGAGAAAGCAAGTGGGGAGGGATTTCAGCGTTACACTGATCTATGCAGCATGGCACAGCGCCCAGACTCTACTCCTACATGAGAGAGAACGCACGAGAGTGGGAAAGAGAGAGAGAGGCAGAGAGAGATAGAGATAGAGGCAGAGAGAGAGAGAAAGGCAGAGAGAGTTAGAGAGGCAGAGAGAGAGGCAGGAGAAAGAGACTGTACTGTGTGTTCACTGTATATGCAGTACTGTTATTTTGAGCTGTGGAGTCACATGAAATAACTATTCAGCTGCATGTGTCGGACTGGGCGCACACACACCACAGCACGCTCCACACACACACCACAGCACGCTCCACATACACACGCGCGCACGCTCCACACACACACACACACCACAGCCGCTCCACACACACACACACACCACAGCACGCTCCACACACACACACACACACACCACAGCCGCTCCACACACACACACACCACAGCCGCTCCACACACACACACACACACACACACCACAGCCGCTCCACACACACACACACACACGCTCCACACACACACCACAACCGCTCCTAAGGCCCCACGCCCAGCCGGCTGTAGGGAAGGACCGATCCTGGTGTGTTTGATCCGTCCTGGTTTTTGTTGGCTTGCTGGAGAGTGTTGTGCATATACAGTGATGCTGAAAGGTCTGGAAAGGTGCATGAGGAATTTTATAAAAATCAGTCTCCATGTCTGCTGCTTTGTTATGGTGATATTACACACGCATGTGGCCACAGACATGTTCCCTTAGAGCAGTTCAGACGAGTGTGGTTTATGTGTGTGTGGCACCATGTCTTCATCTGTCATTATTATGTTGCTTTGGTCAGTGGAGACTGTAGATCACATGCATAACATAATGTGGCGCTGGTGTTAGAGTTTAAGCAGAGCTGGACATGCACACACACACACCACACTTATGTACATACACACATGCCCAAAGAACTCACACCTGGTATGGACTGTGTTTAAGACTTTCTGACTTCATTTTCTGACTTGGTCTTTCCTTTGGCACTGAGCAGTTATCACGGAGTGTGTGTGCATGTGTGTGTGTCCACGCATACGCACCCATCTGATATTATGCTTCAAATTCACAATGCTGAGATGTTGTAATGTTGCGTTCAGCTTTAATGTGAGACAGACAGATTACACTGTCATGTCCTACCATTGCATCAAGCCCTTTTCTCTCCTCCCTCCCACTTTCTCTCCCTCTCCCTCAGTCTCTCTCTCTCTGTTTGTGGAAAGAACATGATTTCTTTTCCTGCTCAGTGTCTGACTACTATTTATGTTGGGTTTGATCTGACTGACCGACTGATTCTTTTACATACACACACACACACACACACACACACACATGGAACCCTTCTGAATGGCTTGGTTTATTTGTGTTTCTTTAATTCTTTGGCTCTCATTCATCACCTAAACAAACCCAAACCTCAAATCCCTGACCCTCCTCTTGCTACAGAAAATGCTGAACCTACAGACCTTTCGCTCTCTCTAAATGTAACCGCTGTTTCCTGTCCTGTTCTTAATGTAAATGTGGGGACAGGCCAGGATTGGAGGATAAGTATCTCACCGGTGGCGGTTAACAAATATTACAAAGTTAAACTTTTATACTTTTACAGTCATACTTTAAAAATCACAACCGGTGATTTGTCCTAGAGTAACACTTACATGTGTGTGTATGTCGGTAGGATTTTAACATTTCAGCTTTTGGTTAATAGGTACTGTGATGTCATTTACAGGGGGCCTTTAGAAGGTCTAATAGTGATGGATGGCCAACAGACACCTACTATGTGTCCTTTGGCAGTCTCATAGGTGCGCATGCCAACACACACATGCATATGCGCGCACATGCACACCTGGGCCTCTCAGTGAAGCGGCACAGGTTTTCCCAGCATGCCACAGTTGGAGAGGAAGTGGCCTTGACACCTGCCTTGTTGCTTGGCAACTTCTGCTGCCAAAAAAGGCACCCTGCCTGTCCTGCTGATCACACCGCGGCTGCGTTCACAACAGCCTAAACGAATACTGCACATTGTCATTGTTGCCGAAGTCTTCAGTCCTCAAGCTGCTGTACTGAGGTACTTAGTTGGTAGCAACCAGGATACCGATTGGATGTCCCATTTTGACACTCTGGGCCAGGCAGCATTCTTGGCTTTGATAGGTGGACTGCTGTATTCTGTCACAAGGCTTGGGGGAGAACTGCTGCTGAATGTGGTGTTGCCTCACCATTCAGCCTCACTCTTCTCCAACCTTCTTTTGATGCAAGCAAATAGCCACTATGTCTGGGTGCAGAGAAACAGTGTCAGTATGAGCTCTAGTGTGTCACTGACTCGGAAATGTAGTTGTAAGTGCTTGGATTACAATAACAGGTGGTGCATGTGTGTGTATGTGTGTGTGTGTGTGTGTATCCCCTTAATTCTGCCTCTCTACTGGGGTCAGGGGTTTAAGCACTTAATTCTGATCAGAGAATGCGCAAATGTGTTAATTTTTTAAAATGGTCACACACACACAGAACCTTGTATTATGAGGCTGTCTCTCTCACTCTGTCTGTCTCAGTGTCTCTCTCTCTCACTGTCTCACAGGTGTGGTGCCATAGAGTTTGATGTTGCTACATACTTTTATTGCTGTGCCCGGGGGTGTGTGCATGTGTAGATATACTAAGGTCATTCAAGGCCTTAAAATGCATAATTAATCACCTTTATTTTTTCCTCCACCTGCTCTCTGTTCCATACCTTAAGGCTGAAATTATGCAGAACTAATAAATAATTCTAGAACACCCAGTGGAGAAGTTCACAGTGATCAGCTCAGAACATCTTAAAGTTTCATCTTACATCTTAGAGTTGTTTAGGTCCTAGCTATCACCAATACAGTCAAGGAGAGAGAAGGAAAGTAATAAATAAATATATATATATATATATATATATATATATATATCACACACAAAAAGACCCTGCTAACTTGTGTGTTAGTGTGTATACTGCTTGCCTTGTGATTGCTTGTCTAAGCCTTGTAAAAATGAGGGAAGCTTTGAAAGGCTTTATACTAGACCGTGGCTAACAGCATCATGTTATTAGTGAAAGTTATAGCCTGGAGCCCTTTGGACCTGCTTCAAGCCAAAGGAGCAGCCGAAGCCCAGACACCTCCCCTCCAGTGTCACGCTGCTCGGGGCTGGAGCTGGAGCTGGATTTAGCCCAGGCTAACTTTGAGTTCACTCAGGCGGCGGTGGAGTCAGATCGGGTCCTCGCGTAACGTCGACAAGTAACGGCTTGAAGACGGGAAGAAAGAGGAATGGAGGACGAGGGAGGGACACGTGAGGAGAGATGGGGGGGGTGAAAGATGAGTGAAAAGGAAGAGAGTACTGTTGGAGAGGTAGGAGTGAAAGAGATGGACTAAGACTGAGCAAAGGGAGGGAGTGTGTGTGTGTGTGTGTGTGTGTGTGTGTGTGTGTGTGTGTGTGTGTACACACAGTGCTCTATGGGTTTTTTGAGGTCGTAGTGCAGAATATTACACTGGAATGTGGAATGCTGATTGACTGCCAACATAAACACACTACACATGGTATACAGACACACACACACACACGCACACAGACACGCACACACACACACACACACACACACACACACACACACATATATATATATACAGGAGGTAGATGGGGCAATGACAGACTGATCACTAAAGAATAAGTCCATACGCTATGGATTTTGTATTACTGATTATAACTGCAGCATAAGATTTCCACTATCCTCAAAAATGCTTCACATTCGTAATATACAGAATAATCTAACTAACTAGGAGGCTATCTGTCAATATTTACTTCAAATCTGCAGGAATGTCATACCCCAATACTTGATACCTGACTCTGTAAAAATGCTAAGACAGAACACCCTTAAGAAATTAGAAGATATAAAAGAAAAAGGTTTCCTGCCAAGAAACTATTTCATGAGTCCTTAATGTTAAGGCCAAGAGAAAAAGAGTTAGAAAGCACATTTGCTATTAATTTAACAAACAGAGAGCAAGCTGTGAACCATCAGGGCCCTCGACAGGTATGGGAGAGAGAGGGAGAGAAAGCAGAGGAAGAATTGTGTGTGTGTGTGTGTGTGTGTGTGTGTGGCAGGATGAGTCTGATTTTCCATAGCTGTCATTCTCTGTGTCCCACCCAGAGAGGACTTGGTGGACTCTACAGCTGAGAAAAATATTACTCTATATGAGAGACAGACAGGTATTGCTAAGTGTGTGTGTGTGTGAAAGAGAGTAAGACAAATTTAATACTTCACTATGAGACACTCAACTGCAGAGAACTAAATGTAGTCACCAACCCACATTTTCGAAACCTTTCTTTAGCACTTTATTAGGTGCACCTGTTTTATAGGTCCGTTTTACAGCTGTACAGTTAAGTTAGCTGCCCTCAGCCCTCTGAATCACTCATCGGTATCAGACCACAGGACCACTGGTGACCGGATGTCATTCAGGCTATGTCTCCCAACACAGCAGTGCCAGTGAGAGGCTCATGGCATAGCTGTGGGTGTTGCGCTGGTGTGAGTGTGTCAGGCGCAGCAGTGCTGCTGACGGCTCTACACGTGTCGGTGTCACTGCTGGGCTGAGAGTGAGCCAGAAATATCCAGCCCACGGCGGGTCTTGTGGTCAGGAACCAACTCGTGATGAAGGGTTGGAAGTTGCATGGGACCAGATGGTCTGAAGTCTAACTGTACACCTGCAAATGATTCTAATTAAGGCAGTGGTGTGTCGTATCAGACAGTCTCCTCTGGCTTTAAAAGCTGCAGGACATTGTAACATAAGAGTATTTATGTGTACCAAAAATGAGGCATATCCTTTTCCAACACCTTATGCAGATCTATTTTTAATACCAAATGACGGTATCCATTTTGCACCTTAAAGGCAAAACGTGGAAAACCATACTACAGAACAAACCGAGTAGAGTGGATGAAATGCACACCGTGTGAATGTGATGATCAGCTGACTTTAATCAGACCGAGTTATCTCCCAGGACTGTGTGTGTGTGTGTGTGTGTGTGTGTGTCAGCTGTGTTCTCGAGTGGATTTGTTCTGCTGATCAGACACATGTCTGCCTCTGGACTGCTGTCCCACACTCTTGCACTTTACTTTTTCCACACTGTGTACCATGTTTGTCATTTAAAACAAACATACACACACACACACACACACACACATAACACTATTTAATTCTTCAAGGTATATAGACCTGTCATGGTAAACATCCAGTTCAACTGTATTTTAAAAACAGTTGTAGTGCAGAAATCATTTTTAAATGGTATAGTTTTTGTGTGTGTTTTTGTTCTTCTGCAGGATACGCTGCTTGTTTTTTGCTGCTTTGCTTTTTGTTAGTTTTTTTTAAATAAACAACCACTTTGCGTTTTTTTTCCAATTCACTTTTTATTATCATAACTGAGGAACAGCTCTTTCGTTTTCTAGTGTTTTCACGTTAGTTCAGTACCAGGAGTCCATGATGCGCCTCATGCTCATGAACCTGCCTCCCCAGTCCCTGAAGCTCCTGTACTCTCCAGGGCCAAAGTACCACATCCTGCCCCTGTAGTGGGGCTGCTCGTACATGAGCCAGTGGCCGTCCATCACGTGGCAGGAGTGGCAGCCGCCGGACCAGTGGTAGCGATCCGTGAAGGAATCACAGTCATCCGTCATCTCCATCATCTGACCCATGAAGTTCTCCTTGTCATAGATCCTCATCCTGTAGGATCCCCTGTACTGTTTCAGAGGAAGAAGACTGCTTTGGTCTCTCTTGTCACACACACACACACACACACGCACGCGCACACACACACACATACAGAAGTAACCTTACCATGGGGATCATTCGGCAAGACCTGATGTAGCTGTTCGTGCCCCACCCCCACATGTTCATGTAGTCGGCGTAGTCGCCCCTCCTCATGAAATAGGAGTTGCCCGTGTAGTTGGTGCGGTCGTACACCATCCAGCAGCCGCTCTCCACCCTGCAGGAGTGGCAGCGGCTCAGGTAGGACGACATGTCTGCGCAGTCGCTGCTGCACTCCCAGGAGCGGCCCTGGAAGTTCCTGTCCTCGTAGAAGATCACCTGGGGCAGAGCAAGAACAGAGAGAACAAATGACTAAAGATACGTCACCACACGTGCTTAGAAGGATCCCAGGCAGGATTTTAACGGCCCTCGCTGTCAGCAAGCAGAGGTTCTTTAACGGTAGTAAACAAGCATGTACCCTGCCCATGGTTGATATGTGCCTGTCGGGTTGTCCAGGAACGTTGCCTGCTGGTGAGCTGATATTGGGGCTTTGCGTTTGCCCCTCGTATTTATACCTGCTCAAACATGCACCTCCTATTGTGAAAAGCCCTGAGCAAGCACCATAGCACAGAGGCCCAAACACCACTAAAATGCTTTCGCTTTGTTCCTGTGTGACGCGCTCTCCAGAAGCCTTTAGAAGGGGCCCCAATGGGACGCACGCAATACCACTGCACCTTTTATTTAAAGCTGTTGTTTTGACCTATACAACCCATATGCATTATACACACTGGTTCTGCTGTGTCTGCTGTGTCTGATGTGTGACGTGACTCACGTGACGTGGGTCTTTTGTCTGCAGTAACTCAAATGGATTGTCCATTGAGGATGCTTGAGGTCGGTATTAGAAATATGTATGTTTCTTATCTTAAGCTAAAATTGATAAATATAACAATGAATTTGTCAGACAAAAGTGTTAGAGCCTCAGCATCAGACTACTGCTCAATTGAAAACCTTTTCTCTTTCATTCACTTTCTGTTTCTACTTCTGTCTCTTCCTCTCTCTTTCTCTGTCTCTCACTCTGTTGCTCTCTCTCTCTCTCTCTCTCTCTCTCTCTGTCTCCCTCCCCCCCTCCCTTCTCCCTAATTCAAAAGCCTTGTTGCGGCTGAAGCTCAGAAGCGTGCCATGGGTCAAAGGTTAAGAAAACTGTGCGTGTTTAGGGGGTAAGAGGAGTGAAAGCTTTTCCCTCACGTTTAACTGTAGCACTCCCGAGGTTAGAGGTTACAGAAACTCCCAGGCCTGACAGCTGTGTTTTTGTGTGTGTGTGTGTGTGTGTTTTTTTGTGTGTGTGTGTGTTTTGTTATATGGAGAGGTAGGGGTCTATCACTTGATAGGGACTCTTGCATTTTTGACTGCTTTGAGCAGCATAGATGTTTTTTCTCACACCTTCTATATCTCATACCACACACACTTACACACACACTTACACAGACATGCAGTGCACAGCTGTTGTGTCTGAAGCATCTGGTTCAAGTTTAACAGGGGGATCACATGAGGCAGTGGAGTCGGGTCAGTGCGGCCACTCACACCTCCACTGATGGTGTGTGTATGTGTGTGTTTAGCTGCTGGTGTTACATCCTGCTCTCCATT
This sequence comes from Brachyhypopomus occidentalis, assembly GCA_020368025.1. Classification (NCBI taxonomy): domain Eukaryota; kingdom Metazoa; phylum Chordata; class Actinopteri; order Gymnotiformes; family Hypopomidae; genus Brachyhypopomus; species Brachyhypopomus occidentalis. Next base: position 2,023,594 of record JAGXOD010001376.1, read on the forward strand.
CTAGTGGGGGGGCTGTTCCCCACCCCAGATTAACACTACCACTGGACTATGAACCCATTCCTACAGAGGATTCCTATTACCACAGCAGTTTAGAGTAGATTTTAATCCATCTGGAAAACCTTTGGGATAAGCCACTCAGTTGTGTGTGTGTATTTGTAAATATGTGGTTGAAGTAATTGAACACAGATTCACATCCCAAAACACACATACCCTTTCAGATGCAAGGGAATTACTGGATACAGCCCATATCGTGTTTGTATGTGGACCTTTTCAATAGCAGTGTGCACAATGTTCATCTTACTTTTATCTGTACAGTCTAAACTATTATGGTTCCACTGCAGTCCTCGTGTGTGTGTGTAATTGAATTAGAGCCCTGTATTAAGTCTTGCTCAGATTGACTGAGGATTGACTGGAGTGATTTGTAGATGTTGTACAGCTACGCTTCTCTAAAAACAGAACTAAAGATAATTTAAAGTCTAAAACCTGACTGCATTCCATCCCAGAAACACACACAAGCACATAGTAAAGTTCAAATGCTCAGCCATGCATATATGACAGAGATGTTCCATGAGCACATTCAGCCATATTTGACCCTCTCTCGTGTGTGAGGGTGATTGTGGGCCTCATCTCCCCTCTGCAGCCCTGTTCTGTTTTGTGTGTGTGTGTGTCTGAGAAAAAATAAGAGTGTGAGGGAGAGGATGAGACTACGGGGGGAAAAGGTGTGTGGGAAAGAATCAGAACCAGTCTTTTCTACTGCATGGCTATGTGTGTGTGAGTGTATCATAGATGATAAATGAAGGGAAATGAAAGAGTGTGAGATTTGGGAGTGCTGGTAGATTTCTCTGGTCTGGCAGTTCTCTGGCGTCAGACAGATGCTTTCATTTTTCTCCTTCAAACTGCAAAAATATACACCCACTCACTCTCACACACACACACACACACACACACACACAAGTGAGACAGAGAGAGGTGGTCAGAGAGCACTTCAGGTAAAGGAATGCCATGAAGTCGTCTCCTCCCTCCGTTTCTCTTCCCCGTGTGTCGTGTTTTTCCACTTTTTTCATGCTTTCTCTTTCTTGTCATGCCAGGTTCTTGCAGTGGGGTCTGGGATCTGGAGCCTTAGCCGGCTCCACACAGAGATGCTCTATGACTCTGCACTGGAGTCAAATACCACACGGGTCTGAGAGTCAAAGCAAGGGCGTTTGTGCTTGTGAATGTGTTAGTGAAATCCCGCACTGGTCTGAGAGTCCATGCAAGGGCGTCTGTCGTTGTGAGTGCATTAGGCAAAAGTACAGCATATAATCAAATTGAAAAAAAAAATTGCATGTACTTCAGAGAGTGTAAAAGATACAAATGAGAACTGGTTTAGTGTGCCAGGCCGACTGCTTTATAAACCCAAGGGTTGCAAAATAAAGTACACTTTATGTTTTGTTTTACTTTACTAGAAATATAGTTTATATTAAAGTACATTTTTTATAGAAACACATGCCTGATTAATCTGTCCATCTGTGGTTGTGTGTATAAGTTAGCCAGCAGACTCAACCGCAGATTTAAGAAGCAGAACCCACATTAGACGGTTCTTAAGCAATAACACGAATCAGGAATGAACACGCACAACCACACACACAACCACACACAGCCACAAAATCAGGGTAGCATGACAGGGAGAGTGTGTGCAAGTGTCTTCCATCAAAGAGGCCAGTGGAAGTGGATTACAGAGTGTCATCTGCACACGTGCACGCGCACACACAGACACACACACACAAATGCGCACACACACAGACATACACACACAAATGCAGACACACACACACAAATGCGCACACACACAGACACACACAGACAGGTCATTGAGGATACAGTTCCTGCTTCCTCTGGACTCAAACAATGGCAGCTCTATTACTGCCCTGAAAACAGAGAGGGAGAGAGAGAGACAGGGAGAGAGGGAAAGAGTGAGAGAGAAAGAGAGAGGGAGAGAGAGAGATCAATTTACATTAGCTAGACCAGCAAGCAACCATGGACTGCCCTGCAATTAGTAAATACCACAACCTAGATACAGTTACATTAGACTGCACAGTCCTATCAGCCTGCTGGTGCTGGGAGTGTTCTCTGCTTCTACTGGTGTTCACATGCATATGCTGGAATACCATATAACCAAACCAATGTGTCTGAGTGAATGTAACTGTTGAGGCAAACTGTATATGACAAAGTCTGAATCAAGTCTGAACTGGTGTGTGTGTGTGTGTGTGTGTGTGCACGCGCATGTGATTACTCTGGAAAGTAGTCCACTGGTTTTGGGCATGATGGGTTCTTTGGCTTCTTTTACATGTGTTTGTCTTTGTGTGTATGTGTAGCACTGGGTCAGTGCTGCCTTGCTGTCATACATTATATCTATGTTTATGATACAACTGTACCCTGGAGCAGTCTTTAGGCATGTTGGCGCTGTTATACATTTTATTAGTAATGAAAATATGGGGAAATGGCTTGTCTTCCTTAAGATGATGATGACGTGTGTGTGTGTGTGTTTGCTTTTTTCTCTGCCTTTGGAGCAAAAAGACATGTTCTAACCCCCAGTCCATTTCTTGGAATAGGTCCAGATTAAACCTGGGTAAATTATGTTATAAAACAGATGAAGACATCTCTGTAGGCTGCTCATTTGAAATAAGAGCTCTGGCTCTCCACCTTTCTCTTTTCTTTTTATCTCTCCTCTCCCCTCTCCTCTTCTTTCCTCTATCTTTGCTCTCTGCATCCTCTATCTCTTTTCTCCTTCATCAATTTCATCACTCTCTCTCTCTCTCTCACTCTCTCTCTCTCGCTCTCTTTCTCTCTCTCCCTCTCCCTTCGTTCCTTCCTTAGCCTCACGTTCACCTCAGCACTGCACAGAGCGCTCGTTGTGTGTGCTGATGTTAGGGTGCCGTTGGGGGGCCACCTTAAACACCCTAAACACCAGCGCTGGTGTTCCCTTAAGAAAGAGGGGGAAACAGCCAGAGGCGGAGGAGAGCAGAACGCCCCCCCGGGACAGAACGAGCCACGTACAGCCGTGCTGAGGAACCGCTGTGCAGCCCAAAGCTGCGGCATGGACAGAGGCGCCTTGCACTGCTCCTTTCACCCGCCGCCTGCATCGTTTGCTGTGGTCCGCTCTCTCTCCTCCACGTTCCTCCTTTCCTCTCTCTCCCACATTTAGTCAAGCGTTTGGGTTTGAACTTCTGAGCTCTTGCTAGCATACACTGCATTTCAGAAACGTTTCGTGTGTATTTTGTTTTCTTGAGTATGCAGTAATAAAACAAGAGAATAGTACTTAGCTTTCAAAAGCCCTACCGGTTCTGTCTAATCTCAGGCCGGCCTGTCTGGCTAAACTCTGGACTGTCCTTACCGTCTGCTTCACTCTTCAGCAGGGCATGGCACACATTAGTAACGCTCATCGCTTTATTCCTGCTTTAACCCCCCCCCCCCACCATGTTCTGCCCTTGCACGCATATATTTATGGATATTCAGAATTTCTTGTGGGACCTCTGGGGGCTATAAACAGCCCCCGGCATTCCCCATCACTCCAGCACCGGACAAGCCAGTGGACTGAAGATGTGGGGGTCACACCCTCTTTTTCTCTCAATTCTGTTCATCCACTTTGGGCCGAACATGAACAATGCTGCCTTCCTGAGCTAAGCTGTCCCATAGTGCTTTGCAGCAGCTGTCAAGGGAAAAATGAAACTCATATGCATTATAAGCCAGAAACTGAGAAAGAGGAAGGAAATGTTGAGAGATAGATGGAGAATAGATGGAAAGAAAGAGAAAGAGAGAGAGAGAGAGACTTATAAATGAGATCTCCGTGATCCTGTAAGGACCTGGACTAGCGGTGGTGATTGTAGAACCAGATGAAGGCCTGGATCCAGAACTTTGGGTCATTCTCTTTTAGAACTGCTCCCTTTGGTGCGAAACCCCTTTTTCATTGCATCTGACAAGGGATCTGCCAGTCGCACAGACAATCGCACACCATATATCCCCACACTATCACTTACAGCATGATAATATTTCATTGAGAATTTAAAGATGGATTTTAAATATTGGTTATAAATTCTGTCCAACTTTACCTCCCAACAGGGCAGTATTTAATGTGAAGGAAGTTAGTAACTATCATAGATTCTGAATTTAATTTTTATTTTGACTTTTGCACTGATTCAGCAGTTGTCAGATCTCTTCCATTAGTGTACAGGGAGCCTTTGGCTAAACAGCTGGTGTTTTCTCATTAGTAATCCTGGCCTCGTTTTATTCTGGGTTGTTTTTTTTGTTTGTTTTGTTTTGTTTTTGGGGATTTTTGGGGGGGGCAGCCATGCTGGCACTATGCATCCAGTTCATCTGAGACACGCCCTCCTTCTTCCTCTCCTTCCACCCCCCCTCCACGATCTCTCTCCCTCTTTCTCTCCCTCTCTCTTCCTCTCTCCCCCTCTCTCTCCCTCGCTCTGCTGGAGTGCTGGCATTTTTGTGTAGGTGTGCCAGCCATGCTGCTGCCGACATCTGCACAGTCTCGCATGGAGAAGAGGAATTTAGAAATGTATATAAACCATCCGAGAGAGAGGGAGAGGAAAAGATAGACACGGAGAGAAAGAGAGGGAGTAAGAGAGAAAGAGAGGGAGTGAGAGAGAGACAGAGAGAGAGAGAGACAGGGGGTGGAAGGAGAGGAAGAAGAGATAATTATAGGAAAGGGTAATTATTAGTCTGTCACTCTCCCCTCCGACAGATAAGTGAAATCAGATGGAGGAGCGGAGAGAGTGTGAGAGTGATGGAGATGAGAGAAACACAGAGAGGCCAGAAGGCTGAACAAACAGATGAGAGCGTAAACAGCTGGACGAGTGCTGCAGTGAGGAGCAGGGCTGTGACCAGGGCTGTGACCAGGGCTGTGACCAGGGCTGTAACCAGGGCTGTGACCAGGGCTGTAACCAGGGCTGTGACCAGGGCTGTGACCAGGGCTGTAACCAGGGCTGTAACCAGGGCTGTGACCAGGGCTGTGACCAGGGCTGTGACCAGGGCTGTAACCAGGGCTGTAACCAGGGCTGTGACCAGGGCTGTAACCAGGGCTGTGACCAGTGCTGTGACCAGTGCTGTGACCAGGGCTGTGACCAGGGCTGTAACCAGGGCTGTAACCAGGGCTGTGACCAGGGCTGTGACCAGGGCTGTGACCAGGGCGAACTGAGACTCGTGAGCAGTAACTCTCACCTTGCTAAAGCAGGTAGCCAGTCTACACAGTGATGCCATTCTCCTTCCTGTCGCTGGAGCATGTGCGCATGCTGCTATTGGCTGGTAGGTATCAGCAGGACCAGGAAATGTGTCATGGGTACTTGCAAGTCAATAGAGCGTAACAGATCCCCTGATGCCGATAGCGGGGGATAGGGGCTTTGAAGCAAGCTCGCTACAAATCGTACTGCAGGTCGCCTTACAAACTGCCTGTGTGTGCGTGCGTGCTAGGTTTGACCTGTGTGGCTAAACCGAGGCGTCCAGAGGTCAGTTGTGGTTAAAGAACTTGCTTGGGGCGTATATGTGTGTGCATGTGTGTGTGTGTGTGGGTGGGTTTAAGCTGTGGTTTAGGGAGTGTGTGTGTAATTACAGTCCGATAAATCAAAACGTGCATTTATATTCTGTCTTTTTAAACTATAAGAAGGAGAGAAGGAGGCCAAGAAAAAAACAGAGACAGAGATGGAGATGGGCAGCTCATGTGAACCATGTCAAAGAAACATGTTTGCTAAGCAACAGTTTAAAATACATAATTACTATTGTGCCACCTTTTCAGCTCTGCAGAAATAGTCTTCAGTGTAGAGGTTTCTTGGTTGTGTGCCTTTTTTTAGTAATCTAGCAAGATACATAGTTTACAACATGCTCCACCCTCCTCCAAAAGGCCGTGCTGGTGGTTCTGTTGTAGCTTTTTTTGTTGCCATTGTTAGACATGAGGATATTGAAATGGTAAAAAAAATCACTTTTTCTGGTCTGACAAGCCTGTATGTTATGGTTGGGTTAGGGGGTGGGTGGTTGGGGAGGTTGGGGGGTGGAGGAGGTTGGGGGATGGAGGAGGTAGGGGGTGGAGGAGGTTGGTGGATGTTGGAGTCGTTTTGGGTCTTGGCGAGTCTCTCCAATATGAGTGATGGAAAGCACCTGCCTCCCAGCTGTGGTTGAGAGAATGAGAGAGAGAGAGACAGACAGACAGGCAGAGAAGAAGAGAGAGAGACAGAAAGAGACAGTACGAGTCAGCGAAAGGTGAATGGTTAATATTTGCGGCGTGCTCATGGTTGGAACAGATGTTTTGGCCTCGCTCTCTTCATCTTTCTCTGTTCTTCACTTTCTGCTCCCTGCTGTCCTCTCCTCCTTCGTCCCTCCGTATCCTCTGGTCATCTCGTGGGGATGTGAGCTGTGGCGGCGCAGCGGGACAGGAAGGGCCAGGTGTCCTGACATGGGAGCCCGGTCAGCAGCAAGCGTCCCCGCCTGATTTTCGTTTCTGTAGTTTCAGCCATTTTGTACCATCTTCATTTGGTTCTGTAAATACTGTTCTCCTTCACCTGTATGTATATATTTAAATCCACCCACACCCCCACCCAAACCCCCACCCACACCCCCACCCCGTTCCATGTCTGCCGTTTTTTCCACATAAAGCTGTTTTTCATAAACTCTAGCCTGGAATAGCAGTCCCTGGGGCGAGCGCTGAAACACTAGCTCTCTGAGCTGTTCCCTGCGTGTGTGTGTGTGTGTGTGTGTGTGTATGTGTGTGTAACAGTAGATTTTTCTGAATCACTGCCAAACAGATGCAGTTGCTTGGAGTTCCACCAGAGGAGCTTTCAGATCTCCCTCTCTCTCCCTCTCCCTCTCTCTCTCTCCATCTCGCCTTTTATTTTTCCCTCTCTCCCTTCCTCTCTCCCTCTTCCCCCATCTTACACTCTCTTTCTCATCCTTTCTCTCTCTCTCTTTCACTCCATCTCATTCTCTCCTTCGATGGGGAACAGTAGCAGTAGATATCCGAGCGTTCCCTCCTGCTCTTTCGGCCAGTGAGAAGTGGTTGCCCCTGGCCCCACGTCAACTCTGTACTGGATTAGATGTCTCAGGATCCAGCTGGTAGTCAGTTCCCCGTTCTCCGTCCTCTCTGTAACCCTGCATTTACTCCACATACAACTGATCCACACTGATTAACACCTTCAGAATTTGATCACAAAATTTGTTACATTCCTTTATCTCTGGATTTCTGTCCCCCACACGTCTTTTATTATTTGTATTCAATTTTAATGCACTTACACATTTCAAGTTCCTGTGTTCAGAGCTAGCAGAAGCCTTATGTATTATCAAATACTGTAGTTATTGTGATGCAGTTGTTATGATGTTATCTTAGTGGTTTCTCTCATAATCTCTTGGTATGTTGTCATTTGCACCAGTCTCAATGGATATGCTGGTATCTTCCTCTCTGCCCAGGAATGCTGCCAAGCTTGGCATTTGGCTGTGTGTGGGCTGTGTGTGTGGCTGGTGTGGGCTGTGTGTGTGGCTGGTGTGGGCTGTGTGTGTGGCTGGTGTGGGCTGTGTGTGTGGTTGGTGTGGGGTGGGTGTGTGGCTGGTGGGTTTGTGGCTGGTGTGGGGTGTGTGAGGCTGGTGTGGGGTGTGTGTGGCTGGTGTGGGGAGGGTGTGGGCTGTGTGTGTGGCTGGTGTGGAGTGGGTGTGTGGCTGGTGTGGGGTGTGTGTGGCTGGTGTGGGGAGTGTGTGTGGCTGGTGTGGGGAGGGTGTGGGCTGTGAGTGGGCTGTGTGTGTGGGGCTGGTGTGGGGTGGGTGTGTGGCTTGTGTGGGGTGGGTGTGTGTCTGGTGTGGGGTGTGTGTGTGTGGGTGCTTTGCTGACATGGTGAACAGCATGGGTGTATTAGAGTAGATATTCTGCTTCTTTCTTAAATATATGAATATATGACACACACACCTTGTAACAGAGGCTGTCACACAGGAGGATAATTGTGTGTGTTCTTGCGCCAGGGAACTGGCTCTTTGCTCTGGTGGTTACAGCACACATTTACCACCTGGAAGGCCTATGTTTGAGACGAAGCACCTCCACCACACACACACACATAATATACAATATCAGCAACTAGCAAACACACACAAAAACAAACATGGAGGACATTTAAGGTCAGTGGTAAGATCCAGTCATTGGACTTTGACCTGTATTCTGTACCATCTGAATGGGTCATCTGTGTTTGGAGGTGGGGTATTCATCTGATTGGTAACATGTTTGTGGGTAGGAGGGCTGTGTATCTGTTCAGATGTTTGTCAGGGGGTTGTGTATCTGTTTGTGTAGGCTGGTGCGTTTACTTATCTGTTTGGTCATCGATAGCCTGAGCTGGTGTTGCTTTTGCCAAGAATTCTGGGAAAAGTCTGTTGTTGCAGTAATCAGTAAAGAAACATACGCATATACACACACACACATGAGTATGCATGCAAGCCCACAAACACACACACACGCACAGATTTTGGCTGAGGAGGCTCATGTAATATGTACTGACCAGTTAGGCTTGTGTTTGTGTTTGTGTATGTTTATATATGTATGTGTGTTTATATATGTATGTGTGTATGTTTATTTATGTATCCGTATGTGTGTGTCCATAAAGTTTCTTTATGGTTTCCCTTTGTTTGCCCTCAAATGAACCGGCCCAGTGTAGTGTTTGTGTACCAGCCCCCCTGACACACACACACACACACACACACACACACACATGCTCGCACACAACACACATATACTTTTCACATTTTCACTTTATCCAACATGGAGAGCTGTCTGGCTGTATCATATACATAATGCACAAAGAGCAGTTCATGGTTCTTGTGTGTGTGTGTGTGTGTGTGTGTGTGTGTGTGTGTGTGTGTGTGTGTGTGTGTGTGTGTGTTTGGATGTGCTGATGTCACTTCAGGTTTTCTCTTTGCAGTGTTTTGACTCTTTTTCTGTACAGAGTGTCTTTCACACTCACATACATACACTGGCCTTTTTACAATGACCTGCCCACCAAAATGTGGGCACAGGCCCACTGAACAGGAAGGAATGTGTGGGTGGGCATAACACTCTTTTATTGGCTCTCTTGGTTTTAAAAATGTGCTCTGATTGGCATGTTCACATACTGCTAGCAAGCTTGATTACAACTTTGCAGCATATGTGTGTAATCTTGTTTCTTAAATGTTCTCATCTTTTTCTCACCCTTTTTATACTCTTGCAAACCTTTTCTTTATTTCTTATTCTTTCTTTCTCTCTTTCTTTCTTTCTTTCTTTCTTTGTTGTTTTTCCATTTTTCCTCCTTCCCTCCAATCAAACTGGCATTTCTAAGACACTCGGAAATCCCTGACACTCACAGTCAGCCAACATAGAAACTCCATCATTCACAATGTCACCACAATGTTGGGTGCATCATTACAATAACCTACAATAATCCAGAAACAATGTTAGGGGGAATCAATACAATAATTGACAACAATCCAGACATAACGTTGGGGCTATCATTGTAGTAACCTCCAATAATCCAGAGACAATATTTGGGGGCATCACTACAATAACCTACAATAATCCAGACAGAATGTTGGGGTTATCATTACAGTAATCTACAATAATCCAGAGACAGTGTTAGTTAGAGGTATTATTACAATAACCTACAATAAACCAGATCCAGTGATGGTCTCTCATTATAATAACAAATAATCCAGACATACTATTGTGGTAGTGATACAGTATAGTACAAAATGGCTAATGCAATGTTTCTGTATCATTGTAACCTACAATAACCCAGTCACCCAGATATCAATGCAATAAAAAACAGAATCCAGTATTTCCAGTGGCTGCACTTCTTGTAAAACTAGACACATTGTTTTCAGGAGAAGGAACAACAGCAACAAAACGCCCCAAACAGGCAGTTTATGGTCATTCATCTCCCATGGCAAAGTGTTAGTGTAAAAACAAACAAGGCAGCGTAGGCCACAATCACAACAATAACAAGACCATGAACCGCTTAAGTGGTTACAAATACAGCTCTCTGGATCTTTATAGTTAAAACAGTTAGGCAACTAATACGTAATTTGTGTGTGTGAGTGTGTGTGTGTGTGTGTGTGTGTGTGTGTAGCACGCTGTTTTCCTGTGCTGCTCGAAACACACTGAACTATTGTGCTGTCTGCTAACAGTCACATCCTGCCTGGGCCATGGGGTGATCTGAGGACACTCACGCTTGCGCTTATACACAGACTGGAGATTGTATTTTATCTGTAGTGACGTCCCCTTCTCACTTTTCATGCACACACTGTCTTGTTCTCTCTGTTTCACACACACACACACACACACACACACACACACACACACACAGAGTCCTGTCTCCTCATCATGCCCAGTGTCCTCTCCTTTACTAAAACAGACCGTTCACCCATCATGCCTCAGAGAAACAGGAAGAGCAAAGCAGTCCACATTCTTCTGCTCTGCCCCACTAGGCTCATTTGTAGGAGCACCTTTTCCACTGATCCTGGACCAGGTGCACCTCCCCCCAATCACAATTTAAGAGAATCAGTTGTAATGATGCCGGATCAGCCTAAAATATCGCCCACCAGTCCCAGGAAGCGTAGTCACAAAGGTCATATTGGCATGGTAGGTTATGTTTGATGAGTTAAGCATATACACCTGGGCTTACCTGTTTGAATGACTTTATTCAGCCAGTGTGTTGGCGGGTATAGGGGCTGGAGTGGTCTGTCGTTTTGTAAGCCAATTACAAATTTAGAAAAGGCTCAGTGTGTGTATGGGTAGATTATGTAGAGTATATGATTGGCTAGGCTTGTAAGATATGAAAGGCTTGGACTGTTTGCAGTTCTATCAACTGGACTACAGTCCAGGATTGTTCAGTCTCTGCTTCACAAGCATTTGTCGTTGTTAATGCCACAATTGGCCATCTAGTGGCTATAAGAAGTATTGCTCTTTTTTATCCAAGATTAAAGTGTGCTTGCCTGAATTGGCAGTACATATGTGAAGCTTTCCTTGTCTAAATATATTGTAGATATGTGTTAGAATGTATCGTGGCATCAGCGTGGATGCATTAGATTTTCTGTAATCATAGTGGAGATGCTTATTCACAAAATCAGTAAACAATCCATCTGATTGTTTAAAGAGCTTTACTGAATGTAATTTAGAAACCCAGTTTATGATGCAGATTAGTGCTGGAGCATGTGTGTGTGTGTGTGTGTGTGTGTAGGATGGGACAGAGCCCAGGGGGTCCTCTGAGACCCTGCATGGCTGTCCAATCAAAAGCCTGTCAGTATTGCTCCAAGGCATATACCCAGCCCTGCACTCCAGCAAGCTGCTCATACACACACACACAAACACACACACACACACACAAACACACACACGCATGCACACACATCTCACACACACGGACATGCACACCACAGACACACACACCATGCTCGCTCACACACACATTTTTCCTCAAGCTGCCAGTCCATTTTAATTATGGATAAATGTTCTGTTGCTCGTCTGTGACGAGCATGCATAATAGTTATTGCTCCATGATAGGGCCTTATGTCACGTCTGAGCTCTGAAAATAGATCTGATATCGAGATCTTTATCAGCAGAGAACATGATGCTAAATGTGCATGCAAACCAGGGGTGTCCTGCACTAATTAAAAACACTGCATTTTTACTGAACTTAGCATATTAGCGAGATCGAGCGAGCAAGGGAGAGATCATGTTGGCAGTTGTCTCCTATACCCTTTATCTTCCTCTCCCTCTCTCTCTCCCTCTCCCTCTCTCTCTCCCTCTCTCTGGCTCTCTCCCTCTCTCTCTCTGCCTCTCTCTCTCTCCCTCCCTCTCTCTCTCTCCCTCCCTCCCTCTCCCAGCCTCCCTCTCTCTCTCCCTCCCTCTCCCTCTCTCCCTCCTTCTCCATCCCTCTCTCTCCCTCCCTCGCTCTCTCCCTCTCCCTGTTGGCGGAGGCAGGGTGCAGGCGGTATGCAGACGGGCACACAGATGGGTGGCAGGCTGGGTGCAGGCCACTCACACCACACCTGCTCCCTCTTATAACACACACACACACCGCTCACACACATGCACGAAGACACACACACACACCACACCTGCTCCCTCTTATAACACACACGCACACACACACACGTACATGCACGAACACTAACACACACCACACCTGCTCCCTCTTATAACACACACATGCACATACACTTATACACACTTACACTGTCTGATCCGTGATCTTTTGGCAAAGTTCAAGCAGCATTACCTGTATTCATAATCTGGATCTTAATCCAGTTTGCTAACCTCTGAGGGATTAGCACTCTCAGCTATGGTGTGACTCTCCAAACCCTTCTACTCATGGGAACAGCACATATTCTCAGAACAAACAAGCAAACAAAGGCAATGAAAAATAAAAAACAAAAAAAAACAAATCCATCCTGAAATTAGTCACTACCATGCAGACCTGTGCTTAATAAATAACTCCTGTGGGAGGAGAGATAGAGTGTCCTATGAAAGGGTGTGAGAAACAGCTGTGTAGGGGAGTACAGCAGATTAGAGCGGCTTGGAATATTTTAAGCTTATTACCGATTTAAAAAAAGGTCAGAATGTTTAGGAACACAGTGATAAACCTATTAAGCCAAACCCAACTGAGTTATCCAGTGATGGCGAGAGAGAGAGAGGCAGAGAGAGAGAGAGGGAGAGAGCAACTGAGGGGGTGGGGGTATTTGTGTTTAATATTCGGTTCAAGGAGAAATTGTGCAAGTGTGCATGTACAGACACTGTCCCAGATCACAGTGTTCTGCAGCAGTCTCATCACTTCCCTTCACTTCACACATGCACATCCACCCAGAATTAGCATGTCCGGTTGTGGGACCTCTCATGTCTGTCTATAAATAGTGTGTGTGTGTGTGTGTGTGTGTGTGTGTGTGCGTGCACGTGTGTTTGTTCCAAAAAAAATTGTTTCGTTTCCTCCTCAAACTCACAGTTTAACAAATGAGGTCGTGTTTTGTTTGTAGTTTTCCCACTGATGTGTAAGACGCGGTGCTGTAAGGACACCGGGTGGCAGACGCACAGAAATATGTCCAGACTGAGAGGAGTGGGGGGGTCAGACCTTTGTGATGTGCAGTGGCAGTGAAACCGGTGTGTGTTGCCTGAGCCCCAGGAGCCTGGGCGTGATCCTCGGCCCCTGTGGAGGCTGCCCGTTCTCCCAGTGCCTGTGTGGCTTTCCTCCGGGGGCTCTGGTGTCCTCCCCTGTTCCAAAGGAGGATGTGTTAGGTTGACTGGTGTCTCTACACTGGCCTGGTGTGAGTGGGTGTGTGGTGCGTGTGATGGACTTCTGCCTGTCCAGAGTTGTTTCCTGCCTCGTGTCCTGTGGTGCTGGCATAGGCGCCGCCCCTGTGACCCTGAAGAGGACTTGGTGGCCTGTTACAGCTACTAAAAAAGAGGTGTGTGTTGGAGAAACTGTCTGCCCCCTGCTGGCACAAACCTGTAACTACATCACGCCTGCCACTCCACTCATCCTTTAGTATTAACTGTTCCAGGTTTGGATCTTTAGTGAGTCTGCTTTAATGTTTAATGGTCAGAGTTCCATCTCAAACCATTTCTCTCAGCACTAGCTAAGCCCAAACTCAAATGACTTCTATTAATAGTCACAAAGATTTGAAAAGCACCTAAATGCAGTGACCATACATGGCATGCACACACACACACACACACACATGAACATACAATTACACAATTTTTACTCCTTATTATAAGTACTGTCAGAGTCCCAAAGTTAGCAGTTCCCCATAGAAGTCATTGCCTATATGAGCGGACAAATGTACGTCATTCTCCATGACCAAACCGACCATTAACGGCTTCAGCTGCTCTTTCTGTCTACATGGGCAGCAGCAGATGGGTCCAACTGAGGTGAATGGAGGTGAATTTGGACTCTGTGTGTGTGTGTGTGTGTGTGTGTGTTGAGAGGGGACATTTATGTTAGATGGTATGTTTTTCAATTTTGCTCATAGGAGTCAGGCTGTGTTTATATTTTGCAAGTGTGTGTGTGTTGATAGGGGACATTTATGTTAGATGGTATGTTTTTCAATTTTGCTCATAGGAGTCAGACTGTGTTTATATTTTGCGAGTGTGTTTATGTGTGTATGCGCGCGTGCGTGCGCGCGCCGTCAGCTACTAGGAATGCATCTGCACCGCCAATGCTAAGATGGCTGCCAAACACTAACATGGCTGCCAGGTTTCTGGAGGGAGAAATGAGAGAAAGAGAGATTGGACTATCCTTTTCTTATGCTTGTAGTATTTAGACTCTGGGAGACTGGTGCTTCTTTGTTTTCTGTGGGTATATGTGTGCTTTTGTGTGTACGTGTGTGTGTGTGTGTGTGTGTGTGTGTGTGTGCGTGTGTGTTCTCTATCCTAATCTCCACCACACTGTATCGAATCATGCTGGCACGTGCCGCTGCATTCTGTTATCACCTATGGGCAACTGATATACACCTCCACACACTCTCACAGTCTCTGCCTCCTTTGTGATCCAGTGTCATCTTTATAAACAGTTCGCCCTAAATTTACCATGTTGCAGATGCATTTTCTGAAGCATTCACATACACTTTCTCTCTCCCTCCTTCTCTCTCTCTCTCTTTATCTGTCTCTCTCTCTCTCTGTTTTAAAGAATCAGGACAATCAGACAGTTCCAGCCAACAGGCAGACTCAGACATTAAACCCCCACCGAACGGTAAGACTGGACCTTTGATACAGCTCCACTGTACATTTTACTACTCCACTACACACTTTACTATTCTACTACACACTTTACAACTCCACTTTGCACTGTACTGCTCCACTTTGCACTTTACTGCTCCACTACACACTTTATTACTCTACTTTGCACTTTACTTCTCCACTACACACTTTACTACTCGATTGTGTGTACATTTTAAGTATGTAGTAACTACATTGATAGGATTCCCTTGGCTGCTGCCTGGTGGTCACAGGTCTGAGTAGTGCAGGTTCTGCCTAGTGTGGAAAAGCTCATTGTGACATCATGTAAACAAATTCAGTACAACAAAAGTCATTTAGTGTTACAATCATGCCTCCAAAAAATAGGAGGTAGACCTCTAGTGCATACTAAATGGCTTGGTCTAGACCACGTGTCACTTCTAACAAGTAATGGTAGAAGTGATTTCTAAATAATATTTCTGGAAAGCCTGTGTGGTCAAAAGAGGTCATAACATGTCATTTCTACCATTGAATGATTCTTTTGCAAGGCCTGTGTGGTCATAAGGGGTCATAACGTGTTCCTCTCCGCAGGGCACTTGAGTTTCCAGGACTGCTTTGTAACGTCAGGCGTTTGGAACGCAGCGGAGCTTGTGCGAGTGTCACAGAGTGAGCAAATACAATCACTCACACACACGCATGCACATACTCACACAAACACACATTTTTATTAATGATGTATATGTAACTATACAAATCACTTTTCTTGTTCACGCTGTTGGGCTGTAATGACGTCGTCTGGACTCCGCCTGTACACTCCCCTTCATTGTTTCTCTCTTTCACGCCTCCCTGCACACCTATGTATCGAATCGTTCATTTGGAAAGCCAGAAATGGAGCGAGAGAGAGAGTTACAGAGATGTGAAATCATTTCTACCAAAAGTTCAAAATGTATTCTTTAACAGTCTAAACCAGCCTGGAAGAGTTTCACTGCAAACACCACCGTTACTCCAAGAGTTGAGATGTTTCACGCACTCCGTTCAAGTCAATGATATTTCCTGTTTTTAGCCGTTGTTTGTTTATACCACCCATATCATACTCCCTCAGCCCCAGTTGCCACAGCGTCTGGTCCCAATTTCTCATTGGCTGATCTGGAGAGTCCTGGTTACTACAACATCAACCAAGTCGCACTTGGCCGGCGCTCACTGACATCACCACCGTCTACCAGGTACACACTCTCACACACACGCGCACACGCCTCCACGTCTACACACTCGCCTCTACACACAAATCCATGTGGGCTCTTGAGTACATTTCTTCTCTGACTTGTGTGTGTATGTGTTACGCTTTCTTCATCTATTTAAATATGCTTCCTTCCTGTCTTTTCGACTGTGCACTTCCTTTCTCCGTCCCTCTCATCCTTTCTTTACTCCCTTCTGTCCTCCTCTGTCTCTGGTCATCCCTCTCTCCCTTCCTCCCTCCCTGTGGGTGGTGCTCCAGAGCCGAGGTGGAGTTATACGCGAGTCTTCCTCGCAGGTAGAGTCTATCTGTGCCTCACTTCATCCTCTGTACCTGTGTGTGTTTGTGTGTGTGTGTGTGTGTGTGTGTTTGTGTGTGTGTGGGTATTTGTGTTTCTGTTTGTGCTTTATTGACAGTGGGGTTTCTGCACTGATATCTGTTTATAGTCTTTTCTCTACTTCCTCTTCTGGTCTGTCCCTCTCTGTCCATCTCTGTCTCTCCGTCTGTAGCTCCACTAAGCGCAAGTCTATAGATGACAGTGAAATGGACAGTCCAGTGGACGATGTCTTCTACTCCACACGCTCTCCTGCAGGAACCAGCTCACAGTCCAGTGGCTGGCCCAACGACGTAGACACAGGTGCGCATACACTCACTCACGCACACACACACACACACACACACACACATACACACACACATATCCCCATCATTCGGACTGCCACCTTAAGCTGCTCCATCACATAAACATCAACCACAGAGACACTGACTGCTCCCTTATCTCTCTCTTTCTCACCCACTCTCTCTCTTACACACACAGAGACACACATATGGAGGCTTTCACTGAACAGCCCCGAATGAACACTGGATGAATGTTCATCCCAGTGAAAATCCCTAACCATACGCTGCATCGAACTGATGATGTGTTCCATGAGTTATCCATTTTGTTTTATTTATTTACAGATTTATTCATTTATGTAATAGCAAGTCATTTTTATATACTTAGTAACACGCAAATGTATGCCATTAAGGTACTCTAGGGGCGTGGCTCCAGGGGCGGGGCTCCAGGGTTGGTCTCAGTACAATTGCAGCATGCATGTGCTGAAGCCTCTGCTGATGTCACCAGACGCGCTCTCACATTACGGAGCTGGCATGCACCTCCCTCCTCTTACTTTACCTTCTCTTATTCCAGACCTTCTCCCTCATTCTCCCTCTTGTACACATCCAGCCCTACTGGCGCTACCCCCCCCCCCCCTTCTTTCTCCAGCTCTCAGTTTTCAATTTCAATTTAAATGAGCTTTATTGGCATAACAAAATCATATTGGATTGCCAAAGCATTCACAGAGAAACAGAACTAACATGTACACAAACACTGTAGAAGAACAGAGTATTGTATACAGTATATAACCAGTACAGTGTACATGTAATGTAATACAATACACATGCGTACAATAACTTTCTCTCAGTCTCTCTCTCTCTCCGTCTCTTTCACTCTGTCTCTCTTTCTTCCCCTTTCTGAGAAACCTTTGTCTCCTTCCTTCTTTTTCTATCTTGATTCTATCCTTTCTGTTTCCCTGTTTCTTTTTATCTATCCATATTTTTTCTCTCTCAATCTCTCTCTCCTTTTCATACTCTTTTTCTTTCTCTCTCTTTGTGTGTGTGTGTGTGTGTTAATAATGACCTTCTCCACTTGCAGTGCAGCACCACTTGGCGAGTGTTCAAGAGAGGAAGATAAAACATGAAAATGATGGCGTGCAGTTTCCATACCATGGTTAGAAACACACACGCGTATGCACACTCACACACGCACGCACACACACATGCAGGTGAGCCTTCAGGTGTTCGTGCCAGCACCACGCATACACTCCCTCACACATTCACACTCTCTCTCAGCCTGGCTCCTTGTCCCAGATGGCACCTCTGTGTGTCTACAGGAGACATCTGTTCCTGTGTGTGTGTGTGTGTGTGTGTGTGTGTGTTTGTAAATGTCATAATCAAACAGCAATGTTCTTCACTTCACCTGGTTTGGAGATGCTTAAGAAATCTGCTTTCTCTGTTATGTTGTAAAAGGCTTCGTGATAGAGAATTCCACCCTTCAGACTTAGTGCTCGTACTATGAGGCTTTCTTCATTCATTTAAAGTCATACTGTTAATGCACTCCATAACCTGTTGAATGTAGTGTGTGTGTCTTTTTTAAACTTCTGGCTATGGTGAGATGGTACCCCTAGAGTATGACTATATAACACACACCCTATGTGCCTCTTTAAAGTGTTTTTGGGGGAATAAATGAAATAGAACTAAATGGGGTAAAAGAGTGACAGAGAACACAAATAGCTCTCCCCTTCTTCCTTACACACTCCCACCTGCTCTAGACTTAACATACATTTACACACACCCACACACACATGTCTATAACACACATATTAACATATACATAAACACAATCACAAACCAAACTGGAGGATTTAAGATTAAACAGGATTTAATGCTTTAATATAGAAAGAAAAAAATAACCCACAGAAACTGAGACTAAGTTTAAAAGGGATTGCTTCAGAAGGATGGTGCTCCAAGCCAGAATTTGGTTTGAGCCATTTTTGGTGTGTGTGTGTGTGTGTAGTTTTGATAATCTGCCACCGAAGCACTGTCCTCCTGTCACTTGCTCCCACATTTTCTCACCTCGCCATGTTATTTTCACCCCCACCACACACACACACAATATCCATCATTTTTTCATCCCCGCCCCCCCATCCATCATCCTCTATTGAGCCGTGTGCGGGTGCAGCTGCTGAATTGACTGTTGACACAGCCTTGTACACTAAGTAGTGCAGTACAAGAATAGCCTAGATATGCTGACTGTTGGACCAGTTCACAGTTTCTTTTTTAATTTGTGTTTAATTGTGCGTGACCCTAAAACTGACAGTCTGACAGTCTCTTCATAACAGAGGTTAATATTCCTGTACCACTGCCAGATGAAGACCTATGCCATATTTTAATTCTGAATGAGTCAGAACCATCATTACTACAAAGTGTCTTACTTATTACTATAGCGTGGTAGGATACTTGGAATACAGTAAAGGAGTTTTTAGAAAGAACTTTTAAGTGTTTTGAAGAAAGGCATGAGTTATGATGAAGCATTTCATTTATTTAGAAACGTTTTCATGCAGAAATGTCTAGTTATGTCTTTGTATGTCTAGGTATGTCTAGTCCAACTGGTCTGTTGGCCACCAAAGTCATTCAGGCCATTATGGGCCCCTTTGCTCCAGTTGAAGTATTATCCAGTCTGCGTGTTTGCCGTCTCCTCCTCCTGCGGTGAGCAGCAGGACGGGTGTTTTTAAAGCCGTATGGCAGAACCGCTGAGGCAGGCGACCCCCGAGCTCGCCACACAAACCACGGCAGCCGTACGCTGTGGCACGCTCTCCTCCGCCTCGGTCTTAAAGCATCGCTGGAGCCGCCGTTCTCCGAGAGGAGCGGTTGTCACCGTGCTTAAAGCATGCTGGCTGTGGCAGTGCTTGATGAGGGGGCGGGGCTGTGGCCATTCCAATTATGGGGGCGGGGCTCTGGCCATGCCTGACTAGGTAGCAGTACTGTGGCCATGTCTGAGGGGGCGGAGCTGAGACCACCCCCGATGATGGGGCAGGACTGTGACCTTCCCAAGATGAGGGGGCGGGGCTGTGGCCACACCTGATGAGGGGTGGGATTTAAGCCCCATAAGTGGACAATATCATTAGGGAAGGCATGGTGTGTTGCAGCTTGTTTGCTGTTGTTGTTTGTTTGTTTGTTTGTTTGCTGCTGTTGTTGACGTGTGGTCTCTGGCAGGGCTGTCCTCTCCTGGGTCTCTAAAGAAGCCGACGGGGAAATTCGATTTCGGCGCTCTGTCGGCTCAGACGAGGTCTCCCCGCATGGCCTTCACACACCACCCACTGCCTATGCTGGCAGGAGTGAGACCAGGTGAGACCCCCCCCCCCAAAAAAAAAGACTCACGCAAACATGATCACCAAGACAGGAGGGAAAAACTGCAAAGAAAAACTAATGGGAAAAATATGTAATAGATAAACGCTGTAGGTTTTACCGAAGGGAGGAGCTCACTTCATACGTGCAGGTTAGAGAGAAGTTCAGATGAGTCAGGTGATCCTTGAACATGAGTGACTGACCCGCAGTGGAGTGTGTAGCGCTGTGTGGAGCTGCAACAGGCAGAAAGGAGTTCCAGTCAGACACATCATGACCTGCGTCGTCCATCCACCCTGATTTCCATCCAAATCCATTCACCCTTCCTTCTTCCTGACATTCATCTCCTCAGTGTCTCTCTCTCTCTCTCTGTCTCTCTCCTTCTCTGTCACTCTGCTGTTCTCTCGAGTGTGACAGTCTCTCGCCAGAAAAGATTAACACTGAGTGGTTGAGTCACAGCACATAGTCTTAAAGTGTCTGTTCTTTGTTTCCAGTGCATCAGACTCCAAGCTGTAGCATGTGTTTTATATTTCATCATAAAGTACACATTTTTAGCGAGCCTGCTTGCACGCTTGAACTCCTCTCAAAATGGTATCTAAGCTACGCCGTGATCGGGCATTATTTTATTCAGCTGTTTGCAGACAGTTTGCATTAGACGCCGGTTGTTGGGAGTTTGAGTGCATCGCTGTTTGCCAAACATGCTTATTTCATTTTTCATGTTTGAGTTAGACTCCCTGGCGATTTATCTTGGAGAGTGTTTGTGGTTTTTACGAAGAAGAGATTGGGAGAGAGGAAAGAACGTTCGAAACGTTTCCAAACGAGTAAACGGACGCACGACCTGAGGTCTCCGCGACAACTGAGCGTTTTTGGTCTCCGGGTTTTTATAATTAGTCTCTGGGATGGTTGCTGGCGTTTCTAAGCTATAGATATGCTGTCATTCAAACCACCACAGCACCGAACGGGAGGGTGAGGAGACAATACTGACAAATGTCAGCCGATTGGGGGGGAGGGGCTTCTGGACGAGGAGGAAATGTACTCTTATCATCTCCTGCTGGGCTGGCGAGCGCAAAGCCGCTGAAACAGCGTAACAATCCGGTTAATAACGTATCGGAGCGCTGGAGCATAGACCGCGCTCTCAGAGGGTGGCGAGAGAATATTTCTGTTTCCACCCAGTAGGGAAAGATTCCTAATTCTCCTCCACAGTCTCAGCGTTCCCAGACATTTAATCCCAACCAACGGCCATGGGGAAAGGGGGTGGGAAAACACACACACAGACGCGGAACTGCGATCCGTTCGGGTCAGACTGTAGCTGGAGTGAGCTAATTAAGAAAAGGTCACAAGGAATCTGAGCGGTTGCTTTTTAAGTGGATTACAGTGTGGATGTGATTATGGGAGTTTGTTTCAGGCACATGCTGTATTTATGTTCAGCTGACAGCACAAGAGAGCGGCTGAATGAGTGTGAGCTACTGTTATTTACCCTTCTGACTCTCAGAGATCGTAAAAATACCATTTATGGTGTCTGTGTTCTTTGGGTAAGAACGAATTTGTGTGCATTTGCTGTGTGGTAATTTTGCAGTTTAAATATGTGTGCACATGTGTATTTGTGTGTGTGTGTGTGTGTGTGATTGGTCCTGGTTCACGTAAATAAATAAACAAATCACCAGTGACAGAGAGAGAGCAGAAACAGTGACGGATGGAAGGAGACAGAGAAACAGTGAGAAAGGACTGATGAAAGACAGAGACCTTACTGCGTTCCTGCACACACACACACACATTCGATTAAAAACACTTTTATTGCACTCATTCTGCAGCTGTGATTCATTGCAAGTGTGGGAGTTTTCTTAACCTTTCTTCCCTACCATCAGTCACCAAGCCCTGTTCCCTCTCTCCCCCCCCCCCTCTCTCTCTCCCTCTCTCTCTCCCTCTCCCTTTCTCTCTCTCCCTCCCCCTTTCTCTCCCTCCCTCTCTCCCTCTCTCTCTCTCTCACAGGGAGTCCTCGGGCCTCCGCCTCTGCCCTCCATTTCCCCTCTCCCTCCATCATCCAGCAGTCGGGCCCCTACTTCAGCCACCCCACCATCCGCTACCACCACCACCAGGACCCGCTCAAGGAGTTTGTGCAGTTTGTCTGCGCTGATGGCACAGGCCAGCCCGCCACCCAGGTAAGACACACACACACACTGATGAGCACATACATACAGCGCACACACACACACACACACACACACACACACAGGACACGTCCAGCTGCACGCATGCTGTCACACAGCTGCACATGCCACCCTGGCTCCTCAGAAGTGAGTCTAACTCTTTATCTAACATGACTGCTCAGTCCTGTACACACCCTCTGCTGTCCTGCACAGCACATCCCGTAACGGGAGCTTCACGCTCTCTGTCTTCCTCTCTCTGTCTCTCACTCGGCTCTCTTTTTACTTTGGAAGTGATCATCATCCATGCCCTCTGTTGCCCATGCATTCATACTCTGACCTGCTACAGGAGTGTTTGAATGCGTGTGCGTGTGTGTGTGTGCGTGTGTGTGAGCCGTGGGCACATGTGTGTCACACTATCATCCCTCACTCAGTGTGTGTGTGTGTGTGTGTGTGTGTGTGTGTGTGTGTGTGTCTGCAGCCTAACGGGAGCGGTCAGGGCAAAATGGCCGGCTCTTTCCTGTTGCCTCCGCCCCCCCCGGTGGCACGGCCGGTTCCCCTCCCCATGCCCGACCCCAAACCCAGCCACACACACCCCGACGGGGGACTCGGCTCACCCACATCGCCCTGTAAGTCACGCCCAGACTCCCCAGCCTCTTCATGCCCCTCTCCACCCCTCCCACCCCCATTTTGGGTGAGGGCTGCTTAAAATGACCCCCATGCAGGAAAGCATAAAAACTCAGCACAAGAGGAGTAGCCCTCTATGATCCCAAAACAAACAGATGCAAAAAGGCAATTAGGAATGTACTCGTGTTCATATAAATGGCCTGTTCAAATTTTAAAAGGGTTGTGACCCATTACTGAAGTAGTAAATGCCCTTGTAAATGTAATAGAGCCAGAATGTCTTATCAGATAGAAGGTTTGATTTTACTCTCCATCTTCTTTTCCTCTCTATCATTCTTTCTGTTTTTTTCACTTTCTGGGTTATTCATTTAAAGTGCATAACCTACTGACTTAGAAATTAAAATACAACCTAAAACTGAAAATATTACTAAAGTTCTGACTACCATCACACTCTCATCTTTTTCCTCCCTTCTTGTTTTGTTTCTATTTTGTTTCCTATCACTTTTTATTATCCTCCCTGCCTTTCTCTCGAGATCAAATTCAAGGCAGTTGGCATGGACTCCAATAAGGCATAGACAATAAATTAAAATGAATAAATTAACATGATGCTCCACATAAACGGCAGTAAATGCTGCAGTCACACACACAAAACACAACAAAGTCAAAAAAACAAAAAAGAAACACAAACTTAGACTGTGTGTGTGTGTGTGTGGTGTTGAGTGAAGGGTTAGTGTGAGGAGTGGAGGGCTATGCTAGCTACCTGCTGAATATTGGCCAAGTAACTATATGGTAAATTTAACCATATAGTTAACTATGCCGAGCTACATGCTAAAAGTAGTACACGTAGAATATACTGATGTCAGTTCTTACAAATAATAATTACAAATAATTATTAAAAAGAGGCTATCTGACCAAGAGTTCTCATAAAGTGTCTCGTTAGCAGCCACTGACCTCCAGCTACATAACATAGCGGGTAATCATATACATATGTATATATATTAATTTACCTACTGTGTCCAGGAAGAAAATTCAGGGCAGCATTTATCAGTGCTACTCAGCCAATAACATAGCTACAAATTACTTCATTTAAAAACTAGTGACATTTCCACATAAAGTAGCACTTCTAGCAATTCTCCGGCCCACCTGTAGGAGGGGACATAGAGCGGCTCTTCTCTCCCACATGAACAAGGCAGTGGGGACTCGAGTGATTACATCACTGAGAGTGGAGCTGCTGTCCACAGTGCTCTAGGTATAGGAGCCTGTGTTTGGGGCTTTGGGGGTGCCTGTACCAGCAGAGGAGTCGGGCAAAGGGACGGCCAGCATGAACTTACCCCCCCCCCCCCCCCCCTGAGGGCGCTGGAAGAAGACCACCCCCCACCCCACCCCAAACCCCACCTACCACCCACCCCAAACCCCACCCACCCTCCATTTTCATCTTTGTTTTTTCCTTCTTCACATTGCCTGTTCCTTTCACGCACCTGAACTGTTCTTTTTATAATTTGTTGCTCTTTCTCACCCACTCTCCTTCACCTGTTTCTTACTGTTTATATGTACTGTTATATTTGGTCATATTCCAGAACTTTCCTTCTATATTTTTCTGCTTTGATATTTCACTACTTTAGATTTTCATGCCTTCAGCACAGACAATGTAGCCACATAAATGTGTACACACATAAACAATTGAAGTCACATGCGCGTATACACACACACACACACACACGTACACACCTCATCCTTCTCTTAGTACACCCTAGTTTCACCCAAATAAAAATCTTTGTGACATGTTCAGTCTGAATTTGGAGTCCACTGTCTACAGCTGCTATGAATTCGATCAGCACACTGCTCACAGATCGACAACTCCTCTCTTCATTCTTCTCACCAAAATGTCAGAATTGGTCCATGAGAATTACAGAGGACTTTACTAATTTAACACTGAAATTATATAGGTGACATTTTCTGTTAGCAAAACACATAAAACCTCATAAAACCAAGAGCAAAGGTTCTGAGAAGAGTTCACCTCTCAGGTGCTGCATTAACATGTCAGACTGTAAAGCAGTTGAAGTCCTCCAGTTGAGGTTATTCTGTTAGAACACTATAGCATGACCAAAACACTGACAGTCTTTTGTGTGTGTATGTGTGTTTGGTTTGTGTGTGAACATCTGCATGTGTGCATGCGCACGTCTGTGCGTGTGTCTGTTTGTGTGTGTGTGTGTGTGTTCAGCATACTCCACGCCAAGCTCCGCAGCTCCCAACAGGTTTGTCGGCATCGGAGCACGGGACAACTTTCTAAACATCCCACAGCAGACACAGGTATGAACACACACACACACCCCTACTACTCCCTCTTTTCCAGAAACTGATTACATGATCTATAAATTGCTATGACCTGACAAAGTGCTATTCAGATACCACTCCCCACCCCCCACCAACACACACACAAAGAGAGTACATAAATCCGACCGCATTTCACTTGCCTGTGGTCAGCGGAGGGATGTGCTAGGAGCCAGATGTGAGTTCCCAGGGAGCAGCTTACAGGGCGCTTGGGTGGAGATGCTCCTGGTTGGGGCGGCCCACAGCTACAGACACCCCCCTCCTCACCCGCTGTGTGTCTGTCACTGCAGATGAACCACGGGAGCCACCAGTTAAGCACCAAAGCCCTCAGTGCAGGCAGGCAGTCTCTAGTGGATCTGTCTATATATGTGTGTGTGTGTGTGTGTGTGTGTCTCTCTCTCTCTCGGTTTCTCTCTCTAACATAGGCCTGTTGATCCAAAGTGAGGTTTTGTGAACACCTGGATGTTTTTTAAAGATGGATATTTTACAAAACCCCTTGCTGTTTTAAAAGTTCACCCAACACACACAGTCTTTCGCACTTGCCCACAAACACACACACATACACACATGGAAGCATACAAATGCACACATACACACCCGCCCAGACTTGGGATAGATACCAGATGGACACTCAATGACGAGTACTGGACAGTATAAACTTGTCAGATTTTCCTGGCCTGTGGGGAAAAAAGACATAGTAAGGAAGAGGAATCCTGGGAGTAAGAACTGCTAAACGTGAAACTAGAGAACAGCATGCGGAGAGAGGGAGAGAGAGAGAAAGAGAGAGAAAGAGAGAGAGAAAGAGTCACGTCTCGACTGTCTGGTTGCCCCCAGCAACCAGACATGATGTCATAGGCAGTTGAACATGAACTTGGTGGGGTGTGGGCGTAAGAAAAAAGGGGTGGACTGGGCACTGGTGGGGATTAGAGAGACAGACACACAGACTGAGGACCAGCCAGCACTGACTTTATCCCTGCACTGCAGACCTGCCAACGGGCCAGTCGGTCCCTGCAGAGTCGTGACCTTTCCACCAACTTTACAATTGGTTGTTTTGTGGTCAAGAAAATCAACACACTTTGTCTGAGTTGTACTGAAATCCTAATATAAACATAGAAAAAACAAGTCGGTTACTTGGGAACTTCCAAACTGTCCACATTTTCACAGCTCCCAGTACACCCGAAGCAAGCAATTAAGAACACTGGATACCTGGTACAGTTACACTAGGAGCTGGGACAGATAAAAATGTGGACTAGAAAACTGGATTGAATAATACTGCTTCAGAGTGAAATATGAATATGTAACATGGCTTTTCTCGCACCCTAGTGGTCATCTTGGGCATTGCCTCATCAGAACACTTGAAAGTAAATCCTAACGCTAAAGCCCTCACCAGAGCTTAAAAGATCTTTTAACAAGAGCTTTAAAGTTCTTTAAAAGGCACCAGTTTCACTTTTCTGTGTAGTGCAGGGTGCTTCCTCTGTCACACCATGAGCATCCTGAATTTCTAGAGAGATCTTAAAGTTCAACACTCAACTATGTCTGCTAGACTCACTGTGGAACTCAGTAGAGTGGTATCGTGTTGGAGCTGACTAGTGCTGTTATAACACTAGTGCTTGTGTTTAAAAATGCTGGGTTCACAGCGCTGACTAACTTATGAACTAATTGTGTTTTCCTTATGGTTTCTGCTTTTTTTTCAGTCTTGGTTCCTTTGACAAGATCTCTCTGATACATACAGACACAACGTCTGTAACGAAAACAGGATAACACAAAGCTAGGTATGGACCACTATTATCACTCACACACGCCCTGATCGACCTGACCTGCACCGATCCCTAAACCTCCAGCACAAGCCCTTACATGAGGAATCTGCCTTGTCGTTCTTCAAAAACTGGAAAACTACTACATGATTCTGAAAATATGGAAAAAAGACATCAAAAATGGAGACTGGAAAACCACAATACCAGGAATGGACGATGTTTGGAAATCAGAAAAAAAATGTATTCCACAAAGGATGAATCAGATACATCTCCCTAAAGTTTTTATGTTACCAAGGCAACCGGAATATTGATCAATCTTTTCATCCTTTATTTTATTTGTTTTGAGTCATCCACCAATCATTCAGCATGGCCAAATCGAGTATGCCTTTGCTCAGTTATACACTTTGAGCTGATTGGTTCATATTTAGTACTTTATGTCCAATTAAAATTAAGAAAAGGATGAATCAGAATTTCACCATGAACTATTTCATCCATATACTCCGCATTGATTGGCTACAACCTCAACTGTACTTGACCCTTTAGTCAATGGTTTGAACATACCCAGGCCCAAGCACCTGATACAACAAGATCTACAGTGACGGCATCACTCTGATTTGCTCTGCCCAGCACTTTCTGTTTTTGGATTGTCCAATCACAATGACCAACACTGTCTAATTACACTTGGCATATATGAAAAACCCTGCCATATAGCAACAGACTGACAGGGAAACACCAAGGTGACATTTGGTGTGCAGTTTGCCCCAGACACACATCTTATGCACTATACAGGCAAAAATCTAATAAGGGATGACTTGAGGTTGTTGGCCTCATTCTGTGAGGGGGTCAGAATACTGTGATCAGTACTGGGAACAGGCCAAGCTAGCTTTGTGATGGAAAGGTTCTTTTCTTATGGCAAGCAGGCTGTCAGAGCATAATAGGGTGGCCTTGGCAACATCCCACACACACACACACACACAAAAGCAACTCTTCTAGCAATACAGCTCAGAGAAAAACACAACACACAACGGAACACCTACAGTCAAGTTTACACGCAAGCTTGTCATTATCAGTTAATCACAATAATGTCAATGTTAGCAATAAACTGGAGACAGTGATGCATTAGCAAAGAAATTGTGTTATAGAGGCTTTATAAATGCACAAATACAGCTGTCACAACCAACCATGTGTGTTGAAGTTACACTGGTCGGGGCGCAGCAGAAGTCTGTGGCAGGCTTATGTCATGAGGGATCAGGACATGGGAGCGCTTATGCTGCATTTATGGAGGGATTATAGCACTTGCCATTGCAATATGCACCACTGGACTTCCGTTTCAGTGCTACTATTTCAGTATCTTAACATCAGTAGGATCTTCAGAAAAGGGACTTAATTTGACCTTTCTCTGCTGACATTGGGTATCTATTTGTTTTGCAGTAGTTTTCTTCATTGTCATTTTAGCTTGTTTTAACTGGTTTTATTTTGTGTCATATGGATTTATTTTGGCGACAGTTTTAACTGCATGTGAGTTTAGCGTTCGGGTTTGCTTTTCACCTCCTATCACACATTACAGTAACAGTAATCAACCTTGCAGTTTCTAGGAAAATAGTACTGCTCTTGTGATTTCACCACTGCTCTTGCGATTTCTAGTCTTGGGGTTGTTTCTATAGCAACAGCCCCATTCATTCATACTACATCCCCCTGCCTGGTCACACTAAGCATCGTTGGTCACTTCCTGTCCAAGCTTTTCTTCATATTTGCAGGTTGTTTCTGTGTTTTGGTTTGGCTGTTGCCAGTTATGTTTACAGAATCCTCCTTAATGTCACCGTTTCGGTTCATCCCACCAGTGTAGACAGAATTGATATAGGCCATCATTACAGATCATTCTGAATAGAGTGTGATTGCACACCAACACTGCACTATGACATACAACTAAAACCTTACAATGGACAAAGGGAAGCCTTGCATTCAGTCTGGCCATTTTTACTCAGTTATGTTTCTTATGTTTAATCAGGACATGAACAAACCAGTAAGAGCATTACTATCATAACCCAGCGTCACTGCATACACTCAAAACCACTGATATCACAAAATAACTGGACTGCCTGGCTGTCAGTCACATGTCAGGGATTCTCATTGGCTGAGACCAGCTCATTGCCCACCCCTTCTTCGCTCTTCCAAAGCACGCAGCTTAATTAAGATTCTGATCCAACATCAACCATGTGTCAAAGTGCCTCTGTATTCCCCTCTATATGCAACCTGTCTGACATTGAATTCAGGGTCTGTCCTCTGTGTATAAGCTACAGCATTAATGTACTATATGTATCAAGGCTTAGCAAGAACCAGAACATAGGAGACTGGAAACATCACATTTATAAATATATATTATGCAGACTTCATATCATACTCATATGTGCTGTATATATATGGAAATATGTATAGTAGCTCTTCTATGAAATACGGCAGTCTAGTTATTTTTTGACCTTTCTCCCCAGTCAGTGATATCATCCGATCCACAGTGACACATATACATCATGTATGTTTGATCAGCCCCAGCCCAGGCCTGTATGTAGAACGACGCACAGTACAACCAGCAGACAGGGCACTTAGAACCACCGCTGAGGCGAAGGTTCTCTTCGCTGAGAAAGTATTAGTATTAAGTGACAAGAAAGAGGTATTTTTAGATTGAGCTGTGTGCAATGTGTTGGGTAGATATGTTAGCCTGTATGAAAACTTTAAAAAGCGCAAAAATGTAGTTTTTTTTTTTCTTTTCTTTCAAGTCTGCTTGTCCTGGACTCTAAACTCAAGGGCCATGAACAGTATCCCAATCTTTGTAAATTTTGGGGGAATTTTATTTGTATTTTAACTTTTCATTTACCTTACCTTTTTTAATGTTTTATTTGTAATCTTTTGTTTTTAAACTATTGGGGAGGTTGGGCAGAAGGAACAATTTTACAGATTGTCAAAACAAGTATGTATTAAGATATGATCCTGGTGCTTGTTTCATATATATGAAAGTACATTGAGTTTACCATATGAGAATAATACTAAACAAAGACTGTTTTTCTTCAGACACATGGTAGGAAATTAGTTCTCTTCTTCTTTGTACTCACTTGGGGAGGGGTTCGTATTTTTCTAGGTTGTGACAAAAGGCATTTTACCTCAACCTTTAAGAAAGAAATATTCCACATTTAATTCCTTAAACTGTACTTCCTATAATAAGAATCAATTGGCAGAATGGATTCAAAGCAGAGAGTACACTGACAGTTCTTCACTCACCACAAAAAACAGTCTTTGTTTCATTAACATCCATTTTCATTACTTTCAGAGACAAGACCAATGCATTGTCATACTTTTTTTTTACTGTAAAATAAGAAAAAAAAAGTACTTCAGATGCAAAGTGTATTACCTTGGTGATGATTTCAGAAATGTCGTAATGTGAGCCAAGTATTTGTAGAAGTTTTTGTAGTTTTAGACAATTATCTTTGGTGCAGATGGGTTCTTGGAAGAGAGGGAACGTTCCAGAGACTGAATCATGTTGGAGAACAACACTTAGATGGGCTCCGTCCCCATATGTGCCCATATGAACACTTTTCCCTTTGTAAATGACCCTTCATAGTGCTCGTGACGTAGTGTCGTAGTAAGCAAGCATTTAAAGGTTGTTCCCTTCAAAGTGCCTTTTGTTCACAGACTCCATCTTGTAAACATGAAAGCCCAATTCTTAAAATGGTAAATGAGAAAATGTGTACCCCCCACCCCATTTTCCTTGTTCCTTTTTTCAAGCTTTTCGAAGCCGTATATATAGTATATAGTAATACAGAAAATGGATGTGATTTAGTTCTTTTTATCGTTCAATACAGAAAAAATGTAAAGGCAAAAAAAAAAAAAAAAAAAAAGAATTCTGCCACTTCTCTTTTTCCCTCTGTGTTCTTCTCAGTGTCTCCCCTCTCTTGCTTCCCTAGAGAAGTTAAAGATGTCTGTCTTGCCCTGTCCTACACACACCCCGTCCACTCCAACCCCTTTTGGTGTAAGGGTTGGTGGGGAAGAGAGAAAAAAAAAAGATGCGAACCCCTTCGCTTTTCTCCCCATCTGAGCAGAAATTCTTCTGCTCACGGTTTCTCTTTGTCTGTTTGCTTCGTATTGCTATGCCATCTGTCCCATCCTGCAGCTTCTCCACTCTACTGCTAGTGTAAGTGAAATGTGGACCTTTGGGCTTTGCGGGGCTTTGCCAGCTCCAAGTACAGGCCGGCTCCTTTTTCACTGACCGTGGAGGTCTGCGCTCCTCCTACAAACACCTTAGGAACGTAAAAACTGATCCCAGGTCAGCATAAAATGGGCCAGCTAGTGCTAATAGAATTGAGGGACAATTTGATTTTCATTGGGTTGTGATTTTTGTTGTGAATTCCTTTATTTGGGGGTAAGAGGTTGTGGTGGGCTGACGAGTGGGATTTTGTTTTTTTGTTTGTTTAGCTAACGGGTAATTTTGCAACACCAATAACTTTGCTGTAAGTGCAGGATACCAGGAAGAAGAATGCAATGAAAGTGGTGTTTTGCCCCTAATTTATTCAGTTTCACTTAAACTAGTTTAAGGCTTTCTATGTGGATATAGTCCAGAAGATTCTTTCCAAGGGAATCTTAGACCCTTTCGAGTACATAAAACCACCTTTTTTGTAGCACTACTATAGGAAACTGTTAATGACTTGCAAAAAGCACCTTATCAGTGAGGCAGCATGCACTTGTAAAACACTCAGACATCTTACATTGATCATTTTATAGAATGTGGTTAGTTTTTTGTTTTGTTTTTTTTCATTTGGTATATTTCTATACATCACTTCAGTAACATGAGATTTTGCCCATCATAAAAAGGCCCATTTTACAGGGGTCTTACAAAAACAGTTGAAATGTAAAACAACATAACTTTATGACTGTGGACCAATGAATAACTGTACATCTGGTTTCAGTAAATATTTCAGATTCCCTTCATGACACAAGACCGTCCCTATAGGCTTCCAGAAACATTTGTGACTGCTTCATGATATCTATTGTTTCTTATAATAATGCTTTTGGGTTTGTTTTGCATTATGCCTCCAAAAGCTAATGAGATATATTACTTTAGAGCAACAAATCCTGTCTACAGGATTCATGTTGTAATAGTGCCCCCTAGTGGATCCTGGTGTCCTGCACTTCCAAAAGAGACTCCCATTCTCAGCTTAGCGGCCCCCCAGAGCCCACTGGCAAATGTGCATGTGTTAACTACAGATTCTTTTCCATTATAAAGAATAAAAAAACAGTTTGTAAAGAGCAGCAACTGGTTGAATAAATAATGTTCTTGACTGTACAACAGCACATGGATACAGTTTCTTCCCTCCAGAATAAGGACATTATGTGTACTCCAAGGTAACCCAAGTCTCACTTGTGTATTGCATTCAGCTGCAGTGACATAGTTTGGGAGTTCGTGATCCAGGGAACATTATACTACATATTAGTATTAATTATATATATATATATATATATATATATATATATATATATATATATATATATATATATATATATATATAAAAAAAATTCTAAAATGGAGTGTGTACATTTACCATTTTTTTATTAAACAAAAACCCAAACAGAAATATGATAAAACATAAGAAAATGCAAATTGCTCCATCAGTCCTGTCTAAGAACAGTCTGGGTGTGGTCCTAATATTCTAATGAGCATGCTTGATTGACAGCTGACCACCTCAGACTCGTAGCCTGCTACACTACCCCAGCACAGCTGAATGTAACAGCAGGAAGAGGGAGAATCACGGTCACACAGCTGTACATTTACAAGCCTGCCAATGAGGTTATCAGTGCAAGTCAGTCTGAAGTTCAGACACCAGACAAGTTTCATTCGCTGTTGCCAACATAATGCCTAATGGTGTGAGAGTTCAATATTAAATTTAGGTCAGCATAGAATCTATTGCTCCCAAAGAATTTGTGGCATTAGAACCATATGCAATACTAAAATGATATATGTAATACAATGGTTAAAAAGAAAACAATGATTGAGGTTCCCTGGGCCTTTAAATCCAGTAAAAGAAGATTTGTTCCAAGCAGGTTTCTGAAATGTAGAACCAATGACCACACAGGTGTTACTCTACGTCTGCAAACCTGATCTTGAAGAACCACAGTTCTGCACAGCTCATTAGTTCTAAGCTCAAGATAAGGTGGGAAATGTACAACACTGCCGCTTTCAAAACCTTATCACACATAAGTGTAGTACGACTCACCTGACAAGTGCAGGGATTGGTTGCTGGGGTTTCCAGAGGCCTTTAAACGTGGGATTTGATCAAGGCAGCAAGAGACCAGTGGGTTTTACTCATGCACACACACACACACACAAATAGGTGCACCTTCTGTGTTATGGTTACAAGCAATTAATTCTCAGGATAAGTATATATTTATATATTATATATTAATATATACTTATATATTGTTTTAAAAAAATGTAAATAGTTTTTTTTTTTTTTTTTTTACATTTGAGATGACCTGCTCTACTGCTGGAAGTTAAACTACCCTGAAGAGGTTAGTTGCAAACCTAAACTAATGCAGTCAATACATCTGATTCAAAAAGTTGTATTTCATAAGTGTATTTCATATATTGGTTTTGAGTTGGAAGGGGATTCTGAATGTCATTAAATCTCCAAGAGCAGGGCTGAGAAACCTTGGTTTACACTACATACAACAGCAAGACAATCATTTATTCTTCAAATTTCCACAACACAAACACACAGATTAGCTTAGCTCGGGTATATACATTAAAAAGAAATTCTTCTGTTGTGGCATTTTAAATTTCGATGCCTAGACAAAGTGCCTAAATTAAAATAGATATTCTACCGTTACTCTTTGCCGGAAATGGCCCTGCCCTTCCTCAGTGGGAATTCTCGTAAGGGAGTAAAATTTTAATTAAATGAACCTGAAAGGTTTGATTTGCATAGAGCAGGGTCAACATTGTTTACTGGATATGGTCCTTAGATTTTGTTCATGCTGTTATCCACCACTGCTGGACCATGCAGATTTAAGCATGTTGCTCAATACAACTACAACATCTGAACGATCTATTCCAAGTTCATCGACCATAAAATTATGCTCGGACACCTACTTAAAAAAAGTGCTTCGTATTAGCCATAGCTACTGATGTAGCTTTTAATCTGCGCTTGCAAAACTGCAACTGCAAGCTTTAATGTTTAAACAGCATCTAAAATTCTGATATGTAAACTGATCCCAAACCATTTGAAACAAGTAGTTCATTTTACACCACTCCCATATTCTAACTGTGGTCAGTGTAGGGTTGTGCTTTACCTTGTTCATACATGCCCTATGAAAGCACCTTTTCTAACTTAGCAACTGACTTGTTCATTTTAGTAACTCAGTTTCCAAAATGTTTCTGGACCAGAAAGGCTTGGTATGGTTTAATTTGGCCTAGCACACCGATATGTTCTCTGCTGCTGTGTGTGTGTGTGTGTGTGTGTGCACGCACACGCAGGGCTTTTATAAAGATCATTAGATATGAGTGCTGTAAGCCTAACCATTACTTAAAGATAAACTTGATCTGAATCTCATTTGGAGAGGGTCTTCCATATACTGCACATGACACCAACACAGGCCACCTGTAAACACATCAGCACAGCTCCCACAGCCATGGACCAGGTCTTTACTACTTCATTAGAGGGGTGGGTGGTCCCACATAGGGCCATGACGAGGTTCTGCTTTCTGCTTGTGATGGTAATACATAGTGTACCTGGTGACTAAAATTAAGATTCTTACAATATAGCTTTAAACAATTAATAAAGGTTTCCTTGAAGATGGAAAAATGATTGTGCATATATACACACACACACACACACATAATCCAGACTCATCCACCTACAACACCTATACTTTTTCCACTTCTTTCTCTCTCTCACACACACACACACACACACACACACACACACACACACACACACACACACACACACACACACACACACACACACACACACACACACACACACTCTT
Organism: Brachyhypopomus occidentalis; assembly: GCA_020368025.1. Lineage (NCBI taxonomy): Eukaryota > Metazoa > Chordata > Actinopteri > Gymnotiformes > Hypopomidae > Brachyhypopomus > Brachyhypopomus occidentalis. The sequence continues at coordinate 2,058,367 of JAGXOD010001376.1, forward strand.
CTGAACTGATTTAGTGACTTTCAGTATAGTGAGCAGGCCCCTCGAGCATCTCTACAGCCTAGCCCAGATTTATTAACCTTTCCAACTGACTGAAATAACGGTAAGGCCTTGTGGCCTTAAGAGGATGGAGAGCATGGGTGTAGGGCGGGAAAGGGGGCGGGGCTTGGGAACGGCTAAGCAGCTGGAGACAGTTCATTCATCCTCAGAGTTCTGGTTGAGCAGGAAGTTGGCGGCAAGATTCTCGTTTTTCTCACAGGCGAAGTAAGCCTGCAGGACCAGGCCCTCGGGGAAGCCCAGCGCCTTTAACTGGAGATGGGTGACAAGACGGAGACACACAAGAGAAACAGAAGGCAGATTTTACACACAGTACAACAGGAAACCATGACATGACAAAACTGTTTCAATAAAAAAAAACACTACTTCCACAGAATCATTCACAAAAGTCAAAGGAGTAGTGGCAGAACAGAATCGACAGACAAATCAAGAAAAGGCAAAAAGTTGTCCTTTCTCATTTCTTATCTGTCCCTCACACACACAAACACAGCCTGGTTCCTCACCCTGTCAATAGCTTCTTTCTCTTGCGCCGTGACCTGGATGTAGTTGACAGGTGCACCCTCATCTCCCATAACACCAAGGTCACCATGCTCCGCCCCCTCCAGCCCTTCCCCCTCCCCCTCTACTGGCGGTGCGTTCAACATCTGAATGAACTGCTCCTGGTGTTGGCTAATTTGCTGGAGACCAAACAACCAAACACAAAACAATAATTACATAACATTTCCAAGCAGAAAAATAAACATGACAACATGCACACAATCAAAACCAGTGATGGTTTGTCGTACTGAAAAATTCAAAGATATAGCTTAAAAATGTTTTTAATAAAGACGGTGTATAGTGCTCAATTCCATGGTGCAGAGCAGAAGCAGGTAACCGTTTGAGCTTCCAAAACTGGAACACAAGTGTTCAAAACAGGTGTTAAAAACACGCTCAATCCAGAAACGCTCCCACGGCCAACCAGGTGTACAAGTTAGCATGAAAGCATTAGTGCATGAGTGTTAGCATGACGTGACAAACGTGCTGCTAATTGGCCACCACTGAGCCACCATGTGTTGTTAGCAATGTGAAATGCTAAAAGCAGTATGTGTGTGTGTGTGTTACCTGCAGCAGCTCAGGGTTCTCCTGGCCCAGCTGTTGAAGTAAGGATGGCAGTAAAGACGGGTTCTGCTGAATCACCTGCCTCATGGTCCGGAACTGTGGCTGTGAACGCAGGAAGTCCAGAGGGTTCTCACCTGCATCAGGAAGCACACACAGACATGATGAAGCCACCATTTTAGATGAACTCGCAGTGAGAGAGAAAGGCAGCTGCCCTCACACTGTTCTGTGACAAAAAGAACATACTCAACGCTATTCATCTTTTTTCATAGTGATCAAATGCTCAGTGCAAGGGAACATGAGCATCCTCATTCCCCCCCCCCCCCACCCCCAACACCCCCAACACTGTGGGGGTGTCGAGCAATTCTACAGTTCCTCACATTCTGCAGAAGTCTACATTAATGACATGCAGACAAAAGTCTCCAGAGCGGATCATCATCTTCATTAAATCTGACATTTATTCACTTCTTGTGAAACGGAGTACACTAAAGCATCGCATTCAACACACTGAAGGACGGCACCTCGTCGTAATACTCAGACCGAAGCCCACACAGCTGAAGAAACGCAATTGGACTAGTTACAATATCCATGAGAAGTCATGGAAGTGTCATTTTAACCATCATCTGCGAGGCAAACAGCGCTGTTCAGACCGAGGCTCTGTATTTGATGGGTTTTCCTGTTGTCCTGCATTAGTGCAGATGTACTATTCCTGATGTGCTAATTGTTTTTATATTGTATCCATAAAATCTCGTTATAAAGGGGCAGCAGTCTGCTCCGATCCTATAAGGCTTACTGCAATCTTCCCTACAGGCTGGGGGGAAGGCTGCCCAGGGACTAAGCCCTAAAGGCTAAAGAAAAAGTGGCTCTGTGTCAGTTTTTCCCTTAGCCTGAAGGGCTTAATGTGACTAGTCTCCCTTCCCATTCCAAGCCGTTCGTCCAAATAGCCTTCACATGGGGCTCCTGCCCGTCTGGCTGGCTGAGACGGCACCCAGCCGTGGACACACTGCCTGCGCTCCCTGGCGCGCGCGCGTGCACACACACACACACACAGAGCCGCTGCTGCCCGGGGAGCCGGTCCAGGGAAGGGATCCAGGGAAGGGATCCAGGGAAGGGATCCAGGCCCGGAGGCTCCCGCACACTCACCCTCGGCAGGCTGTGTGGCCGGGGCAGGGGCGCGCGTGACCGCCGGGCGGGTCTCCTGCACGGGCACAGTCGGGATGTCCTGGAAGAGGCGTGTTAACAGTCAGAAACCCTTCAGGACAAAAGGACATGGTATCGCACAAGCAGTCGAACCATGAACCATCACAGAGCTGCCAATCAACGAAAGGTAACGGCGGAACAATATCTAAACGACAACGTGCTGACGTCGGTGGGTGTTGGCTACAGTTACTCCTTAGCATTTCTAGTCAAGCTTTTTGCATAGTAGGTGGGACAAGAGGCCAGTTTCTGACCAATTAATGTTAGAATGCAGACTAATCATGCAGACTAATCATGCACATGTAATCATTTACATGTAGCTTCTACCCCCACACCCCAAACAGCAGGTTCCCTCTCCACATGGACCAAAGCGGCACAAGACAGCTTTATTATTCTGTTTTGTTAATCTATATACATTTCAAAGACGTGACTTCATGTGCTCTGCATTTTAAAATATGTCCAGCATACGTGTTTTGAATAGCAGTAAGGAATGATGCAAGCACAAAGGGTGGGCCAGCAAGAATGCCTGAGCAGAAAGCACTCACATTGAGCAAGTACTCTACTGCACGATGGGGGTTATTAAAGCTGGCCCTCAGAGCGGACACCACTCTTTCCCTTTCATAGCCCATAGACATGATCTCTTGTAGCATAGTCTCATACTCCAGTCCTGCAAATAAAACACACAAAGAAAGCCAAAATATTAAAAATCACAGAAAACAATGTGGATATGTTTTATCCTTATTAAATAATTTACCAATATTTTTGATATTATATATATAAATCTGAATAAGATTCCAGGTAAGCAACTGCAGTGTACTAGTAAGATACATAGAGATATTTATAATTGTAGTGAAAATTGTAGTGTACACACAGACACAAAGATTACCTTGTGTTGAAGAAGAATCCTCCTCTTCTTCACCCAGGCAAGGACTGAGAGGGGGGAGGGAGGGAGAGGGGGAGAGTGAGAGAGAGGGGGAGAGGGAGGGAGAGGAAAAGGGAGAAACTGAAGTGATTACAAAACTACCTTTTACAGACCAGCTTAATCGTCTTAGATTCAATTCCCCCAAATCCAGTGAAACAAGTCCAAGACTGTTACATGGTGCAGTTAAACGACCTGAGGGGATCTCCTCCCTCTAACAGCAATGCTTCTGACAATCCTAGTCCTGCTCCGTGAGGGGAACCCATTATTACTACTGCTATGATTACTACTATTAATACCATCATCCTCATAATTATTATTATTACTATTATTATGCATCGCAGCAGTAACCCTAATGAGGTGCTTACTGTTCTGGGCTGTTGGACGGCGAGACTGTGGCAGGGGGGTCACACGAGGTGCTGTCCTCGTCTGAGAAGAAAGGTATGGCAGCAGGGGTGGGAAGAGGTGGTGAGGATGAGGATGAGGAAGGTGTTGGCACGGGAGCAGATTTTGTTGGTGGCTCAGGAGCTGCTGCCGGTGGTTTTGGCTACATGACGTTTCCAAGGAAACAGGACATTTAAGACAAAGGTCAGAGGTCCATCATGTGCAAGCTGAAGGTAATTACATTACTAAAAAGACTTTCTACAGTTTCGGTATTCGACCTGCTCTTATTGTTATGATGTGAGACACACACACACCACCCAATGACAGACGTACAGGTGCATTACAAGGTTTTACAGAGAAGGTTATAATCATGGTTATTGATGGAAGTAGTATGTGAACCTCTGAGAAAGTGACCTCTTTAAAATAGGACAACTGATTAAGGTGATGCAATCAAATTTAGGTATGGGTCTGACCTGTTCTGCTATATAGATTAAACCAGACACTTTTCTCTCTATGGTCTTCATAACGGAATTCTGAACAACACGGTGCCAGTGTGGCCTATTAAATACATTTCTGATTAGAAGAATAAATGTGACAAGATACAAAGACTATGTTATAATGACTTAGAAAAAGATTAGGAAAGATGTGCCACCTCTGCTCATGAGTCTCATGAGTGAATATCAGAAAAAACATTCAAATGCAGGTTTCCATGGATGAAACCACTGCTCATCAAAGCACACACACACACAGCTTCCCAGATGGCTTGCTGCTCTACACCACTCCTGGAGAACTACACAAGGTTTAGGTAAATGTTCAAGCGTAATATTTTAGAGACACTGCATGGTCCCAAACACCCAATCCTCATTCCAGCTGTCAGGTATGATGGACAGAAAATAATAGAGTAGAATAGAACACAGAGTCTGAGGCTGCTCAAGGCATAAGACCAACTCAAAGATGTTTAAAGAAATCATAGCTCAATGTCTAAACTGAAAGGGCTCTTCTAAAATAAAATACCTAAAAGTAAACTTAAAACTCCAGAGGGACTGGGCCATGCATCAAGACAATACTCCGACACACAGGCTAACAAGTCGACAACAGAGTAGCCCACATAGAAGAACGTCTATATTTTAGAATGGCCTGATCTCAATACCATTAAAACACTTGGCCATGTTTGTGATGCAGGCCATTCAAGCAAGGCTAAAAGTATGCAGAACGTGAAACGGTTTTGTTCAGTGGACTTTGCCAAATCCCTGCTAACTGCTATGCAGCGCCGACCAGCATATACAAAATGCCTAAACTACACCATCACAGCCTGTAGTCCATGTGTTGCCATGACTACTGGTCAGCCACCCATTCCTTTCTGACCAGTTTCTCACCCTGGGGCTGCTGAGGAGTGGCTGCCAGTTCACTCTCAGTACAGCACTAGCACGGACATGGTAGTGGGTGTTAAGAGTCAGTCACTGAGGTCTTATGCGAGTCAGGCATATAGTCTCCAACTGCGCACCTATAAAATAATAAACGTGTCTAATAAAAGTTAGACAAGCAAAAAAATTAAATAAATACTGGATAAAAATAGGTCGTTACCTTGGATACCATGACGACAACAAAGTTCTTCTCGTCGATTTTGTACTCTTTGATGGGTGTGTCATCTTGCAGAATTTTGCCTGCATAGATCAGCTTCTGTCCCGAAACTGGAAAACTGTCACTCCCTTTTTCCGCCTCGATTTTTTCTTTCAGTGCCTTCACCTGAGAGATATAACACAACACCCGCACACACAATATGCATTTTAAAATGTATTTTTAAGTCCATTAACATTCAAATTTTATTTGTGGTGGACATTACGGTGGCTGAGGGAACTCATGCAAAATAAATGGGCCACAACACAACGGAGGTGTTTCTGGACTAATTGTTTTAAGCAGGTACTCTGTATGCCTTTTGCCAGAAACAAGAGTTGTTTTACAAAGCATCTCTTTACGTTGAACAGGACTGAATTAGTAAAGCTCTTTAAATGTAGCTAGCTATGTGTTAAACTGGATTTTTATCTGGGCTTTTAAGCCTTAGTTTCTGTCTAAATACCTAGCTAGCTACATTTAAAGACTTTTATTAATTCAGTCCTGTTCAACGTAATGAGATTCAGTATAACAGGACTCGTCTTCCTGGCTAAAAACTTAAGATAGAATTAAAATAATTCTTCCAGGAACACTTCCGTTACGTTGTGACTGGATTTGCAGCGTTTCTGAATTTGCAGAGGGTTTCAGAAATGTAGCGCACATGTCATTTTGATTAATTTGTTTTGTGAATTTGCAGCGCGATGGGTTTTCTCGGCCACCGTAGGACATGATCTAACAAATACAATGAATGTTGTTTTAGCGGCACGATCACTGTCAACAGACTTTTGAACTAGAAGCTATAAAGGGTGGCAAACAAGAACAACTTCATTTTTAATGAAAGCCTATTTCTGAAATTTGTAATAGCTGAGCAAACACCGTTGCACTATTCGCAGCGAGCTTTAATTAGCTTGTTTGCGTCCCTTAACCTAGTAAGTTGGACAGCTTCCACCGCTGAGTTTCATGGAAAGCGAAAACTCCATAGTCAACAATGAAAAATGTATATTGGATTTTCCATAGAACTGTAATAAACCAAATGAACAGGGCACGGGTTTCATGTCTGCGGGACGTGTAACGAGCATAATGTCTTACGGTGTTCTTACTCTGGATGTAGCTATACAGTAGACTCGTGTTAGTTTTCTTCAATCACGCTTACCACGAATTAAGCCAAAGCTGGCAAAAGCGCGGGTTTTGTATCGTTCTCTCTGACGGGTTAAAACTGTACCATTCCTAACTGGACTAAGACCGCGTAGTGCGTAGAAGTGCTGGTGATGCATTATCACTGACTGGGAAATCAGAGAAGGCTACGTGTGGCCAATTAGGGGGCGTTAACTGCATGCAAGTTGGGGGAAATAATAATACCACTGCATTCATACGACTAAGTAACGCTTAACCGGGAATCACGAGAGCGATCCGGTAATGACCAAGATGGACGCGTCACACGTGGAGATGCGCTCCCGTGTCTGCATTTTCCATACGTAACAAACTGACGACGGAGAAGTTTACACTTACGGTTTGATCATCGTCGATGTCAATATGAATGGTTTGTTGTTGCAATGTTTTCAGGGTGATCTGCATGGTTGGAGAACCCAAAACGCGTTGTATATTCTATCGAGTGTGTTTTTGTGTCCGAAATATTAATCCTTTGTGTCCTTATAAATGGCAGACTTATAGCAGACTCGGCGATAGTTTCTAAATGCTTAGCAGTACAGTTTATAGCTAGCTAGCTAACAAGCTAAACACACGTACGTCAAGTGCTCGCCTTCATCGTCTCTGTTCTTATTATGATTATTTTAGAGGCTTTATGGAGAAGACTCACTGCTGCCTCCTCTGGCCTGGAATATCGATACGCTCAAAGTTGAGAAAATATCGATTCCTAAACTGAACTCAGTTTGCTGCTTTATTTTCGTGCGGTGAGACTTGTTTTCATTATGTGAAAACTGGTCTCGGATCAGCAAGAAACGGCGCTGATTCAGACGGTCAACGGTTTCTTTTTTTACCCACAATGCACTACAGTCGTACTTCCGTTCCAGCAGTTTGTAAACACAGCGAAAGGGGAGATGGAGTCGTCAAGAGGTCTCACCTAAAAATACTGCCCAGCTGGATAAGCAAGCCAAAAAACATTCATACAGTAGATGCCATGCGTGGGGTATTGATGTGCGAGGCTTAAATTAGCCTAGGAATTTTTTTTTTTTCGGGAGAGAAACTATCCTGCTTTGTCTTTTAATAGCCAGTACTCGCGGGGTGTTAGTTTTTCCTCCTAACGTTAGCTGGCTGACTAGCTTGCTAAGCAGAGGTGTCGGGTGTTTTTACGCGAATACAGCCAGACGGTGGCTTGCGAGAGAGGCCGGGGGTTGTCGGGGACTGCATTCGCCAGACTGTCGGTAGATTTTGAGTTGACCTCTTTTACACTGTAGGACCAAGTACATGGGGAACTGCCTCTCCTCGCAGGGTGCCGATGACGTGTCCCTTCTGAACGAGTCTGAAGGTGCGAGTCTGCCGGGAGAGCCTCCACCACCGTATCAGGTAACTTCAGCCCTACGAGGACGTGCTGTAAAAATACCGAATACAAATATTTTAGATGGCTACCAATAGCTTCTTCAAGAAAGCGCATCGCTGACCTAACGCATCAACGTAGCACTTGATTTCCTCGAACGAGCTAATAAAAACGTCAACAAGTAAAAAAAAAAAAATAAGGAGTAAGTCGCCTATTTGCGTTCCCTTGCTCCAATTATAGGCTTACGCTTAGGCCTAATCTTCATTTATTTATTGACCAACAAACCTAAATGGAGTCCGTTTTCACTGATAAGTTATTGGTTGATAAACCTGTAAAAGTTCTTTCGTGGATAAAAGTGTAGAGTTTTGTTTTTTCCCCAAATTTCCTGACGACACTTGTGGGCCATGTGGATTGGAGATTCTTAAAACTAAGATGCTCATCTGAGATCAGAAATAGTGGACATAGGCTAATCAAGCACATTGGTTAACTACTTAAGATGTGCTCGAGGTAAAAGGTTCTCAGCTAGGTTTTCTGTGGCCAGTCCCGTTTTGGACCTGTTGTTCCTGTCAGCACACCTAAGCCAGGTAGATGGCACTTGATAAACTTGCTCAGCTAGGAGCAGGGATAAAAGCCAAAAGCAGATTGGCTTGGTCCTTGACATCTGGATTGGGAACTACTGTTTTCCGCATTGTATCATGTTGGACCAGAATTTTGGTCACCAAATATAAATAATTATGTATTAAATATGTATGCATTAATGTTAATGGCAGGATTTCAGTTTGTGATGTAATGATTAAGTGGTGGGTGGAATTTATAAGGTTACTACAGCATGAATGAGGCATTTACACTTGGTAATGCACAATGTTTTTGACTTGTAGCAAACAAATACACCATCAAAACCAGGCTGATGTCAAGCTTCCTGAATGAAAACCCAAAGATGATTACTATCACCTTTCACCACAAAACAGACGGAGGAAGCCTAAAACATTTCTAAAGGATGTATACTTTCACAATATACATTAATGTATATTGGATCAATAGTCACATTGTAGCCTTTTGAATCGATGCACAGATCAGAATCAATGTGATGGTTTACCTCTGTTCTGTACAGCAGATATCAGAAACGGCTCTATTTGTCCATACTAGAGTCACACTATAGAAATGAATAGCCAGGTGTGTGAAGCTGTTGGTTGTGGTTTTGGTCACTGTGCTAGTGCATATAAAGAAATAATCCCTCAGGTGTAACATTTCCATATACCTATAAAGTGGACAGATGATAATGAGCATTGGCTGATAACTTTGACAGGTACACACTGCCTGACTCTTTCATTGAAAAGGCAGTGTAGATTGACCAACAGCCTCTGGTGTTTAACTGGCAATCACCAATTAGCTGGAAATGCAGAAAATATATTGTGTATTTGTGTTTTGTAAGACACTGTGCCATGTATTGTGAGGTAGCATCTAGATTTAGATGTGTAAAGTAATACAGACATTCGTCTGCTTTGCAGTCTTCCTTGACCTACGCTGAGGCCTTTTTTGAATGCGGTTATCAGTATCAAGCTTAAACTGGTTGCACTGTGACATGTTGCCTAATCAGTTTGGAGTTTTTCTTCATGACGTGTTTTGTTAAAGTCACATGTTTTTCCCAGCTGGCCACAGCCAGATATCATCACACCATGCTGCTGTTGTTTAGAAACACCATTCAGGCTGTGTTTTCCTTAAATAAATTAGTGCTGTTATTGATTTCCTAAAGCTGTGTAAATCACACAGTGTATATAAACTATAAATAAGGAATTGTGTTTTTTTTGTTGTATGTTTTTAAGTTTAGGTTATGGCTCAGGGTTATTTTAGCACAGTTTCAATCAAGTCTGGTTCAAATCTCAGACTACAGCCATAAAAGCTTGTGTGTATGTGTGTCCTCGTCTGTTCTGCAGGAGCGGGTGCAGGTGCCCGTGTACCACCCCACGCCCAGTCAGCCCCGTCTGGCCACCCAGCTGACGGAGGAGGAGCAGGTGCGAATCGCCCAGCGTATCGGCCTCACCCAGCACCTGCCACGCGGCATCTACGACCCGGGATCCGAGCCCTCTGACAAGAAGATCAAAGAGTCAGTAGCAGCAGTCCTCCACAGACCGCAAAAACATTACCAACATTTTGGCATCATCAGTTGTGACTATAATAAGTTTGCTTTAGCCTATGTACACAATTAAACGGACTGTTCACACAGACGGTGGTGACGTTGGCTTTCTTCCAGCATTGCTTAACTGGATACTTGCTTGGAGAAATTATATATTCAAATGCAGAAGCATTCAGTGAATGTGCTTTTTATCTTTTCTTTTTATTTTTTTAGTACAACGATGAACTGCATTCAAAATATAATTTCTATAAGATGTACAAGCATCTCAAACAGAAATCACAAGTGTCAACGTTCTGCAGTCTTCCTGCATCTGTAGCACATGGCGGACGCAGCCGGCTCCCGCACTGACCGCTGTCTGCCGCACGTCCTCTCCACAGGTGCGTCATCTGCATGCTGGACTTCGAGTACGGCGACCCGGTGCGGTTCCTGCCCTGCATGCACATCTATCACGTGGACTGCATTGACGCCTGGCTCGTGCGCTCCTTCACCTGCCCCTCCTGCATGGAGCCCGTGGACGCCGCGCTGCTGTCCTCCTACGAGACCAACTGAGCATGCTCTGTGCCATGGAAACTGCCAGGGGAGGGGGGGAGGGGCTGGATGCACAGGGAGGGAGTGTTGTATGTGTTTGCCGGGTGGCGGGGTGTGGTCAGTGAGGGGGTGTGTGTGTGTGTGTGTGTGTGTGTGTGTGTGTGTGAGCACCAGATGAAGATGAGTTAAACGAGAGATGTAAAGTATTATTGGTGCAGACAAAAAAGCCCTTTGTTGATTAGAGACGCATTTTTTAATGTGTTTTCTTGGTCATGTAGCTTAAAATTTGATTTATAAGAATATACTTCTTAACCAGATTGGGTTAATAGAGGATAAATATAGGTCTTGTTTAGGATCATTCTGGGAAAATTGTTAAAATTGTGGTTTGGATATTTTACCCTGTCACTTTTCCCCCTCTAAGTGTGCAATACATAGAAGAAGAAGCCGTCTTTATTCAATTGACCTTTTGACACGCCTGTCACAAGTTTCTCCCACCGAGGTTCTTTGGGTTTGACGTGCTGCTGAGGTGTCCGGTGACTTTTTAGGTCTTGGGGCTGCAGACGTGGTGCCGAAGCCCAACACTCTTTAATAAGGGAGGACAATCGCAGCTGTTTGGAGCGCTTAAGTGGGAGATGACAAAAAATGTAATAAAAAAAAAAAATGCACCCGTGCTATAATTGGCATGCCTGCTTCACGTATATTGCACTTCTCACTTTGAGTCTGCTGCGTTTCTTGCTAGGAGGTTCTAGACTGGAGCTGGGTGAGTCCAATCCTGGCTAAGCACAGCGCTGCACAATTCTGTGTGTGTGTGTGTGTGTGGCGCCATCACACCTGACTCCTCTCTCCAGTCCCAGGGTGAAACCCTCGCTGAGTTAAAATATACTGCGCTAAAGAAACACTACGTTGTATTGTGCACGGGGAATCGCCCATCCTCGATAGAGTCCCGAGTTCTCAGTGAAACGCTGACGTGTACTTCTGAGTTGGACGCGGAGGGCGATCACCAGAGGCGTCTCTTTAGATTGGGGGTGCCCAGCTGTGGTCATGGAGCACCAATATGAACAGCACCTTTGGCTGATTCCACTGCTCAGACACGTCTGCTAATCAACCAATGAGGTGAATCAAGTGTGTTGGAGTTGGGAGGTCACAGACACTCCAAGGCTGGTGTTGGACACCTCCACTTTAAAAGATAATTCTCTTGGCTTGTTTTGGTTTTGTGGGGTTTTTTGTTGGGGGGGGGGGGGTAGTGGGAAACTGATTCCTTTGCTGCTGTTCTGTTGGCTACCAGTATGGAAGATGCTCTACTTGTGCTAGTCTGTGGTGACTTTCCCACCCACAATGCCTTGCCCTTAACAAGGCCAGAAAAAAATAACAGTTCTCAGATCAGCATGAGAGGGTTATCTGCAGTCCAGTTTTTTTTCATATGGATTTGCCTTTAGATATACCATACTGTATGTCTATTCAGTCTGCTCTGCCTTGATCTTGCGTGCTGTTGAAAAACATCTTGTTTGTTTTTGGTGTTGTCATGTATGATCTTACGATACTCTGACAGATGTTCCAATGATGCAATCGTGTTTGTGCACCTTTTCAATTTTCTTGGCCAACCAAAAGCCGCTATCAGGAGTTTTAAAGCTTTAAAGTCATTCCCCTTCATCTTTGTAACGTTATTTCAAAAGGCTGATTAGCTTCAGCGTTTTCTCAATTTTGATACTGCTTGTTGTATTGTCTTTTTGTATGTGTTAGCAAAACAAAAGAAAAACAAAAAAAAATATTTGTCTCTGTTTGATGCAGCAATGCTGAGGCAAAATTGTGATTTTCTTTCTTTCAACTTTAAGTATAGGGCTGATTTTAATCAGGTTAACCTTATTGAACTGTGTGACTAAGTACCACATTGGTTGAGAATGTTGCAGTCTGTATTTGAAAAACATTCATGCCTGATCCAGGATCAGATTATTTACTGTGCATACTGCTCTTAAAATGTACTTTAAAAACTCTAAGCGCTCCCATGAGAACATTTATGAATGCAGAGAATGAATACAGCCTGACAAGAATGTTGGTTTTAGTTAAGGCTGTGTTTAGACAACATTTTGCTGTGATGAAACCAGAAGTCTGATATTTTGTGTTCTACTTTTCATTTTTTAACTTAGTCTGGTTCCATGTGTTTACACAGGAAAAATAAAAAATGCTGTATAATTGAAATATGGGATGAAAAATGTTTGGCTAATTTTCAGAGTAAGATGTGTACTGCATTTGATTTAAAGTTGAACATGCTTAGAAATGTAGCTCTAGTATAACCTTCCCCCTTTTTCTCAATGCAAAATGAAATAGAGAACTCCTGTGAAGTACAATCGTCCTCTTAGTGGTGTCTTTTTCTTTTATCTTAATATTTGATGTGATTGACTGGTGCCATCTAAAAGTTTGCCACAGCCATATGTAAAATATTTAATATGACATTTTGTGCGTGCTCAATGACCATACAGCTTATAGGAACATTGCTCATATCTTAGTTATAAATGGAAAATTGATTTAGATATTTAATTTTATGCATGCGTGTTAAACATTGATCATTTTATTGGCATCTGTGAATGCATTTCTGGATTATAAAATCTGGAGAAAATAATTAGGAGGAGAACTTGTAGATCAGTTCTAGAATATTCTCGTGCAGTTTTGGCGTCAACGATTTGGTCCAGTCCACCGGACTCAGAGGTTGAGTCATCAACGTTACGTCAGCGAATTCCTTTAGTAACGCGTCTCCGTGAGCGCCATTTTGGATCTAAAATTCCATTCACGACTCGCTTTTTACTTGGTTTGAGCCAACATGTCGTTGGAAATATAAGCGTCTATCTTGGTCTAGTCCAATTGACATGTACAAGATGGCAGCTTCATTGGAAGACGAATTTGAAGATGCACCTGATATAGAGCCATTAGAACCAACGTTAAAAAACATCATAGAACAGAAATCTCTAAAATGGATTTTTGTGGGAGGTAAAGGAGGCGTAGGCAAAACAACCTGCAGGTAATTTAGCGCGAACGTGTTGTGGGTCTAGCCGGCTGGACGTAAAAGCTCTCGTTAGCCTAGCTAGGTGGCTAGCTAGGTAGCTTGCTAGTGTACTTACGGGCAACGTTGTACACTCGCTGCCGCACTCCCGGCTCCGTTTTCGTGACTTAATTTATGTTCACGGTGTTTTAAACGCGTGTCTACCCAGTTAAGTTGTCAGCAGCTAGCTAATTCGAGTGTGTTTTTAAACTGCCAAATGGACAACGTGTGCGATCGATGTACTTTTCATTGATAAATATGCACAAGTCTTTGGGGTTTCAGTTCACTGAAATTGTTTTGAGAATTTTGGATTTCAGTTGATAAAATGTTGGGTAAATAATTATATAAAGGCGACTAACGAATAAATAAATATTTTCACGAGAGCGTGTTCTGTGTTGGTAATGCTATTTGTATTTTTTATTGGTTTTATCAGCTAGCTAACTACAGCCTAGCTTAGCAGCCAGCTAACGTTAGCTAGTGCCACGACATGAACGTAGCTACTTGATGCTGGCTTGACATTAGAGCGTTTAGTGTCTGATGTATTGGCCACAGGTCTTCACATTGTATTAGATCTGATGTATTGGCCACAGGTCTTCACAAATAACTATAATAAATATCTACTTTCTAAATACACTTCACAGGTGTACAGACTCTATAGCCCATCCGTGTTTAGTTGGCCGTCCTCTAGTCGGTCATTGTTTTGAGTCTGACCACAGAGCCGTTTATGTCTGAATATATCCTCAGCCCAGTAATGGCTCTGGTGTGTTTTTAAAAACATGCACCAGGTCTGTGACTGGCGTCAGGTCAGCGCTCATAACTATCCCACTGCGAGGTCATCGCCCACTCCGCGTCCGTCTTAAGGGTCAGACATGACCGGGGTAAGCGATGACTACGTCGCAACAGACCGGGTACCGTCTGTAAGCGCTCACTTATGAAATGTACCCGTCAGGCGGGCATCCGTAAGGAAGGGCCCGTAATGAAGAAATCGTTGAGTATATATGTGTGCGAGACATTTGCAGGGCAACTAATCCTGCCATTTTAGGCTTACTGGCAACATGGGAGCGTTTCCTGAACATGGCAGAACAGAGTAAGTAGATCAGATAATTATAGTTTACACCAAGCATGCTCTACATCATAAGCTCTCTCTCTTTCTTTCTCTCTCTCTCATTCAGCTGCAGCCTGGCTGTCCAGCTGGCTGCTGTTCGGGAGAGTGTCCTCATCATCTCCACTGACCCAGCACACAACATCTCTGATGCCTTTGACCAGAAGTTCTCCAAGGTCCCCACCAAAGTGAAGGGTTATGACAACCTCTTCGCCATGGTGAGCTCAGGGTCCTGCTCACCACATCTTAGTCTAGATTTTAACATCATAGATGTATGTACGTTTAAAACTAGAAGCAAAGCTTTGGCTGGCTGGTTTGTTTTATTTTAATTTTTTGTTAGTTTTGTTTGTTTGATAGTTCATTCTGATTTATGACATTTGACATTTCAGATTAGTGCTTAGCATGCACAGTAATCAATGTGTGTTTAGTATTATTAGCAATTCAGCGAAGCCAAGCATCAAAGACACATTTCTAATTATGTGTATCTACTACTAGTTCATGTGAACACGAATTCTTACTTTCAAAAGTCCCTCAGGTGACACAATATAGACTATAAAGTAATGAAAGCAAAATGCCAGCAGTTTACATCACAGTTAGGAGTAAACCCAGCTATGAGTAAACCCAATTACCCATGTGACTGAGAAGACCTTGGCTGATTGCATTCGTGTTTGGTTGTATGACAGATCATGTCTACTGTGTGCATATTTGGGTGTATGACCGATCACGTTCGTGCTCTTAATCAGTGCTCATGGACAGTCTGTCATCTCACATGGCACAAAACAAGTCATTCGGGTTTTAGCTGGTTTGTAAAATCTACTGAAGTACTCCGATTTAAGGTGTTGGCAAGCTGAGTTTCGGATAGTGAATATTCACTGAATGCAGAAGCAGGTCACGGGTATGTCCTGGGTGCCGCGATCGTTGTTGCAGGCTCTACACTGCACACTTTCATGCTTCCTCTGCTGAGACACACCCACCCTAAGCCCCTGGACCCTTGATTAGCCGATGAGTTGAGGCAAGCGTTTTAGGCAGGGGAAAACGAGTAGGTTTGGCAAGAGTTTTGGGGGTGGTTTGACTGATTGATCAGGCAGGTCAGAAAATGTTCAAATTCATCTGCTCTCTGTCCCTGCAGGAGATTGACCCTAGTCTGGGGGTGGCAGAGCTGCCAGATGAGTTTTTTGAAGAGGACAACATGCTGTCAATGGGCAAGAAGATGATGCAAGAGGCCATGAGTGCTTTTCCAGGCATCGATGAAGCCATGAGCTACGCGGAGGTCATGAGGTCAGACACCTTGGCAACCAGGGTCTCATCTGTTTAGCCAGGAGCATCTCAAATAGATATTGTTTTTTCCATTTTAAGAAACAAGTGGTTGTTGGACAACATTATTAAAAAAAGGAAAAGTTCATAAACTGTAGGGTCACTTGTGGACCACTAGATGGCAACAGATGCATCCAGGCCATTAATTCTCTCTCTCTTCAACACCAGCCTTTTGAGGGGCATGTGTGTGTAACTGCTGTCACCTGGCCATCTTGCTCTGCCACAGGTTAGTGAAGGGGATGAATTTCTCTGTGGTGGTGTTCGACACGGCTCCCACAGGTCACACGCTGCGTCTGCTCAACTTCCCCACCATAGTGGAGCGCGGCCTGGGCCGCCTCATGCAGATCAAGAACCAGATCAGCCCATTCATCTCCCAGGTCTGCAGCACTGCATGATGGGAAATGTTCTACTTGGCACACATGCATAGGCAAAACACAGGATTAATAAGTATTACCAAAGTCTGTTGTGTTAAGTATTGCATTGTGGGGAATGTGGTCTAATCGGATTGATATCTCTTTTTAGATGTGTAATATGCTTGGGCTAGGGGATATGAATGCAGATCAGCTTGCATCTAAACTGGAGGAGACTCTTCCTGTTATTCGCTCCGTCAGCGAGCAGTTTAAAGATCCGGTGAGTTATGCCACGGCCTACTGATGCTGCTAACAGAACTATCGTCACAGGTCTAAGGGAGACAGTTGGGATTTACACTGTGTTGGGTTCTGCAAGGGCACAGTGGGTACAGTGTAATTTCTCCATGGAGATGATCATTTCATGAGCAGTCTGAGTGGTGGTGTTGGATAGATTTTGTTCTAGCTTGTTTTCAAGGTCTTCAAGGGGGGGGGTTCACATTCATCACCAGCTATATATCTATTGATCTGTGTATCTGGGGCAGGCCTGGGTGTCCTCTGCCTCCAGTATAGCTGTGTGGAGCGTGTTGGGCCCTGAGTGACAGGCTGTGCGTGTGTGTGTTGAGCAGGAGCAGACGACGTTCATCTGTGTGTGCATCGCTGAGTTCCTCTCCCTGTACGAGACTGAGCGTTTGATCCAGGAGCTGGCCAAGTGTCGCATAGACACGCACAACATCGTCGTCAACCAGCTCGTCTTCCCAGACCCCGAGAGGCCGTGTAAGATGTGCGAAGCCAGACACAAGATCCAGTCCAAGTACCTGGACCAGGTGCGTGTGCTTGGGGGTTAAAGTTGCTCAGGTGTTTGAGAAGAGTGTGAGCAGCTCTGCTCACGCACAATTAATGTTTTTGTTTGTTTGTTGGGTTTATTTATTTAATTTTCTGGATGTTGTGTTTTCTTTTGGAGATATGATATGGGTCTCTCTTGATGTTAAACGTGTGTATATGTGCGCGTGTGTTTCAGATGGAGGATCTGTATGAAGATTTCCACATAGTTAAACTGCCTCTGCTGCCCCATGAGGTACGAGGGGCAGATAAGGTCAACACGTTCTCCAGACAGCTCCTGGAGCCCTACAGCCCCCCCAACAAGTGACTCCTAATACCTCCCTCCCTCCCTCTCTCCCTCAATCCCTCTCTCTCACATTCTCACACACACACACTTTTGCCATCACGTTTTTGACGCTGCTCTCTGGTGCATTAGCCATCTCAGAATCCACAGCTACACACCATCTCCGCTGATGATCCCATCCTCCTCACAGCTGGAGTGACTGATGATACAAGCGAAGCAACACTAAAGACCCTGGCAGTGCTCTCTCGCTCTGAGCTTTCTCCATCCGTCTCTACTCCACGTGTCCCGTATAGAACCAGTGCAGTTCGCTAGTTCCCTTGTTCACGATCAGTAGTTGTTCCGTTGCACCAATCAGTGTGCCCCATTTGTCTCCCTACATTCAGGAACTGTTAAGTTATTTTATTGTGTGATGGGCACTTATGCATGTGTATAAATGAGTATAAACACTACTTTAAAGATAGTGGAACAAGCCTCCCCTGCCTCTTGACGTTTGTGATTTGAGAATGTCTACTGAACACTGAAAGAGACCAGTGTTCTGATTAACAGAGTAAATCCAGACCGTGGACCTGCTGTAGTGGCGGTCTTGCATGGACACGGTCCAGGACATTTCAGCCGGTCCACTTTTTCGCTCGGTTCAGTCTCCTTACCGAGCCTCCATGGACATGCACGGCTGGAACCCTGGAGGACCAGAGGCCAGCACGGCTTGGTGAATTCTCTGCTCAAACATGCCTGGTTCACCTTGTCACTTTATTTCCAATCTTGCTGGGAGTACTGGAACGATGTCTCTCTGCCCAGTCCTCAGGAAGCCCCTAGACTGGTCTTTTCTCAACCCAGTCCTTAAGACTCACCAGATGGCTCAATAGTTTTTCTCTAACCTAATGTCTTGGGAACTTGGATGCAGCACAGCTATTGAACAGCTAGGTGGGCCCTGAGGTCTGTGTTGGGAAACCTGGTCCTGCACCAGTATTCAGGGTTTCATTTCTTCTTAATGTGTGGTCGGAGCGCAGAGGTATGAAAGACAGGAAGTTACCAAGAGGAGCTGGAGGTGGATAATTTATGGACAGAGAATTTAAGAGTTTAAATAAGTCTGCTCCAAGGTTTTGTTCCAGGTGACCAACAGGTACATTTACTAATGATTTACAAGTGATTTACGAATGTAACTTGGACTTGTACAGTTCTGTTTGAAGAGGGCCATGGGACATAACATTCTTCTTTTTGTCTCTTAAGATTCAGACACTATACACTTTTATGAATTTTGTTTTAAATGTTTGTGCATCTCATTGATGTGCTAAAACACCTTAAGCACTTGATGGAGGGAACATGGTATTTCAACCCCTTCTGATTGGTGACCAGAGATGATGTGGGGATTGGATGTTAAAGCTGTCGGGTGAAGTGGGCGGGTCTACTCAGTGATGCTGTTCATCAGTTCACAGTTCTTGTCCTATGCTTGCTTTATCTTAAACATCTTTAAAGGGCAGTTTCATCCTCTGTTTTGTCCAATTACTTGCGGCGAGAGATGTCTCATTGTAATTATTGTGTATGTAATTATTGCAGTCTGTTGCTGTGTCGTAGATTAACATCGAGGTTTATTTCTGTTTCAGTTGCTTTAATAGCAGGATGTCTGATTGCTCATAATGATGAGTGTAATAAACCTGTTTTATTCTGTTTTCCTTTTCTTTTATTGTTGTTGCTTTTTGCACACACTCTGACTTGCATGCAGACACACACCTAGCACACTCTACCTTTTCACACACCTCACTCACTGACTTTTTCATATTCTAAGCTTTATGTGGTCAATGTTCACACAACTCCAGTTCAGGAAACTGCTTCACATTTTGCCTTTTGCAGAACACCAGTGTGTGTGGAGTCCTCAGGAAGCCTCAACCGGTTCACTTCTGACACATTCACATGCATTGCTTTTAAAGTTAAGTTCAGTTTCTTCTTTCATTTTAATAGACAACAGACCATGTTCAAAAATAGAAGCGTTTTCAAATAGTTATATTGTGTCTGTGACCCTATCACCTGTTTTTGTGCGTGACAATTGGCTGAAACTCTGTGACTGCGTGTACCTTAACCTCTGCAAAAATTTCATGAGTATCCACCCTGAACAAACTTGGTCCGAGATCAAACTGTTCTCAATTTGACATGCAACGCATTATTGTCACGCGCAGTATGAGTTGCTCATCCTCATTACCAGTAATTTGGTTCATTCATACTTCAGACCAGCGAGGGGTGTTCATTTTTTGCTCTAGCCAGCGCAATCAGCAAAGGTAAACCCTTAGGAACTGAACTATGTACGCTGGAAATCGGGAGTCTTTCCAGAACCCAAACTCTATGCAAGTCCTCCGCGAGGCCTGTTGCAAATAAATTAAGTCTGAAGTCTTTCATCCATCACGCGCATCATGTCTAAAGGGCAAGCTATCTTGTGTGAAATGGGGCGCTTGGAAGAAAAATCACAATGTCTCCTGCGTTCGAGTGATGTGAAGCGACCGCTACCGTGGCGACCTCCGTTTAATCCTCGACCGTAATATGTGCATACGCGGACTCCCGCAGGCCCGGTACAACAGCATGTTCGGACGGCGCTGTCAGACTTTACCTAAGGGTTGTACGCATTTCTCTTTCACAGAGGGAGGCCACCACGTGAGATTAACTAAGACAAATTTTAAATATTTATATTTTGAAATAGACTGTATTTAATACACAAAATACTGCTTTAACGTCGAGACTGCTGACAACTGCCTTGTCGCTTGTAATTCATCAACGACGTGAAGCGCGCAGTGGCGCGTGCGTTCGGAGCAGCAGGAGTTTGCTCTAACGAGCTCTCTGCACTCCGCTAGACAGATTTATCCCGGGGCGACCCCGAGAGTTGTGCGAGCCTCTGGCGAACATATTACAAGGAACCACTTATATAAAGTACTCAAATATAGTAGAAGTATGTCGCTGTTTTTGGGGTTTGTGTGTTGTCGTTCTTATTTTCTTTCTTAAAAAAATCTGCCACGAAAATAATAACAATGCGTAATCTGGAGAGATCATAGTTCCACGTTATTTCTCTCCTGGCACACAGTTGTGGATTTTGTTGACTGTGTGACACAGTTGTAACTTTCAACAGTTGTAACTGTTGAAAAAACCTTTAGGCCTTGTATCGTACAGAAAGAGGTCACAGAAGACGTTTGAGGATTCATTTATTTGAAATCCCTCCTTTTAACTGAAGGGAGGAGGCGGCGCATTTAATTTCGCTCGAGTTATCAGTACAAAGTCAAGCAATAAAAGCCAGTGGAAGAATTGAACTACATTACAGTCTCAGTGTCACTACTCTGTGGAAGACTTAGTATGCAGATTTAACGTCTTATTGCCCTTTTAAGGTTGGGTTGCAGAAGGTAAGGATTCTCCACATCAGTAACGTGATTTGTTTGATAATATTTAAAAGTCACTTAATTTGTAATTTGTTTGTTCTCACTCAAAGCCTTTCAAGTGGGTACAGAAATCATGTACAGAAATGTACAGAAATGACCAATTTAATAATAACAATAATCTTAGAGTTTCAAGTTTGCACAAGAAAGTACATTGATTAATAACATTACTACAATTCATGAAATATAAATTTAGCCGAAATACAATCAAGAAACGGAATCCGGTAGCCTACATATAGCCTAGTCCTACGCACGTCTTGATTTGGATTTTAAAACACCTGAAGCTGCATCCCTAAAATTTTCAGAAACTTTATTCCATAGTTTAGAGGTTATATAGGAAAACAGAGATTAGCAAGTTATCCTGTGGCATAAGAGTAGACACGTATTATGTATTTTGTTTGCTCGTTTGGTTTTGAAACAAATATCTTTGTGCCTTATTCGTAATTAATTCATTTTCAGCATACGTGCTTCTGAATCTGTACATTATCTCTGCGTCATGACGGTGACGTACACCGCGAGGGTGTCTGACGCGCGCTTCTGTGGCTTCTCAAAACTCCTCCTCGCGTGGAAGGGAAGCATATATAAAGTTTTGTATAAGGAGTTTTTGGCTTTTTTCGCCATGTACACCGCCATCAGCATTACATACAGGTGATTCTTTTTTTCTTACTTTTTATAGGCCTAATATTGAAGTAGGCTAACAACAATAGTTGCTGTATCTGTCATTTGTTTTTTTTCCAGGTTCTTTCTTTTAGACGAGCAAAAGAGATACTTTGAAAAACTCTCAATTTACTGCAACCATTACGCCAGCCTCATTCCGATGTCTTTCGTGTTAGGTAAGCACGAGTATAAAAACACTGACCTGTGTTAGAATTCTAATAGCATCTTAATTATATGCATTAATTTCCACTCATATTTTGTATCATGTTTTCAATTCTATAGGATTCTACGTTACCTTGATAGTGAACCGCTGGTGGAGTCAGTACACCTCCATCCCTATCCCAGACAGAATTATGTGCACGCTCTCTGGAGCTTTACACGGCGGGGATGAGCGCGGCAGGTTACTGCGACGCACGCTTATGCGGTATGCCAGCCTGTCCGCCATCCTCATCCTGAGATCTGTAAGCACCGCCGTTTTCAAGCGTTTCCCCACAATGGATCATGTGGTGGAAGCAGGTAATTTTTAAATAAATTGCCCTTAGGAAGGGTTCATAGTTACACACGTGTTCAAGAATTTAACATTAAAAGGCGGACGTGTTTAACCCTCCATACGAAGGTTAAACTTTTTGCGTCTCTCTCTCTCGCTCTCTCTCTGCATGTAGGCTTCATGACACGTGAAGAGAGAAAGAAGTTTGAGAGTCTGCACTCTCCCTATAATAAATACTGGATCCCGTGTGTGTGGTTCACTAATCTAGCGGCCGAAGCTCGATCTGAGGGAAGAATTAAAGACGATAATACTTACAAGCTGCTTTTGGAGGTGATCAACCAATCAAAACCAACCAGTTCATAGAATTTGTATCTGTCTAGAATATACTTGCTGTATGTCTGTCTCACTTATACTACTGCTGAACACACACACACACACACAGGTTGTCTGTAGATTGTGCCCCTGCCATGGGGATGTAGTGGCGGTAGCGCAGGGTGGAGCGAATTAAACGATTAAATCTATAGATTTAAAGAAGAGGGTGTGGATGGTGCCAAAGAAAAGGTAAGAGCAAAAGTGAACCCTAACTTGGACACACCTACTGTTTATTTTTATTATTTTCGAAACTTTAAAAAACAGGGAAGCTGCCACTCCAATGAAAGAACAAATATTAGCAAATATTAGATTTTTATGTCAGATTTCTTGAATGCCAAACCAATAACACATTACACGTTATTATGCTATAATAAACAAATATCGACAAATATTCTTTGAAGTAACTATCCTATATTTTGATGACAGCTTTGCACACTCTGTTAACCAGTTAACCAACTATGTTCTGTTAACCAGCTTCATGAAGCAGCACTTATGATGCTTTTCCATCAGTCCTGAAGACAATCTCGAATATGCAGAGCACTTATAGAGCGAAAAACTAAAGTTCTGAAATCAAACTGTTTGCTGAGGGTGTGTGTGTTGAGAATGTGTATATAATTCATATTATATATTATATTTGTTGTTATAAGTTATATTTGTTCTATAAACAAATTTAAGTATATTCAATTAGATTAAAATGCCTTTTCAGGTGTGTCCAAACCTTTTACTGGTAGTGTGTGTATATATACTGCTCATGTAGGCAGTGCAATGTATGAGCTACATGGACTTCCTAGCCATTTCCCTTAGAAGAACTATGAAATGAGGGGTAGATAAAAAAAGGATCCCTGCAGCCTTGACTAAGAGAGATCCCAGCCTGGGAGAGACCACAGCCTGGGAGAGACCACAGGCTGGGAGAGAGAACAAAGGGACAGGATGTCTTGCCTGCTAAGACTGATCCAATGACAATTTAATAATACGTGTACGACATATATAATGAAGACAAAAACTTAAGAAAAAAAGCAGATTACATTTAACTAAATAAAAATAACTAACTTGGTTAAATCAACAAGTATTTTCTTTACAAAGTGTCTTCATCATTATTTCTAGGAGCTGAATGACTTCAGAGGGAAATGCAGCATGCTCTTCCACTTTGACATGATCAGCGTGCCTCTTGTGTACACACAGGTGATAAACGTGTGCATGCCAGGGGGGTGGGGAGTGCAATAATGTTTTAAGTGTTTTGTAAAATACATGTAAAACTAAACAAGGAAATCAAGTTAACCTTTAACGTTTAATTAACATTTAATGCTGGTTGTGGGCAAGCTAAACACTTTGGATATTTTCAAGTGTGCGATGTTAAATATTAACAAAACTCAGTGTAAACGCTCAAGACTTTCCAGGAGCCGTCCAGCTGAAGACTCATGTCCTCTCTGCTGCCTTAGGTGGTCACGCTGGCCGTTTACAGCTTCTTTCTAGTGTGTCTGATTGGGCGTCAGTTTCTGGACCCTAGCCGGGGTTACCCGGGTCATGACCTTGACCTATATGTTCCCATCTTCACCCTGCTCCAGTTCTTCTTCTATGCTGGCTGGCTTAAGGTTGGTACCAATGACCTTTCACCTTCTTTCTTTATTATTGTCCTTGTTGTGCTGCTGTGTTAATAATTTAACTTTGAATTAAAACTTTTCTTTTACTTTTAAAACCTTTCCTTTTAATTAATAATGAAACTAAATTTCACAGATAGAAATATGTTTCCTCAAGAAAAATTATTAAATAATAAAGTACTGGGATCGTGATATGGGATTCACCAGATGTAAAACATGTTATTTAAATCCTTCACTGTATTTATGTATATATTTTTGTTTAGTGTGCATGTTGATGGTTGTGGGTTAACGTTGATGAACAGGTGGCAGAGCAGTTGATTAACCCATTTGGTGAGGATGATGATGACTTTGAATCCAACTGGCTTATAGACAGGAACTTCCAGGTAAACATTCATTCATTCAGTCAGTCAGTCAGTCACTCATGTCTTCTGAACCAAACAAAGCTTTTGTGTGTGTGTGTGTGGCTCCCTGCAGGTCTCCATGATGGCAGTGGATGAGATGTATGGGGATCTCCCTGTGATGGAGCGTGATCGTTACTGGAATGAATCGAACCCTCGGCCACCCTACACAGCTGCCACACTATTTGTACTGCGCAAACCTTCTTTCCAGGGGTCCACCTTCGACATGGCGTGAGTCTATATTTACAAACTTCAGTAATAGATATGCCCATGAACATCCCCCATGAAGGGGATGGATTGCAGAAACACCCATAATACAGTAAAATACACTTAATGGAACACTTAATTAAACATGAAATGTAATGACTTTCCTATGTAGCCAAGTTAAAAGAACAAACGGGTCTGCATTGAAGCAGGTTGGCTATGGCTTTGTCTGGTCTCGTCACAGGTTAGAGTGACGAATCACACAGCCACACCTTTCAAAACATTAAAATATCTCAATCAACATTCTTCATAATAGTGAACAAACTGAATGCACTGAATGCAATCTGTGTTGCTGCGACAACTGCACCTACATTGGAGTCAGTTCAGACACCCGTGTAGTCAAACACAAATAGAGCAAAATGTGAATAAACAATAAACTGGCTCCTATACATTGACCCCTAATTTTTAATGGTGGGAAGACATTACCAGTTTTAAATGCCATAAAGGAGCCAGTATTCTATAGTTGCAGTGTATACACAATATTCACAGAAACAGCGTGTACATAAAGACAGACACAAGTTGGTCTTTACATAATTCCATAACTTCAAAAAAAAGGTCAGATATGAATTGTACCTGTTTCTGTTTTGTTTTTACATATAGGTGAGTGGTATGTAAAAAAGGTGAGATTTTTCACATGTGATTTGGCGTAAGAGGTTCAAGGTCATTAGGATCTTCAGATAGTTTAGTTCTGAGTTTGTCATTTATAACTGGTTCCACTTCACACAATACTGTGCAAAACGTCATTGTCCAGCATTGTCCATTTTTAAAACTAGCCTAATGATCTTTTTCCATGTGAGGCTGGTGGTGAGTTAAAGCTCCATTTGATGCCTTCCTGAAAAAAGGAAAATTCTGTCTTTACTTACCTTTTTTTAATATGTCATGAATCAGTTTAGAAAGAGCTTCATTCAGTTCTATTTTTGTTGCATTTTTTTTGCAAAGTTTCCATTTTCAGATGTCAAATGTAAGACCTGTTCTCTTCTACAGGTCAACCTGCAAAAAGCATTATCACATGCGTTTGTGTCCAATGAATACTCGATATCTAATGGCTATACTCCATATGGCCTCCATATGTACTCCATACTCCATTCTAAAAATAACTCCATTCTGCTTTACAACTGAGCGCCTTTTCATTTCCAAACGCACCAAAGTATTCAGCTCCAACACAGTTCCAAACCCCCACCATTTTTTGCTCACCCAATATTTCTTTGTTGGCAAAAACCACAACTTGATAAAAAACTTTTCTGGCTGCTCCGTTAGCATGAGTTATTCAGTATTTTGAAATAATGTAATATCTTCCACCATGTATTATTTTCTCATGAATATGCTTTAAAATGAGTTTGGAGATATGTTGGTCCTGTTAAAATAACAGGATGTTTAATTTCCTTTCCATTGCTGCCTGACACAACCGTCCATAAACTCATGATTCATTTACAAGGACAGGGCTCAATCTGTGGATGGCACTGTTCTTCTTACCTCAGGTTTTCCTGAGGGTAATGGAACAATTTCACTGTTGAACCTGCTCAGAGAAAAGGACAATCAGTCAATCTGCTTCTTAAAGATTGGCCGTGAACGAGCTATGCTGCCCTTCTGCAGACTTGGTCTTCTTCATGTCCTGTTCTACATTGCAGGACATGTCAGATGAGTCCAACAATTCTTTTCTTGCTCAGTTCCTTTAAAACGTGCTTCACCTATAGCAGCCATTTTGAGTTCAACCACATTTTCCTTGTCCTCAGCTTTAACATCTTTAGTCCTCTACATGCATCACCTGCAAAACTTTAGTAAGTAGTAATGTTTTCCCATTGCTTAATGTCTGTTGCTTCTTTGATGGCTGAGATTCTGTATGTTTTGATGCATTGAAATCTTTCAACCACAGTTGCATGTCTATTCTAAGCATTTTGTCTACTGAAATAGCCAGCACCACAGCAGTGAACTCCAACTGACAGATGGTAATTTGCGTGAGTGAAGCCACTACTGCTTTTTCAAGTAAAAAAGGAAACGCATTTCGATAGCATCAGAAACATGATGCAGCTGAGCATGGACAGTGTGAAGTCACAGTGAAAAGTGCACTTTTCTACACTGAATGTATTTACCTGTTGCAAATCAAATAAATCAGACTTTTCAATTTACCTGTTGAAAAGTCATTCAGCCCATTGCTGTTGTAGTGTGGATTTGATGTCAGTCACGAATGCAAGGTTCTTGTCTAGACTAGAAGGAACTGGGAAGTTTGGATTGAGCTGGTGGTTCAAAGATGTATTCCTGTATTCACATCCACAGTCCATACACTCAGTGTTCTTTTTCAGGCATGGTATACTCCAGTTGCAGCTAACCAATAGAGGTTGCTAGTGTGTGTCTGTTATTTTTAATTTTTAAATATTCAATAACTACGTGTTTTAAGTATGAATATGCTAAAATGCACAATAACTATTCCAACATATACTACTCACAAAAAGTGATTTTTGGATTTTGGGTGGAATTTAAGGAAAACAAAAAGTTCACAACAGCACGACATCTCATGCTGTTCACAAGTCGACTTATCTGCTGAGGCAGGACATTTCTTCTTGAAGGGTGGCCCTCGGGTCATTGAGGTTCTGAGGTGCGGTGTTACATGGGCTCAGATCCTCCCAAAGGTTTTCTATAGGATTCAGGTCTGCAGAAAGTGCAGACCACTCCATTTGAGGTACCCCAGTCTCCAGCAGCCGTTCCCTAATGATGTGACCTTGATGACCTGGACCATTGCTGTCCATGAAGATGAAATTAGGCATGTGTTGTTCATGCAGAAGCACAATGACTGGATTCATTATGTTATTCAAGTAGTATGGGCTTGTCACAAAGTGTAGGGCAGTTCTGTATTGACTAGACACACCTGCCCACACTGTAACACCACCACAAAAGACTTGTTTGGTGACAATAGTGGCTGATGCATAGTGCTCTCCTTTACGTCTCCAACATTGCTGGCAGCCATCATTTCTGCTCAGCGTGAACACTTTCATCAGACTTTCATCAGTGAACAGCACAGAGGCCCTCATCTAGCGTAAATGCTCTATGGCCCATGCAAGACGTTGATGTCTGTGCCTGATGGTGTGGTCAGGTACCCTTGCTGGTTGTCTAACATGCAGACCACTCTGATGTAAATGGTTTCGAATGGTCTGGGTGCCTCTAACCTCCCTTTAACATTCCTGGAATTGTATAGCATTCATCATCCGGTTCATGGCATTGCTCACAATGAAGCGGTCATCAGTGTGGAATGTGGCCAATGGACGTCCACTTATATGCCTTTCTGTGTCTCTTTCATTCTCTCTTTATCCCTATTACAACCTGCTGATGACACTCTAAGCTCAGTGGTCACTTCCATCTAAGAACATTCTGCTTGCAGCCTCACAATGGCAAGGTACTATTGATCAACTGTTAGGTGTCATCTTGGTCTCATGAAGTCAAAATGTGAACAGCATGATGAGGACGACTGTTTAAATACCAGCTCTAATTGAACCAGGACATGTATTGGTCGATTCATGGATCAAACACCTTTGTGAATTTTGCGGGTAATCTCATTGTTAGAGAACAAGAAGTTGTGCAAAAAGTACTGAAACATTGAACGGTTAGACAAAAGTTTAGGGAAGGTCACATTAGAGTGCATTTTAAATTCATACTGAAATTTCACCCAAAAGCCAAATATCCCTAACATTTTGCAAGTAGTATATATTTGAAGAAATTAGCTTCCTGGTTAATTCTCTCTTTTTTCTGCATAGAAAAATATCATAAAATCAGAGCGGCAGCACAACCAACTTCTGACCGGTGCTGACACGATTCCCACATAGTGACATAAATTTAGCCAATCAGCGTCCTCGAATTTGATGGCTAAAAGTTAGTGGTAGAATACAGACGTTACTGACGACGATGAACACGATTACTCATTGTGGTGTAATAGTTATGACCCACCCACATAAGATTGAAAAGTGGTATAGCCCACGTCGAATGTGGGCGACAAAGGGGGAGGGGGTGGGAGTTTGAGGAGAGTCGTCTGTTGTCTCATAAATGGTGTTCGTCGGTTATTTACCTGCTTATGCCTCAAACTATATAACGTGACACTCATGACCCCGAATTCAAAATCC
Organism: Brachyhypopomus occidentalis; assembly: GCA_020368025.1. NCBI lineage: Eukaryota > Metazoa > Chordata > Actinopteri > Gymnotiformes > Hypopomidae > Brachyhypopomus > Brachyhypopomus occidentalis. Next base: position 2,087,001 of record JAGXOD010001376.1, read on the forward strand.
ATTTGAGAGAAGAGATATTGGTGAAGAAACTACACGTTGCTGATTAACTTGCTAAGCAAGCTACTTACTCAAGTTGTATAATGTGTATTTTATGGTATTTGATAGCTAAGCTAACGACATCTACGTTAGCGCTAGTGTTGGTTAACGGATAGTTTGCCTAAGTTAACTTGGTTAACTTTAACTTGTTTAGCTAGTAACTTGCTAACATTACCTAGCTTTGGGTTTTAATGCTGGTCCTGGCAAACTCAGGCAAGATGAGATCGCTTTACAACTGCTAAGTTTAGGCAGTTTTGTGTAAGTAGGCTCTTTCCTTTTGATACCCAGTTTATAGCTAGGGGATATAAGGCCACTGCATTAACTTAGAAAATACGAGCCTTCCAGTTGTTTAAAAAATTCTATTATTTAACAAACTATTTTTCACAGTGAATGTTAATAGAAGCATCTTCACATCTCAAAATAAGATGTACAGCTAAATTTATTACCTCGTACAAAAGTTTGCCAGCTGGTTCAGCTGGTCTTGTACATTTTCAGCATACCCTTTCTCGATGGCATCATCGATGAAACTAGTATATTCTTGCTGGATCTTTTCGTGCTTCTCAAACTTTCTCTTCAATCCTAGGATGTGCTGTTCAGCAATACAGAGATTGTTTGGCATGATGACGTTATCCTGTTTGACTGGTAAGTTCAAAATGTAATGCCCAGTCATCCATGAGTCCCACTCATTCATGAGTTACTTTAGGTCCTCTCTATAGACATTTCCTTCAGATGCCCTTCCATGTTCATTTTGAGTTGACAGTATTTGTTCCAATGTTTCTATGGGGAATCTTTTCACCTGTAAGAGCAGGGAAATGCATTGTAATACTTACAACAACATTCTCCAAATTATCCATTACTGACCCACCCCAACAGGGTCCTTACTGCATGGGGTACTTCCCCTTGGCTATTTAACCCCTTAGCCCAAGCAACTCAGAAACATTGATACCAGTTAATAACTCCACAGCTTGAATGTATTGAGTGCAAACACCAAATAAGGCCATTTAGCCAGATCTGTTTAATTTGATTATTTGATCTTGATTATGTTGGCTCTGCTCACAGGCATTGTCTTATGACAACACTCCTCAGGAAGGGCTGAAAATGACCGCCTTCTAGATTAGGAATCTCTAAACCACTGACTACATGGCTGTAGACAGATTTGAGCTGGTTTGTCAAGGGATCTTTCTTTCTTCCACTTAAGTTAAACTTTGTCAATAGGGTTTCAGAACAAGAGGCAGATGTGGTACCTGGATACAAGAATGCCTAAGTCTGTACAACGTTGTTCCCCTTTCTAGATTTTACTTTTACTGGGAGAACAGATAAGATCTCGTGATTACCGCCAGCCTCTGTATGATCACACACTTGTGCAGAAACAAATGCTGTATTCATTACTGAATCCTTGGAGCAGTCACCAGCTGTATTGATGGCTTTATCTGTTTTGCCTTTTAGACTTATGAAAAGAATGCTGGGTTTTGGTTGCATTTTATGAGTCAAGCAATCCTTGCTTAAATACTGAATGCATAAGCAACCTAAACAGTTCCCTTTGTCCTTTAGAAAGGACATCATCTCCCTATGGACATCTTCTCCCTGTATATTTATCTTTTCCAACTGTGCACAGTGCTCCAATACGTGACCTTGGGAACAAAACATGCAGGAATTACATTTGCTCCTACACAAGCCTTGTTGACCCTACGTTTTCCTGGCTTTTTCCATTATAGGTCCTTCCTTGGTTACGGTCATGGTGTCAAAACAGTTATCTTTCAGTTTAGCTTTGAATTGTGGTTTTCCGTCATCCACAGTTCTGCTGACATCTGTAGCTCGAGTGTTCCGAATGTCACCAGACAAGGCTGGAGACATTTTAACCTGATGTCCAATCAAAGCAACAGTATTGCTCAACTGTGTTGTCTTTTCAAGAGGTCACATGATGTGATTCTACATTTACATGTTGAGCTCATGAATGTATTGCAAGTCGTTTCATTTCAGCATCCACTCAAAACTCAAAACGCTGTTGTAACAGCATTTTTCAGTGTGGCCTAACCACGTTCAGGAGCCATGTGTTGGCAAATACCAACCAAACGCATGTGGCTGCCCTCTAGTGTACCTTTCCAGGAAGTACAATTTCCTTTTTTCCTTATCCTTATTTTCCTTATTTATCAAAGGCCTTGATAAATATACTATATTGACTAGCATTACCTTTAAAGATTTTTTAGTGGAAGAAAATGTGCGTAATATTGTTGAATTAACAATGCTGATATTTTGTTGTGTCTTTTCACAAATCTTACAGCTGCTGTTTCATTTACAGCCAGATTTGTCTGAGACTGACCTAGCTGTTATCGTGGTCTCAGAGACTACATGGTTGTTTCATATACTTGACTTTGTGAGTTTCCTCTTTGAAAGACATGTATTCCATACTGTTGCTGCACCTTTGTTTCTGGAGCAATGTGGTACGATGAGGCATTTGCCTTGCAGCTCCTATTGGTTTCTCCTGTAGATGTTTCTGGATGAATCTCCTGTAGATGGTTCTGGAATGATTGTTGCAGGTATTCCTTTTGGGTTTTTTCCCTTCAGTAGGAATGCCTTCCATCGGATATGACTGTTGGAGCACCATGTGTTTTTAATCCAGACGTTTAGCGGCAGAAGCTGCTGTCTGCATCGAGTGCCATGTGCTCTGTTTTCTGTTTCCTCAGCTCCCCCACACTATGCTTTTCCTTTAAGGAAGTAACAAACGTTGCTCTTTCTGCCCAATCTTGCATGCGTGCAAACACAATGGATAAGTGATTAGATGTCATGGACCTAAAACTGGGTTGGCTGTTTTTGTGGCTTGAGGTTTTACTAGAAACGCTTGTCCTTGTTGGAAATACTGTCGTCAGATTTAACATCACCATTTGGATCTCGTTCACTTTAGCTTTATCGATTTCACTCAAAGAACTATCCCCCTCCCCCAACCTGATAACCATTTTGTCACATTAACTCATTTACACTCAGCATTTTACATTTACATTTTTACATTTACGGCATTTAGCAGACGCTCTTATCCAGAGCGACTTACAAAAGTACTATGTGTTCAGTCAGAATATGCATCTCTATCCAGTATAAACAAGTTTAAGTCCAAACTACTCGAGGTCAAGCACTGCCATAAACAGTTGCCAGTGCTGATGCCTAGAAAGAAGACAACAAAATATAAGATTAGACACAGTGCAATACCTAGTAAGACTGAAATACCTACAAGACTACATGCAGTATAAGTGCAATACTTAGCAAGTGTTCCTTTAAGATAAAGTGAAATTACGCTTTATACCAATGCTTCAGTGGATTAGTGCTTATAAGTGCTTTACAAAGAGATGGGTCTTCAGTCTGCGTTTGAAAACCGCGTAAGAGTTCGCTGGTCGGACAGCCAGTGGAAGTTCGTTCCACCATCTGGGTGCCAGGACAGAGAAGCATCTTGTTGCGTGTCTTCCATGAATCTTGAGGGATGGCGGGTCAAGCCGAGCCGTACTTGAAGCGCGAAGGGCTCGAGGTGTGGATCGACTTTTGACCATTTCCATAAGGTATGGAGGAGCTGGTCCATTTTTGGCTTTGTAGGCAAGCATCAGAATTTTAAACTGAATGCGAGCAGCCACAGGAAGCCAGCGCAGGGAGCGCAGCAGTTGAGTGACATGAGTGAACTTGGGTAGATTGAAGACAAGCCTTGCATTCTGGATTTTGCCCTTTGAACAATGTGTCGTGTCATGTCTTTGTCTTTAGCAGGTCATAAACCCATTTATCACTCACTAGCTTTTTTTGCCTTATTACCAAGTATTTGAAACTTCAGACACACTTTACACCTTGTTTTCACACTCATTAGCAACCACGTCTTCATCAATCTTTTTAACATTAGATGCTTTAGTTTAGTTGGGTTCTCATTTTTTAATCAACACCTTTTCTGTAAGATTAACAAGGCGTATCACCCCCATCATTCTGCTACAGAGACATGACAGGCTTGCGTGCAACAAAATCATGACCCTCGACCTCCATTTTAACCAGACAACTTGCATAAGTAAAAATAGTCGCGTCTGTATTGTCATTTACACCGTTAAAACCAGTTAGTGCTAACATTCCTCCATACCTACGGTACAGACCTGTCACACCGAAATCTGTGACCACCGAATTCTGTCTGCAGACTGCACATTAACTTGCTCTTAAGCTGTGTACCTACACTAGCATACAGTATTTAATCAACAGCTGTACACATTTTAATGTAACATACAGTAATTGATTGAGGACCCATGTGTAGTCATTATAATATGACCCTCACATTGTGCCTTAAACACCAATCAAATGTTTTCAGGTGTTGTATAATCCCATATTCATTCATGTCTGGGATCAGCAGAGAGCTAACAGCACACAGCCATCACAAATCACAACACCTACAAACACTTTGATGGTTTAACTCAGTTATTATTATGGTAGAGACATTTTCTGACGACAGCTATCAGAAATGGTGACTTGCGTGCTGCTGGCTCTACAGTCACAGAATTTGGTGGTCACAGATTTCGGTACAACACCTGCGTTCCAAACACGTTTCCTTCCGCCATGATGCTTTTAAAGATGATTTGTCCTTTTTCAGTCAGAAGATGAGTAGATTTCAGTAGCGTAAAGCCTCCTATTGCCTCCACCAGCACTAACCTGTTGCTTTTCCAGTTTCCAAATTGTCCTTAAAATCACATACCATCTTTTCCAAAGAAAAGAAAATTCCTATGTCCCACAGTCCAAGCAGTGGCTTCCTTTGTCAACATGTAGACTTAATGTTTTAGTGACAAAAACAAGAAGTCACTACAATAAGGTAGGTTGTTCATAGCTGCATTTGGACTCTGTCACATGCTAGAGTGAAGAGTCACACGCCCATTCCTTCTGGAAATGTTAAATATGTTGATCCACTCTATTGCTGTCTTGGCAAACTCCATAACGGTGAACAAACTTCCCACTTGAACTAATCCATGTTGTAGCTGTGCCTTTACTCATGTTAAATGATTCTCATCGTCATTTTGTTTTTGTTGAAATATTCTTAGTTTACCCAAATGAGATTATTGCTATTAAAGAAATGAAAGTTTCCATGACTGAGAAAGTCAACAACTCTACTGTTTCTATGAGCTTCAGTTGATAAAGAAAGGGCCCTCGTTGGAGAAAGACTTTACTGAATAGCACTAAGGTTTCAAGCCCCAATTAAGAGCAGCTTTAATTTGGCAGACTAGTTTTTGCAGTTTTGTCAGTAATTCTGGAATTCTAGAAGTCCAGAGCAGTGTTGTGTTATTGTTTGTACTGGGTTTTGTCACGTTTATATAACACCACTCTTTCCATCTGTCAACATTCAGAATTCCCAAAGAGGAGATGCACTTCCAGCCCCTGGAGGAAATTGCTGAGAATACAGAAGAATCTGTAACTAAGAATCACGGTCTTGCTCGCATTGACCAACTCAGTGGCTCCACCCCCTCTTCCACTGGCTTTGTGGGTGAAGTGTTTCACCGAACCTCTGCTCAGCTCCTGCGACCGACACGTTCTGCCATCTCTGAACCTTCTTACTTATATGGGGAGCAGGAAGGAGAAGGGTGCGTGGAATGGAGTGAGGCAGGAGGTGGGTTACTGCCGTCAGGCTTGGGACTTCAAACTCACAGCGCCACCTACAGCTGTGGAGGAACTGTCAACACGTGCACTCACACAGGCACAAATGGTCAAGCGAGGGATGAAGGTGGACAGGAGGATGGAGTGAAAAGCTCAGAGAAGCAGATGGAGAGAGACGAGAAAGTAGAGAGAGAATCACGTGTGCCAAAGATACCACCACCTATAACACAAGTGCCTTTTTGGCCAAGCCAGGACAGAGTATGTGAACAGCCAAAAGCGGTCCGCTTGAGTGCTCTCTCTCTGGGCATGATGAAGCCTCAAAACTCCCGTCCCATCACCACCAACCACTCCATACCAGACTTCTTCTCCTTCCAACCAATCAGGGACCAGGCAAAGATCATGATCCCACAGTCAACCAATGACAAAGTGCCATCTCTTCTGATGGTTCCAAGTCTCGATATTCCATTGTTTACTGATGGGAAGGATTTAAAATTGCCTTTGACCTCTGAAGAACACATGCAGCGCCGGCGAAGTGTGAGTATGGGTTCAGAGGCTATTGGGTTGGCTAAAAAGAGTAAAGAAAAACTGAGTAACCTTTGACCTCCTAGACTCGTATAACTACCAAGCTGTTGATGAGGTGAATAAGTAGGCAAGAGCTAAAATGTTTTTTTCATACGACCTTATTAAAACAGAACATTAACAAAACTAAACTTCAATCAGTTAGTATTTTGTCCAAAATTAAATGCTTTTAATTCTGTTTTGTCCAACTATAATATAAATATATTTTTGAATGAAATTAGTATGATGCAGGTTTGTCTTTAGTAAAACTACATTTCACTTGTGTTTGTCACATTTTGTTGTTCATGTTGAATTTTACTCTAAATCTAACATTCATTTTGAAAATATCACCATGAAAATGTGCAAAGGCTGTGCGTAGTTCATACATCTCAGCACATGTGGCTGGGTAAACAAACTGATGTAATACTACACCTAATGGTTTTGATGTGGTTTATAATGCACAGTAGCTAGTGCGTTTGCCTTCATCAGGCTAGGAGACCCCCTTTAGTTTTCAGTCATTACTTACATTATTGGAATTGCTAGATAAAAATATGAAAGTCCAAGTGGTAGAGCCATGACTGATTTGAAACTTTAAACTGACATACAAAGGAATGACCAAATAACATGTGTGTGTGTGTGTATATATATATATATACACTTAACAAAAAATAAAGGGAACACTAAAATAACATCCTAGATCTCAATTAATAAAATATTCCAGTTGAAAATCTTTATTTATTACATAGTGGAATCCATTGAGAACAAAATAACAAAAAATGATCAATGTAAATCAAAATTATCCCATGGTGGTCTGGATTTGAAATCATACACAAAATCAAAGTGGAACATCAAATGACAGACTGATCCAACTGTGTGGAAATTCCTCAAGACAAGTTAAAATGAGGCTCAGTAGTGTGTGTGGCCTCCACGTGCCTGTATGACCTCTCTACAACACCTGGGCATGCTCCTGATGAGGCGGCGGAGGTTCTCCTTGGACAGACAGTTGTGTTGCAACGTGGCGTTGGTGGATGGAACGGGACATGATGTCCCAGATGTGCTCGATTGGATTCAGGTCTGGGGAACAGGCAGGCCAGTCCAAAGCATCAATGGCTTCATCATGCAGAAACTGCTGACACACTTCAGCCACATGAGGCCTAGCACTGACATGCATGAGAAGGAACCCAGGGCCCACTGCACCAGCATATGGTCTCACAATGGGTCTGAGGATCTCATCCCGGTACTTAATGTCAGTCAGGGTACCTGTGGCTAGTACATGGTCTGTTGCGCCCTCCAAAGAAATGCCTCCCCCCACCATTACTGACCCACTGCCAAACCGGTCATGCTGGAGGATGTTGCAGTTAGCAGAACGTTCTCCACGGCGTCTCCAGACTCTGTCACGTGCTCAGTGTGAACCTGCTCTCATCTGTGAAGAGCAACGCCAATCTTGGTGTTCTCTGGCAAATACCAATCGCCCTGCACGTGTTGGGCTGTAAGCACAAGCCCCACTTGTGGAAGTCGGGCCCTCGTACCACCCTCATGGAGTCTGTTTCTGACAGTTTGAGCAGAAACATGGATATTAGTGGCCTGCTGGAGGTCATTTTGCAGGGCTCTGGCACTGCTCCTCCTGTTCCTCCTTGCACAAAAGAGGAGGTAGCGGTCCTGCTGCTGGGTTGTTGCCCTCCTACGGCCCCCTCCATGTCTCCTGGTGTACTGGTCTGTCTCCTGGTATATGCTCCATGCTCTGGACACTGTGCTGACAGACACAGCAAACCTTATTGCCACAGCTCGCATTGATGTGCCATCCTGGATGAGCTGCACTACCTGAGCAACTTCTGTGGGTTGTAGACCGCCTCATGCTACCTCTATGGTGGGAGAACTGACCAAATGCAAGTGACCAAAACATCAACCAGAAACGATGAGAACAGTCTGTGGTCACCATCTGCAGCACCACTCCTTTATAGGGGGTGTCTTGCTAATTGCCTCTCATTTCTACCTGTTGTCTGTTCCATTTGCACAACAGCAGGTGAAAATGATTCACAATCCGTGTTGCTTCCTAACTGAACAGGTTGGTTTTACAGAAGTGTGGTTGACTTGGAGTTACGTTAAGTGTTCCCTTTATTTTTTTTGAGCTTGATTTGAGTAAGGCTGTGGAAGGCGGGACCAAGGGCGTTTCTCAGGTCACATGATGCAGCTACTCTGAGTTGCACAAACAGCACCACAGATATGATTATGGACACCAGCTGCACATGAGATGACATCCAATCAGCAACTCGGCAGTCATGCATTTCTTGTCATGTTCATTCATCATCGGTTGATGTGACATTTATTTATGGTGTTTATTGATGGCAGTTTAGTACCAGTGAAGTGTGACACAAATAGATCTGATATGTATGATCAGTGAGCGGACATCACTGCAAACGTCACATTAAAACTGAACAGGCAGCATCCAGCAATAGGCATCACTCGTGTGTGAATCCTCCATGACACAGATATCTCCCATGTGTGAATCCTATCACATGTGGTGAGTGGTGTTCATACCTCCATGACACAGACAGCAATGGCACTGATGAGCACACTTTTGTCCTTAATGGCCTCGATCAGCTTCTGAGAGAGACGGATCGTACAAGGCTATAAGGGTGTAAAAATAGAGTTGTCCCAGTACATCATACATTACATCATTCTTTCTCATTTGGTCCTGTTAAGGGTAGCCACATGCAGCTCTTGCATTCACAACCAGATTTTTTCTGATTACATGCACTATATTGCCAAAAGTATTTGGTCGCCATCCTTGACTCACATATGACCTTAAGTGACATCTCATTCTTAATCCATAGGGTCCAATATGACGTTGGTCCTCCCTTTGCAGCTAGAACAGCTTCAACTCTGTCCACAAGGTTTAGGAGTGTGTTTATGGGGATTTTTTGCCATTGTTCCAGAAGCGCATTTGTGAGGTCACATACTGATGTTGGACGAGAAGGCCTGGCTCTCAGTCTCCGCTCTAATTCATCCCAAAGGTGTTATTCAGAAGCACGACTCTCGGTTTGCATACACTAACATCAGTCTGATGGCATTAAATGGAACAAAGAAAGCGAGCCAGTATTACAGATATTGAAGAAAGTTTAACAGATGAGTCATTTTAAGGCATTTTCTTTCTGTAAGCTGAGGTATTCGCATTATTTAGGCATGGTTGTCTTTTTGTTAGTTAAGGGTCGACGGCCAATTCTTTAGCTTATATAAAGTGTAGCTAAAATCTAAGCAAAACTGTAAGCTGCCAGAAACGTTAATAAACCTTCCAATGTTATTGCTGTTAATATTTTATTCAATGCAGTTCAGTGATTCAAATAATTTAATCTATGAATTGAGGACTAGCTTACTTGGCCCGACAACACACTAGCTTCCTTTTTCTAACCAGTTCGAAGCATTGTTCGTGAGGACAGTTTCTAAAGCAATGGCATTACATTGTGACCTCATAATGGCACGTATGATAAGTTACAGAGCCGGTGTTCTGAAAATCTGCTACCCATTGAGCTGTCCTACCTACAACGCATGTGCATGATTGTAAGTATTTAGCACATGCCAGTAGCGCCAATTCATAGATATATCAGTCGATTTGTGCTACCGTGTCAAAATGTGCTAATGCAGCACATTTTACTGTAATTATACCCCTGTAATTATATTACTTTTATCAGAACGCACTTACAGCGATAATACTGTACGAAGTATAATTTTATAGGCTATTTTACCATATCAGAACGTGCTTACAGCATTAACACTAGGTAGGATCATTCAGAACGTGCTTCCAGTATTAATACTATAGGTAGGATAGTTTAATAGGCTATATTACCTTATCAAAACATGCACACCCACACCTCGCACGTCACTCCCCCCTTCGCAATCACCCGAATATTAGACACCTGTGCACGTATTTGGGTGTGCTTCTTAAGCCCACAAGTCCTGCCGTTCAGTGCTGCGCATTGGCCTTCATTGGACGACAACGCTACGTTCGCTACCAGAAGCAAGATACCTGTTCCTGAACGACGCCTGTGGAATCCCTCTTAATTACTTTCTGTTTATACTTTGCTAGGCATACTTGCCTTTATTTCTGTTGAGCTTTAAAACTGAGCATGGATAATAATAAAGACGGACGCTCGCTACCCTCGCCTCCTGCTGTCATCCTCAATACGTCACAGAATGCGCAGCCTGAGGCAGCGGGAGGCGGCGGGCCTTCCGCCGTGGAGGTCCTAAATGCTCAAGGCGTACTACTGGAACAGCATCACCACGAGATGGGTGAGTTGAGAAACTTGATGCGTACGCTGACCACGTCTGTCCAAATTTTGTCGCAGCAGGCTAGTCAAAACCCCGAGTGGAAGGGGTAAGACTGCCCTTGGCACCCCAGAAGCCTACGATGGAGACCCCGAGAAATGCGAGGGATTCCTGGCCCAGTGCGGCCTCTACTTTAGATACCAGGAGCACCTCACGGACCAGGCGAAAGTCGCCTTCGTGATCTCGCGTCTGAGCGGAAAGGCGTTGGCTTGGGGAGCCGCGTTATTGGCGGGTGAGTCCCCGCTATTGTCAAGTTATGAAACATTTTACAATGAATTAAAAGAAGTGTTTCACCACCCACGCGAAGGAAGGGCGTGTGGGCAAACTCTGTTAGCTATGAAACAGGGGAACAAAACAGCGGCCGCATTCGCCCTGGAGTTTCGCACTATCGCTGCGGGAACTGGGTGGAACGACGCGGCGCTAACGGACGCCTTTTTGGCCGCTTTAAAGCCGCAATTGCGCGCAGAGCTAGCGTGCAGGCAGGAAGGCGAGCCGTTCAATTCGGTAGTCCGCATGGCAATAACGTATGATCGGCTACTGCACGAGAGGAATGCTTCAGGAGGAAAACCCCGATTCGCTCGACTGAGGTCGCCTCCAACGGAGCTAAGGACCTGGAAGGGACCTGAACCGATGCAGTTAGGAGCAGCTGAGCCGCCGGAGGAGATTCACCCGACAGCCACAGGAGGAACCGCTCGGGTGAGTAGATCCCAGATGGCTCAGTTGCTCAAAATAAAAGTGACACTTACTTACCGTGGGAATTGTGTTGGGGTTTATGCCCTAGTGGACTCGGGAGCATCAGGAAACATGATGGGAGCGGACTTGGCGCGGAGGATGCGTTTACCCCTGGACACCTTGGAAAGGCCAAGGAAAGTGCGAGCGTTGGACGGCAGGCCTGTGGGCGGCGGAGTAGTGCGCCACCACACCCCCCCCCCTCACTCTCACAGTTCAGGGGCACTCCTCCTCACAAGTTTTTTGTGTTCTTCCTGATTTGACATACGATCTCACATTGGGTCTTCCGTGGTTCAGACAGTTTCACCCCATCATAAATTGGCACAACGGACACATCTCTCATTGGAGTGCACCCACAGTAAGCTCACATAGTCACGCCCCCTGCAGTTGACTTCCACCACCATCGAGAGTCCTAGCGTGGCAAAGGCCAAGAAGATTCCTCCCGAGGATCAGGACCTGGCCGCCGTATTCAGTCCCACCAAAGCGATGCAGCTCCCTCCGCACCGCCCCTGGGACTGTAAACTAATACTGAAAGAAGGGAGTGTTCCCCCCAGAGGAAGAGTATACTCTCTGTCACTTGAAGAAGAGAAAGCCATGCAGCAATATGTCCGGGAGGCATTAGCGCAGGGCTATATTGTCCCCTCTACTTCGCCCGCCTCAGCCAGTGTGTTCTTTGTAAAAAGAAGGGCGGTGGTCTGAGGCCGTGCGTAGATTACCGAGGACTCAATTCCCTCTTGGTAAATTACGCCTACCCACTGCCTCTAGTGCCTTCGGCGCTGGAGCAGTTAAGGGAGGCGGTTATCTTTACCAAACTGGATTTACGCAGCGCCTACAATCTCATCCGCGTGCGTGCAGGGGATGAGTGGAAGACGGCGTTTAGTACCTGCTCCGGGCACTATGAGTACCGGGTCTTGCCGTACGGCTTGGCATCGGCTCCGTCGATCTTCCAGGCGTTCATTAATGAAGTTCTACGCGAGTACCTGAATAAATGTGTTATCGCCTACATCGATGACATCCTCATTTATTCTTCCTCCGTAGAACAACATATGCATGATGTACGGGCCGTCCTCCGCACTCTCCTTCGCAATCATCTGTATTGCAAACTGGAGAAGTGTGAGTTCCATCTACAGGAACTAAGCTTCCTGGGCTATACCATCAAGCCCGGTTCCGTGCACATGCAGTCCAGCAAGGTAGAGGCGGTGACCGGATGGAACCGTCCTCACACACGGCGCGAGCTGCAGCGATTCCTCGGCTTCGCGAACTTCTATAGGAGGTTCATCCGAGGATTTAGCTCTATCGCGAAGCCGCTAACGGACCTGCTGCGTGGTGGACTCAAAAGTCTGGCCTGGGCAGAGGAGGCTGAGAAGGCATTCCAAGATCTGAAGCAGGCTTTTCGTCACCGCGCCTGTGCTTCACCAGCCTGATCCCACGAAGCCCTTCATCGTGGAGGTAGATGCGTCCGACGTGGGAGTGGGGGGCGGTGCTGTCCCAGCGGCTCAAAAAAGGTAGTCTGCTAAGGCCGATTGCATTTTTTCTCACGAAAATTGTCTTCAGCAGAACGAAACTATGGAGTGGGGGACAGAGAGCTGCTGGCGATGCGGCTAGCGTTCGAGGAGTGGAGGCATTGGCTAGAGGGAGCCAGGCACCCGTTCTTGGTTCTCATAGATCACAAGAACCTCGAATACCTGCGAACCACGAAACGTATGAATGCCCGACAAGCACGCTGGTCATTGTTTTTCTCACGCTTCCAGTTCCAGGTCACGTATCGTCCAGGAGAGAAAAACACTCGTGCCGACGCACTATCACGCTCGTTCCCCGGCAGTGCGGACTCGACCAGTGAGGAGCCAGTCTTACCTCCCCAGTGCTTTGTCGGAGCTGTAAATTGGGAGATCGATCGAGCCATCGGCCGCGAATCCTCATCCCAATTGCCCTCCGCACCGCAGGTATGTGCCCCCCGCGCAGCGCACCGCTCTGATACAATGGGCACATACCTCCCTAGGCACAGGACACCCCGGATCTACCAGAACGTCTCAGCTCCTGGGTGCTCGCTATTGGTGGCCCGGGATGCACAGTGACGTCCCCTGCGTCACGTGGGGTCCTGTGCTGTGTGTCTTGGCGCAGCAAGGTGCCGAGGGCGCCGCCAGCGGGTAAGCTGCTACCCTTGCCCATACCCAAGCAGCCATGGGACGCACATCGCCATCGATTTCATCACCGACCTGCCGGACTCCGAGGAGAACAATGCCATACTCGTAGTGGTGGACCGATTCTCAAAGATGGTGCGTTTCATACCCCTGCCCGGATTGCCAACTGCCTGGGAGACGGCCGATCTCCTGTTCAGGCACGTATTCAGGCAGTTCGGATTACCCGAAGACATTGTGTCTGACAGGGGCCCGCAGTTCACATCGCGGGTCTGGCGTGAGTTCCTGTCAAAACTGAACGTGACCGTCAGTCTCACGTCAGGATACCATCCCCAGGCTAACGGGCAGGTGGAAAGGGTAAACCAGGAACTTGGACGATTCCTGAGGGCGTATTGCAGCGAACACCAAGAAGCGTGGTGCTCACTGCTGGCATGGGCGGAATATGCCCAAAATTCACTCACTCAGGCCAGCACGGGAAAACTCCGTTTGAGTGTGTTTTTGGACGACAACCACCGCTGTACCCGTGGAACGTTCCCACTTCCGACCAGCCTATAATTGAGGACTGGTGTAAGAGGAGTGAGAGCGTATGGGAGGACACGCATCAGCGACTGCAGACAGCGGTGCGAAAATTTCAAGAAAAGGCGGACCGTAGAAGATCCAACGCGCCGAATTATAAAGTAGGTGACAAGGTATGGATCTCTACGAGGGACGGTAGACTGGGAAGCCCAGGTAAGCTGCAAGCCCGCTACGTGGGGCCTTATACGATTACTCAATGCATAAATCGTGTAACGTTCAAGGTGGCTTTACCCGAGAACCGAAGAGTGTCCAGGGCTTTCCATGTCTCCGCTCTGAAGCCGTATACCGCCGGACTACTTGGAGAGGGCGAAGGACAAAATCCCCCGTCTCCAGTGATGCTTGATGACGGCCCCGTCTACAAGGTAAACAAGCTCCTTAACTCCAGGTACCGTCAGAGGGGTCTCCAGTACCTGGTGGATTGGGAGGGCTATGGGCCAGAAGAAAGGAGTTGGATTCCGGCAGCACAGGTGCTGGATCCCTCCTTGATCGCCGACTACCACAGAGAATTCCCTAATCGGCCAGCTCCTCGACGTCCGGGCGACCGAGTGTCCGTCGCCGGGAGGAATCCTTGAGGGAGGGCTCTGTCACGGTGAGAAGGCGGGATGGCCACCAGAGGGCACCCGCGAGAGCACCTGGCACACCTCACACCCTCACCTGGTATAGGCGCACACCCACACCTCGCACGTCACTCCCCCTTCGCAATCACCCGAATATTAGACACCTGTGCACGTATTTGGGTGTGCTTCTTAAGCCCACAGGTCCTGCCGTTCAGTGCTGCGCATTGGCCTTCATTGGACGACAACGCTACGTTCGCTACCAGAAGCAAGATACCTGTTCCTGAACGACGCCTGTGGAATCCCTCTTAATTACTTTCTGTTTATACTTTGCTAGGCATACTTGCCTTTATTTCTGTTGAGCTTTAAAACTGAGCATGGATAATAATAAAGACGGACGCTCGCTACCCTCGCCTCCTGCTGTCATCCTCAATACGTCACAAATGTATTATAAACCTACTGTAAGTGATTAACAAATTAAACTCAAATTAAACTTCATATTGTGAATATTAAGCATACAGAAGTATATATTAAGCAAGAAGTTACCAGCAGATCCTTTAATCTGTATAACTAATCTGTCTAAATTGATCTGTATAATTTTGTATGATGAACATTTATTGCAGTAGTAAGTGGTGGTAATGCATTCTAAAGATATACATTTGTTAGGATACTATGCCACTTTCTATTCATTATAAAATAAAATAACTAAAGAAACCATACCCATTTGTCAACATGGATTGTCATGCCTGGCCAGTAAAACCTGGCGCATATGGCAGCCAGAGTCTTCATGATAAAAATTTACTTCTTTGATGTTGACATAAATGCATTTTTTTAAGCAAACAAACAAAAAAGTAAAAAAGAAATAAGTGAATTTCAGTGATTAACTTCAGAAATAGATAGATAATTACCAGAGTAGACAGAACTTTAATACTGTAAGTGCTTTAAACTTCCTAATTCACTTCACAGTTTGTCATATTGCATCACGGTAATCAAAGAAATATTAGTCACCACCATCACACGGGCTGGTTTACTGATGTCATTCTCCTTATATATAGTGTAAAGCAGGCAGCCACTGCACCAACCTATAAAACAAGACAAACCACAGTATAACTGAACATACTCAGCCCATCTGAGAGAATGACACATATTAAAAACTCCAGCAACACTGCAGTGCCTGATTCACTTATACCAGTGCAACCGTCTCTAAGGTGTGAGCTTGTTCTACAGTACAGTGTTGTCATCATCAGTGCTATGTTCATAGTCTACCGTCTAAATCGTACCTGGTCAACAGTGGGCTTGAATGTACCTGTGAATTTGCTCATTTCTGAATACCTTTATGGCGGCAATGCAAATGGACACGCCTCCCAGCAAAGCAGCATGATCTTCTACGAGCTTCAGTGAAGTATTAAAACAGCCATGCACTTTCTGCACAGGGGGGGCAATAGAACAATCGAGGAAAATGAGACAGATGGCTGAAAAGATAGTGGGTAAATAGATGGATGCTGCTTAGCCTCATACCTAATGTCTTGAGTTCCATAAACCAGTTACCAGTAGTAACCAGAAATGTTTACTTTTACCTATAATGGCATTTAATTTGATGGTATATGTATTAAACAAATGGTGTAAAGTAGCTGCTCATATAGTAGAACAATGTGAATTCGTCTAGTGTAATACATCCATCCATCCATCTTCATCCGGGTCTGAGTCGCGGGGGCAGTAGCCTAAGCAAAGAGGCCCAGGTTTCCCTCTCCCCAGCCACCTCTTCCAGCTCTTCTGGGGGGATACCAAGGCGTTCCCAGGACAGATATAATCTCTCCAGTGTGTCCTGGGTCTTCCCTGGTGCCTCCTCCCAGTTGGACATGCCCAGAGCGCCTCCCTAGGCAGGCGCCCAGGTGGCATCCGAACCAGATGCCTGAACCACCTCAACTGGCTCCTCTCTACGTGAAGGAGCAGCAACTCCGAGCCCCTCCCGGATGACCGTGCTCTGTACCCTATCTCTAAGGTAGAGCCCAGACACCCTGCGGAGAAAACTCATTTCAGCCACTTGTATTCGCGATCTCATTCTTTCGGTCACTACCCAAAGCTCGTGACCATAGGTAAGAGTCGGAACATAGATTGACCAGTAAATTGAGAGCTTTGCCTTTTGGCTCAGCTCTCTCTTCACCACAATGGTCCGGTACAGCGACCGCAATACTGCAGCCGCAGAACCAATCTCTCGTTCCATCCTTCCCTCACTCGTGAACAAGAACCCAAGATACTTAAACTCCTCCACTTGAGGCAAGGACTCATTCCAGACCCAGAGAGGGCACTCCACCCTTGTCCGACTGAGTACCATGGTCTCAGTTTTAGAGGTGCTGATTCTCATCCCCTCTAGTTGTTTCAGTGTTCCACAACCAGGATGGAACCCACATTGTTCCTCTTGTAACTGAGATGTGACTATCGAGCGGACTCTCTTCTCCAGAACCCCTGCATAGACCTTTCCGGGGAAGCTGAGAAGTGTGATCCAGCCGATAGTTGGAGCACACTCTCCGGGCCCCTTTCTTAAAAAGGCGAACCACCACCCCGGTTTGCCAATCCAGAGGCACTGCCCCCGACGTACATGCGATGTTGCAAAGACGTGTCAACCAAGACAGTCCCACAACATCCAGAGCCTTAAGGAACTCAGGACAGATCTCATCCACCCCCGGAGCCTTGCCGCCAAGGAGTTTCACAACTACCATGGTCACCTCAGCCCGAGTGATGTGCAAACTCCCGTCTGAGTCCTCCAGTTCTGCTTCCTCTATGGAAGACGTGATGGTGGGATTGAGAAGATCCTCGAAGTATTCCTTCCACCGCCTAATGACATCCCCAGTCGAGGTCAACAGATCCCCAGCCCCACTGTATACAGTTTTGGTTCGGGAACCGCTTTCCCCTCCTGAGTTGCCTAACGGTTTTCCAGAACCTTCTCAGAGCCGATCGAAAGTCACTTTCCATGGTCTCACCGAACTCTTCCCACACCCGAGTTTTTGCCTCTGCGACAGTCAAAGCCGCGATCCGCTAGGCCCTCCTGTACCTCCACGTGCCAACCAGGCCCGATAGGACTCTTTCTTCAGCATGATGGCCTCCCTTACCCAAGGTGTCCACCACCGGGTTCGGGGATTGGTGCCACGACAGGCACCGAGAACCACAGCTCTGCCGCATTGACAATGGAGGCACGGAACAAAGCCCTCTCAGACTCAATGTCTCCGGCCTCCCTCGGGATGCAGTCAAAGCTCTGTCGGATGTGGGAGTTAAAGACCTTTCTGACAGGTTCCTCTGTCAGACGTTCCCAGCAAACCCTCACGGTACATTTGGGTCTGCCAGGTCTGTCCGGCATCCTCGCCCGCCATCTCATCCAACTCACCACTAGGTGGTGATCGGTTGACAGCTCAGCTCCTCTCTTTACCTGAGTGTCCAAGACACACGGTCGCAAGTCCGATGGCACGATTACAAAATCAATCATCGAACTGTGACCTAAGGTGTCCTGGTGCCATGTGCACTTATGGACACCTCTGTGCTCAAACATGGTGTTCGTTATGGACAAGCTGTGACGAGCACAGAAGTCCAATAACAGAACACCTCTAGGGTTCAGATCGGAGAGGCCGTTCCTCCCAATCACGCCCTTCCAGGTCCTACTGTCATTGCCCAAGTGAGCATTGAAGTCCTCCAGCAGAACAATGGAATCCCCAGAAGGGGCACCTTCCAGTATCCCCTCCAAGGACTGCAAGAAGGCCGGGTACTCCGAACTGCCATTTGGTGCATAAGCACAAACAACAGTCAGAGCCCGTTCCCCAACCCGAAGGCGCAGGGAAGCAACCCTCTTATCTACCGGGGAAAACCCCAACACACAGACAGCGAGCCGGGGAGCTATAAGTAAGCCCACTCCGGCCCTCCGCCTTTCACCCTGGGCAACTCCAGAAAAGAATAAAGTCCAGCCTCTCTCGAGAGGATTGGTTCCAGAACCCAAACTGTGTGTTGAGGTGAGCCCAACTATATCTAGTTGATATCTCTCAGCCTCACACATCAGCTGAGGCTCCTTCCCAACTAGAGAGGTTACGTTCCATGTCCCAAGAGCCAGCTTCAGTAACTGAGGATCGGTACGCCAAGGCCACCGCCCAAACCACAATGCACCGAATCCCTAGTACTATCTCTCCCACAGATGGTGGGCCCATGGGAGATAGTGTAATACATTTCCTAACAAAATGTATATTATATGTATTCATTTGTTTTGACTAGTTGAAGTAATGTCAACTTCATTCAATCCAACCTATTAATAAGACTCAGCACCTTTGTTTAAGGTTGTTGGTCTACACCTAAGGTGTATTTGGTATGTTCACCAGGTTGGCTTTGCTGAAATGGTGATTGATCGGGCACGGCTCACACTACATCTGAGCTACGTCCCACCACTAGTGGACTGAAGAAGTGCCATCTACATACATACGAGTCTGCTTGGAGCCTTCGTTTCACACTCTGTGTAGGTGTGATTAAGTCCTGGCAGGTCTGCCTCCATAGGCTTCATGTGAAGTTCATATGATCATATAATTGCCTTTGTGGCAAGTTTAGATTGTGATGCGACTGTAATTAGATCATAAGGGTCAGAAGGGCAGGCTCAGTACCGCTGATTTAGCTGCTTCCTGTGTACACATTCCAGGTTGTCCATAGAAACAGCAGTTGTTGGGGTATAATGAACTTTCTTTCACAAACTTTGTATCAGTGAAGTCTTCGTAGCTGTTGTACCCACAGCATTTCTTCTGAAAGAGCATGATACATGCACACACACAAACGCACCCATATGACCACACAGCAGTTAAGTATTTGTACCCATCAATATTTTTAGATTATGTTTCATGAGTTAATATTTTCAATTTGTAAAATGAATATTGTGAAGTGGTACTATTCCAGCAGGCTCTACAGTACTAGAGATGACAGATCTGTGGTCTATATCATACCAGGTCCATAATCTTGTCCAGTATGTTAGTGAAGATATCCCTTTGACCATAGGTACTCTTAATACTGTGAACAACTTTGTTGCTAACTTCATCCAACAGTCTCTTTAGCTGTGGAAAGAAGACAACATTATTTACTTCTTTTCTGCTGGAGGATGTCACACTTGCCCCTCCATAGCCTCTGTTTTACCATGGTTACCTATGTATTGCTTTACTTCCTGTTTTTCTTCCATGTGCTTTTTGTGTTCGTTCTGAGTTACACCCCTCATGTAGTTCTCCTACCTTGTTTATCCTGTTAACCTCTCGTTTTGTGGCCTATTTAAACCCTGGGTTTGCTGTATTTTTGCCGGTTATTGTAAGTGCTAAGTCTTTGTTCTAGCTGTTATTTGTTCAGCCTGTTTTCAATTGTATTCTTTAATTTCTCTGGCTGTTAGATTTTGTGTTAGTTCTTCCTATGTATTATGTCTTCTGGATATCTTCGTGTGGGTAACCGGGACTGTTGAAACTCTGGTTTTGGGTTTGTACTTAATACATCTCCCTCCTCTCAGCGTTAGCTTTAACACTTTTCTTCTCGTCTACCAACGGATTCTCAGAGAGCGCAAAATCTTGTAGCATGAATTTTTACCCACACTAGAAAGAGGTTTTACCTGTTCTTAGACAGCCTCACTGACAAACTTTGAGTTTAAGAGTACTGTGTAGGTACAGAACCTGACTGTTCCAGAACAATACCCCATTGAATGTTTAGGTGCAAGCTCAGACGCTTACAGTAAAATACTTGATCACAGCTGTTATGCTTACCACTTGCTGGAAAACCAGAACAAAGACTGCTCCGGAAACCACACTGAGGAAGACGATGAGGACCATGACAAAGAACTGAAAGAGCACAGAGAGGAATAGGCACATGAAACAACTAAATGGAGTTATGTTCCAGTTCTGTAAATGTTAAGGGTTCCTACAGGGTGGCTGATGTATAAGGTAAAAAGATACAGGTCACTCACTATCAGGAAAATGTATTTATTCCCACAGAGGCATCCCAAGTAGCCCAGGAGCCCAACGAGTGAGAGACCTGCCCCCATGGCCATCAGCACATAGCCTGTGCTAGCCAATGGCCTCAGGTCAGGCTCAGGGTCCTGAGAATGACTCAGCATTTCCTCCAGATATTTGCAGTCCTTTAAAGTCAAAGCCCCCATGACTACAACCACTGCACCTGCCAGCTGAGAACAGAGAGAGAGAGAAACAGACAGAGAGAGAGAGAAACAGACAGAGAGAGAGAGAGAGTTCACTTGAACTCTGCCCGCAGCAGCCTTCACACTCTGACCACAACACTTACAAGCAGCATGTGGCTTTAAAGACTAAAAAGTGATGCACAGGGACCAGCATCTGCATCCACCGACATTTGTCCTGTTTGTAGACCATTCGGCTCAGTCTTCAGTGACTCAATTCAACAACTCTCTGAGGTCATACTTATAATGCTCATTGAGGTTTGGGTCATTGAAGTTTGGGAAATGCTGGAAAAGCCTGTTATAACTACATTTCCAAACAATCCATTGTGTAATTTCAGGTTATTTACCAAGTTATTACAGAATTTTAATCTGGCAGGTTTACTCCACATCTGAACACCTGACCTGGAGTTATACAATATGTTTCTGCTAAAACAAGTGAATGAATTCAGCTTTTATTCAGCTCTCAATATTCTAAATTATTTAATTATTCAAAGAATACATGAATACAAGAGTAAACACTTGATTCTAAATGAGCGCTCCTGAAATAAGATACTTATTATCAATGTTTTCTCTGTACAGTTTATCAATACTAGAATGGCATGATCCCAGAGGACGGGACAAAAATGTCCTGACCACATCTGGACAAATAAGCAAATAAATCTAAAAGCTATGTTATTTTTGAAGTGATTAAAACACTTACACAGATTACGGCACTGAAGACCCACAGGATTATTCTCATGGTTTTAAAGCAGCACATTTTGGCAGAGTCACGGGTGCACAATGTGCAAAAAGAAAAAACGGACACGGCACGAAACGGAACACAAAGTGCGCACGACAAAGAGCCAAATAAAGGCAGCGTAACGTTACTGACCGACTCCCGGCCACACGAACACACAGCACTGGAAGAGGATCGACATAAAGTCACAGGGGGTCACCGCCTCAGGCCGCGTCTCGATTTCCCTCAGCTATTCCTGAAAACCCGCTGCACACCAGAGCAATGATAACACGGTGCGGAGTACAGTGAGATGCTGTTCGTCAATTTTAACAAGGAATTTCTCACACTCTCACACCCCGAGAGCCGTTGTGCACAGTGGTGACTGAACGCACTTAATTGAAGTTTTGTTGATGTTATTTATATATATATAAAAGGGTGTTTTGACACCCTCTAGTGGCTAGATGCGGTATAACAAGGTTACTGTCATTCCTCTTTCCGCTTGTTTTCAATGTTTGTCATTTCCAGTGATGTCCGTAACCCGTTACTTAGTAACGCATTTCTCTGACCACTTTTTCCAGTAACGACTAATCTAACGAGTTACTGTTTCCAATCCAGTAATCAGCAGCCGTGGACAGTAACGAAGTAAATGTAATTCTGTACTTGAGTAATTATTATTATGATTTTTTTTACTTTACCCTTTTTTGTAACTTTTACTTTTACTCCACTACATTTGAAAGTGAAATATTTTACTTACTCCACTACATTGTCGTTACTTCAGGCTTCATGTGTTCAACAAAGTAACGTCAAAACAAAAGGAGCGCAAAGCACGCGCACCAATCAGCGTACAGTTCAAAGGTAATGCAACAGCATACACGTTAATACCGTAATACAACAGCATGACAGAAAATACACCTACTTAAAAATGAATGAATCTACTGATTATAACGCGCCACACAATCCATGGCCTTATTTGAGCACAAGTAGTCGAGGGAAAAAAGACTCTGCCTTCTCTGCCTGCTACAGTATCATACGATTTCTTACTCCAAAAATTCCCCATCCAATTTAAGGAAGCATGTAGAGGTAAGATAATTTCATAGGCCTACTGGTCATTTACCTTACTGAGAAATATAACAATATCTTGCAGCAACACTTTTCCAGAGTGTTCCTGCAGTCACTTGGTTATGCTGTTCCATGAATGCTCTACCTACTAGTTATGTGCTGGATCCTGTTCCATGGGTCCAGTCCTGTGCCATGGGCCCCTGGGAGACCCCAAGCGCCCCCCCCCCCCCCCCATGTGATTGCAATGTTGTGCTATGTGACACAACAAATCTGCTTGAAAGACAACTTTTTTCTTTGAAAAAAAATCACAATCTTTAATTTAGCTTTACACAGAAACATTTAATTACAATAATGACATAAAACAATGCAAAAATATCTAGAAGAAATTTATATGCTTATAAAGACCTGAATTAGACTTGCTCTGCAAGTACTACTCCTTCCCGCACCCTGAAGTTCAACACTGGAACACTTTTTTTTCTTCATGTATTTCATGTCTAAACCGTCTGCAGCTTTGTTGACCTACTAAGCCATAAAGTGTCAACGTGTGGCTGACCTATTTGGGTCTCCACATGAAGATCATGTTTGTGGAGTGAAGGTGGAACTCGGGAGGGAGCATGGATGGCACTGCTAGCAGTGCTAATGTTACCCATCAATTATTTACTCAGGACAATCAATATGCATCTATCGCTGCTCTATAAATGAAACTGGGATGACTGGTTCTTAGTAGCTCCCAATAATTGTTAGCCTGTTAGGCATGTTTGTGTAAAAATAAACTTTCAGTGACTGGCTAGGGTGGGTAGGTGTGTGGTGTTTGCGGATTATGAACAGTATGCTTGATGTATGCTGTGATTCCAGCTTCAAAGTTATTTGCCAATGTTGTTATACTGGACCATGGAGACGACCATTGCAGCAATCTAAGAAATAATGAGACAAATCAAAAGGCAAGAATTAGAATTAGAATTAGAAAGCCAGTTTCAACAGTTTCAAGTGCTGAATATCAGCCCTAACTGTATTTACATTTGTTTTATTCTAATTTTTATTTTAATGATACTTGTTGACTTGAATATTTTTTATTGTAACAAACAGCTGCAGACTCCAGTGCTGATTTTCAGGTCTGATACCTCTAGGGCAGCAATGCCAAGGGCGACGCCCCCAAGGAGGGTCGCGTTGTCTTCTATGAGCTTCAGCACAGCGTTAAAACAGCCCGCCTGTGCAGAGAAGGACGCGATGTTTCAGACAGAGGTCCTTCATTGTCTAAGTCCTGTTTCTTTGTAAACCTTGTGTATTTCAATGCGATTATTCACTACCTACATATACATATTTCATATTTCCAACCCATATCAATATCATTAAACTCATTGAAACTCAAATATACTTATACTTAAGATGAGACTGTAATCAGATATTAAGACTGAGTTTGTAACCTTTGATGATGACTCTGCTGCTGGCAGAGTGCATGTTGTGAGATTGTTGTAGCAGCAGGTCTCTGGGTATCTGTTGGTTTGTGTTTCAAAAGGAGATCCAGTGAAGTCGGTGTAGTTGTTAAATCCACAGCACTTCAGCTAAAAGGACACAAGCACCTACAGTTATTCATGTGAATAACACCAGTAACTTGTTTGTTTATTAGATTAGATTATGTACCTGAGTCATAGTTTCATTCATCATCTTTGTGAATCCTTCATCTTGTCCATATTCATTCTGAATGCTATCAACAAATTTCTTGTTAACTGTCATCAGCAGTTCCTTTGCCTGAGAAAGAGACGGAGAGAGTGGCTTGACGTCTATGTGTCTTTATGTTTACCTTTAGTTTGTGCCTCCAACCAGTAGAGGGCACACTTTGCTCATTGTTCAGGGAGAAAGAAATAACCAGGAGAGAATGCCAAGTGACTCAGGCCAGAGCTCAGAATCAGCAGAAGTGGACTTTTTGGAGCAGGGTTTTTTTATTGCTTCTTTTGATCTTACCAAGGGCTGAAACACCAGGATAACGATGGCCCCAGCCACCTCAGCGATGAAGATGATGAGTACAATAATGAAGAACTACAGAAAAGCAAAAGAAGAGCATAAATAAACAAAAAAAACACACCCTTTAGTCCAATATTAAACTGGTGTTATTCAAGCGCCATAATACATCTTGCCTTTATGTTTCCATTGAAAGAGGTCAAGAAGCCGTTGCCAGTGTCGGAGGTCAAGGTTCATACTCACCGTGAGGAGCATGCATTTGCTCTCGGTGACAGCCCCGCAGCAACCCAGGAAGCCCATGAGGGCGAGGACGGCCCCGATGGCGATCAGCAGGTAACCCACGTTAGCCAGCTGCGCTAACTCAGGAGGGGCATCTTTAATGTGAGAGAGCACACCCAGCATAGAGCTGCTGTCCACCGTCACCCAGATCCCCACGGCCAGGATGGCAGCACCTGCCAGCTACAGAGAATGAGACAGATGAGGAATATAAGAGGGTGAGACAGAGGAGGAATACAAGAGGGTGAGACACAAAAGAGATAGATGAGGTGAGACAGACAAGGAATATAAGGGTGAGACAAAAGAGACGAGGAATATAGGGGTGAGACACAAAAAAACAGACAGACGAGAGAATGAGGAATATAAGAGGGTAAGACACAAAAGAGACGAGAGGAGACACGATAAATATAAGAGGATGAGACACAAAAGAGGCACACAAGGTGAGACACAAAGAAACAAAGATCTTGAGTAGGGGGTGTGGGAAATGGGTCACATGTTATCTTAAGAAACAGCCTCATGCAACTTTAACAGTGTACACAGAGCTCCAGAAAATTGTGAAATGCTAAACTAACAACAGAGCAAACATGATAAAAAAAATCACACCCAGTTTCACCCTATGAATCACTCGGGGAAGGCATCCTCCTGACATACCAGAGTTCTGGAAAAGTTCTCTACACTACATTTTCAAATTTTTTTTATAGTAGAACATAGTCTTTAGTAGTCATATAGTCTTTAGTAGAACTACAAGGTATGCATGTGATACCATGCAGACGTTATGGTGGCCAGTTGACATGTAGAGCCAGTGACAGACATTGCCCTCTTTCCACTGTTCTGGGATCAGTTTCCCTTGCTTTTGATCTACTTTGAACCAAAGGCCAGATAGCATAGCACACATGACCTTTAGGGTCTATTAAAAACTCTGAACTTTGATAGCTCTTTAATTATCAGATAGATAGCATAACACAAGAGACACATAGAAATATCATGAATCATACTTTAATTACGCAGTGACTGGTCAAAGTACATTGATGTACTTGAGGAAATCTACCACATCATTACCCCACTGGACCTACAATTGCCATCAAGATTCAATCACAATCTCCCATCATTTCCCATCAACATTCCATAAATACGATTTACAGAGAAAAGAGTCGACTTACGAATATAACACCGTTGAAGATGAACATGAAGATTTTCAGGAGCCCTGAGCAGCACATTTTGCCTTGTGTCTTGGTCGTTCTAAAAAAAGTTGAAGAAGTTAAAATGAGAGTAGTTAAAGGGTCAAACAGACAGAACCCTCTCCGCCACCCCGAGCTGCTTTAACTGTAACTCCCCCTTCTGTCTCTGTACTGAGGCTGAGGCCAGTGGTCAGTGTGAAGAGCTTGCAGCTTTCCAGCTACTCTTCAGATATGTCCCCCCACCAGGTGCCCCCCCCCTCTCCCTTCGATCTGACACTCTCTACAATGCCCTAAATGTAGTGCGTGTGACTGGTGTCTTCATGCGAATCCGCAGCCACATCAATGTGCTGAGGTGTCTGCTTCATCTTCCTCGCCACGTCTAACATGTGTGGTGCAGTGTGAAGTCTTTGTTTACCACATTTTCATGCACAAGCACGCGCTCCCAAATCCAGTACTACTTTACCTGGAGATATAGGGGATATGTGAGTGCTCAAAGACCTTCTCTCCCCAAAACAATCACTCCAGTGATCTACCACCCTCTCCATAATATCAACAGGGATGCCGTCCCCACAGACAACAATGCACTGCACAGCTCATTTCTATACTGTACTATTCCCCAAACATTTCCCTCTAAAGCAAAGTCCAGGTGGTCATGTTAAAACTTCACCTCTTTCTTTACATGGGTAATAAATCTATACAAATCGATGACAGTGGGTCTGTGAAGTCCGCCATGATAACAGCCTCACGTATGCTGATAACCACGGCCAGGTCGGTAACACATGATCAGGCAGTGTGCATCATTATGACCACTGCACCTCAGTGCTGAGTGGAGTCACACTGATCTGAGATCAGTCCTGCTGCTTTTGTTATATTGGCTCAGGGTGGTTGAGACAGAGATGAACCCAGATAGTTTACAGGGGGAAGCAGCTGAACTCTTACACTGTAACAGCTAAGCTGATGAACTGTAACGGACTGATTAAGTGTGTGTCCTCTGGTGTTACATTTTACTGAGATCCTTTGCACTGCCTTATTGCTGTTCCACCATTCGCCAATAGGAGGAGAAACTTGATGAATTTGAGCATCTGGTTCTGGTAATAGGAGGTTCCTGTACACAGGGCAGAAAGTGCATATGTCCATAGAACTGCACAGGATGTATAGAACTACACTGCTGAAAAGGACCAGACTAAGCTATGTCCATGTAAACCAGGTGCCCAAACTAAGCCAGGCGCCCCAGGTCCTGCCTGCCACCTTTAGGGGAAATTGCCTTTGCCATATAAGGCAGTAGCAATGGTAATGTGGATTAACTGTAATAGTATGAGTAAATGGATAAATGACCATAAAGAATTCCAGAAACAATTTTTAAGACTTTGTAAACTTTTTAGACCATCAGAAAGAAATGAGTTCATGATGTTTCAAGTTGTGTTAATGAACACAGAGCTGTGTTAATGAATACTGAGCTGTGTTAATGAACACAGAGCTGTGTTAATGACTACGGAGCTGTGTTAATGTACCTGGAGCTGTGGTAATGGTCTTGGGGCTGTGTTAATAAACCTGGAGCTGTGTTACTGAACACAGAGCTTATTGTACAAGCCATTGTTTGCGTAGCTTCCCAACAGCTAGATCACACACTGGGCTTACCCACAGGCAAACACAGGCACCACAAGTCAAAACGTACCACAAGCACAAGTCAAAACGTACCACAAGCACCTTTCTGGTACCAAATGAATTTTGACATTAGTGGAAATCCTCATCTGAAAGCCCTAAAGGCTCTAATGTGGTGTAGTGTATGAGCTTTGTATGCAGCCTTATATAATGGTTAATGGTTTTTGGCTTATCCTTGTGTGACAGCCGTGTGATAAACACTGCATTGTTTTTCATGATGTAGGATGATATACATGTTTGGCTTTTCCTGAAGAGCAAGGCTGGACTTGTCCTTTAGTTTTATATCACTAACCTGATTTCATATCTGTTTACATGGACAGATAACAAAAGGTGGTATAGGGTGACACGACTAGGACCTCCTAATAACAGCAATTAAATAGCAGTCAATTAAATGACCCGTACTGATGAAAAAGAGAGAGAGAGAGAGTGTTTGTATGTGTATACTGAACAGAGAGCACCATCTACAACTGACACCACAAAGTTAAAAAATACAAATGTATACATAGCATGTGTGGCCAAAAAGAAAAGGCTTCCTGTGTGAACTGTATATATTACAGTATAATACTGTATATATACTGTATATATTAGAAAAGACAGATGAAAATCTTACCTGTCCACAGATGAGTGCCCTTACGCGGAGTCTGAACTGTAGGAAAGTCTGTGGTGGGTATATGTCACCAGACCGTTGGCGTTGGTTACCTTAGGAGGCGGGGCTTCAGCAGAGTGGTCTTTTTTCACCTAACACACTCTTATGATCAAAGTCCACTACAAGAGCGCAGAGGTCAAAGCACAAGTTGATGAGTCATCAAAGCTATCCAATCATTTAACCCGTTCTAAAGTAAAATAGCCTATGAGCTCACAGTTATTTGTTTAAATAGGTAGAAGGTATGTGACGTCATAGACAGCAGATAACTAGCACGCGCTCATCTGTTATCAAACCTTGATTTATGTCAAATGACACAAAATGTTTGTGGTTTCATATCTGGAAAGGACTAAGGTGCTAAACTATAGGCCATACAGTGAATAGCAGTCAGTGGGCATCAACACACAGATTCCCCATCACATCTATTTGGTGTGTCCATAAAGAACATTAGACAATTCAAGAATCTTGTGCCACTAACGTGTCCTGTTCAAATGGTAAAATGGCCTGTTTCACTTCACGGAGGTGCTGGTGCTTCCTTTGTGTCTCATCTCACAGGCTTGTGGTCTGTGTGTGTATTAGTAGTAGAAGTAATTTTTATAAGTCAGTTTATAATTTAGATACACTCACATAAATAAAGAAAAAATATTAAGGCCTTAAATGTGAAAGACAAACAAAAACAAACTAACAAAAATGCATCACATCATCTTTTTGTATTTCTATGTGATCCCCTTTTACCCTCTGTTATATCTATGCACGCGCGCACAAACACACACACGCACACACACTTCCTTGCTAGGTTGAATGTTCACTTTAGCAAACCACATCCCTTAACATGTAGGATGTCATAAACAGTTTAAGCTTTAAACTTTCAGTCTGAAACTGTTAATTATTGGAACTTGCCAACACGCAATTCCCTGAATTAGAGTATAAAAATAGACTCTACATAAAAGACTGATAATAAAAGGCAATAAAAGCAAACAGAAGATAGATGATGATTCTGTAATCCACGTACCATACGAGCATTGGGCCTAACTGTCGTAGATCACAGATTGCAGATTAATGTTTGCCCATGTTCATTTGGGTCAAGGGCTAAGGTAAGGTTTCCGGGGACAGTCCCCGGTAGATCCTGTCATCTGAAAATGACCCCGTATTTAACTGTGGATTAAAAAAAACTGTGATGGCTGGGCCATCAGACCACTACAACTGATTCAGAATGCAGTAGCAAGACTTACATGTCTTTATATAAGTGTATAGTTACTCTGTTCTAGTTTGATACTGAGAGACAACTCCATTATCAGTCCACACACAGGATCATCCACTTCCTTGATGCCCATTGTTGTTAGCCTGGCTGTAATTGTTTAAAGGCTTCTGATTAGCCAACTTGCTCTCGACAGCATGATTTTGGGTTTTCATGGTGAGTTTTACGTGCTTATGTGTGTGTGTGTGTGTGTGTGTGTGTGTGTGTATTTTTATTTATTATTTTACTCTCCTGTAAGTGTGTAGTTGACA
Source organism: Brachyhypopomus occidentalis (assembly GCA_020368025.1). Classification (NCBI taxonomy): domain Eukaryota; kingdom Metazoa; phylum Chordata; class Actinopteri; order Gymnotiformes; family Hypopomidae; genus Brachyhypopomus; species Brachyhypopomus occidentalis. The sequence continues at coordinate 2,116,698 of JAGXOD010001376.1, forward strand.
GCCTATTTGTGGCAAAATATCTTGTTTTGGTTAGTTACAGGCATCAACACACTAGCATATTTCATTTATATGTCTTGGAGTTTTCATATTGTATATGATTTCTTTTTGCTAAGTAACGCTAACAATGCTAACGCAAAATTCAGTCCTAATTCTGTTCTGCTTTTATGTGCAAACCCAAAAAAATTAATACCGATTTCTCGTTTCTACCATTTTCAATTCAGTGTATGAACCAAACTATTAAAATGTACACAGACCAGTCAATCCATATTCATAATCTATATAGACCAATCTTTTATTTATTTTGACCGTGGCCCATTTCATGTCCAGAATAGTTAGTTACCAGTGAGAGTCAGTCCATCATGAAACACAGTTTCAGCACCATAATGTTTTGACCTGTAGGTTTGTGCCACACCAGAATTCTGATCATCTGTTCTGTGTCAATTGTGAACAGATCTAACAGAGTTCAGTTATGACAGGAAACATTTAACAAGCAGAGGGGATAAAATACATGCATACATACAACACAAATACAAACACATCAGACATTTTTAGAATATCTCATCTGACGTTTTATAGCTTTGCAAGCAAGTGGTCTTCTCTTGACCAAATAAAACAACCAAAAAAGTGGCCAGAGACCGATCAAATCTTTCTAAAAAGCCCCCAATCATACTTTTAATTAACTCATCTGAACATACTTGCTGAACAGAAGTCTAACAGGATCTATTTTACAACAAAATGCCATATGTCACACATATTCTGCAAAAGAATAGTGTTGATTGTTGAAATCTTTAAATAACAAAAAATCTTAGAAATTCATAACTGATTGACTCTATGCATTATTGTCCTTTGGTGTTTAAAACTTAAAAGACATCATTGAGCTATATTAATGAAAATGGTGTGAAAATTATTATCTTGTTTGAGAAATATATGATTACAATAAATGGATTCAGTCCTTTGGACTCTTTCGTGTGTGTGTGTCTGCTGTTGTACCAGAGACAGCTGAAGTAAGACTGAACCAAAAGATCTTTCAGTGGGAGAAAAAAATGTAAGACAACCCAAAATGGCTGTATGGTACATTGGTTTGATGATAATGCACTGGTATGAATTCTCATTTAAGTTAAGTTAAGTCAAGCCACATTGTCAATTGTGATTTTCACCCCAATCGAAATTTGTCCTCCGCATTTACCCATCTGTGCAGTCAAAACACACACACACACGTGCCCAGAGCGGTGGGCAGCCCTAGCCCGGCACCCAGGGAGCAGTTGGGGTTAGGTGCCTTGCTCAAGGGCACCTCAGTCATGGCCTCAGGCCTGGGAATCGAACCCACGACCCTCCGGTCACAAGACTGGTTCCCTAACCACCAGACCATGACTGCCCCATTTAAAGCCTCTTTTTGACTGTTCCAGTTTAGGGGAGCTTCCGCCTGGTTAAAAAAGGATTCACAACATGATGAATGCTTTACAATGGCGTCTTGTACAAATACATGTGGACTACATACAGTGTATGTACCTTTCATGGTACATATGTATGTACCTTTTCATGGACCTTTCATGGTGTTCTCCAGATTTAGCCTGTCATGACGTCCTGCGTTCTTCTCCACACCCAGCACACCTAAGTCAGCTGGTCGTGATGCAGAATCAGGTCAGTTAGAGGTGGAGATACAACACCGTACGGTCCTGCAGGTTTCAGCCTTTTGCAGCTCAAGTCTCAAAGACAGAGAAATGTCCAAAACTTACATGCAATGACCACAAGGGGGCAGAAGAGCATACAGTGAAATCACACAGCTGACCTGTCACCCATAGAACACTATGGGAAATATCAATAAGGAATTAATTTAGACAAAAATAAAATTATAACATATTTAAAAATCCCTTATAGATCCTCAGGAAAAACACCTTCATTTCCTACAATCAGTCTCTGGGACATGTGAACTCCTATTCAAATAAATCCAAGTTAAAATTTAGCCTATATTAACCGGAGCCTTGGCATTAAAACTCACACTGTACTTCCTGAATCTGCTTTCTGTTGCAACTTGTCAGCTACTTGTGAGTAGGCTAAAGGCAGCCTGTCCTCTGTGTGAATGATTGAGTGGGATGGGTGAAGCCCCCTATGCTGTTGAGACTGCGAGGGGTGGAGCTAGGAGGGGCGGGGCTAGAAGGGGCAGGGCCTTTTTGAGTCATTAGAATGTGATATTGAGAAAAGGATTCAAAAGTTCATTCCATTTTTGATTATGGCGCTCACTGACTTCAGTTCATACCATGGGGTCATACTGGTTTATGCACGTTGCTCGTGTGTTCATGTCTGTGCGTGGTGACTAAAAGAGCGAGTGTGAGTGTGTTTGTTTATCTTTGTAGTCTTATTAGTCGACAATTTTATAATAGTATGAATAACTGTTTTGGCCTCTGCTTGTGTGCTTGGTGTGTGTTTGTGTGCATGTGTGTGTGTGTGTTCGCATTGATCGAGTGATCATTAGCATGAGCAGCCACTCTGCCCGGCGGGGGGCGTGTCCTGCAGGCTGGGGCCCTTGTGATTGGCCAGTGGGCTGGGCTCTCCATCCATGCTCTCGTTCATCTTGTCGCAGATGACATCGACGAGCCGCTCAAACACCTGCTTGACGTTGATGTTGTCCTTAGCGCTCGCTTCGAAAAACTGGAACCCTAAACGGTGCAAGACGACAGCGCACACGCATAGGTCAGACCGGCAGAGACAAGCTGGTCCGTGCTTGAATGACGAGTCAGTTATAATTTCATTTCCAATTCTAATTGTTCATTTTAATTGGACCTTGTGTGTTTTGTAATCATGCTGCAATTTTCATCTGGAAGTGTAGAAGCAGTAGAAGACTTGATTTGTGCTTTTGGAGGGATTAAAATGTATCTATGTATGGTAGCTTGACACGGGTCCAAGTCTCTGCCTTTATGGTGGGGTTCTGGTGTGAAATGTTTGGGTGCTGACGGTTGCCATCGCTGGGCACAAATGCTGGCCTCATCAGCAGTATCAGAACGAACCATTTTATTTCTCAGTCATGGATCATGTCTCCTTTGCCTGCTTGCCAAATAAAGCTCTGCAATGCAGGGAGTTGAAAACGAGACAGAGAAAAACAAAGTGTGTGTGTAGCTGGGTACCTGTGTGGATGGGCTGGAACAAATGATTTGTTAAAAAGCATGTTTGATGAGAGCCACCTGTATGTGTGTGTGTTTGTGTGTGTAATAGGTGTGGGATGGGTGTTTGAGTAGCTGGGTGCCTGTAGGTGTGTTGTGTGGAACAAATGATTTGTTATAAAGAGTATTTGATGAGTGTCAATTGAGTGCGCGCATGCATGCACATGTCACCTAGCTCATTAGCTAGTCTCTGTCCATCTTCTGTGGCCACGAGTCTGTCGTCCTCAAGATCACACTTATTCCCAACCAGAATCACTTGAGCATTGTCCCAAGAGTATGTCTTAATCTGAGTGGCCCTGAGTGACACACATACACCAAAAACACATTTTCATACATTTAATAAGAAATTAAGGCATTGACAGTGACTGTTTTTCTTTGCAAATACCCCAGATGTTTCATAAACACTGCTGTTATATCTTTGTGATGAAAATTCCTTAAGACAAAAGACAAGACAAAAGGAAATATCTATTATGAAGTCATAAAGAATCTCTATTATGGAGTCATATGAAGTCTCACCAATCCTGGACAGCGTAGAATGACTCCTGGTTGGTTATGTCATACATAAGCAGGAAGCCCATGGCCCCTCTGTAATAGGCAGTGGTGATCGTGCGATACCTCTCCTGACCCGCAGTGTCCTACAACACACATGCAATTAAAACTAGTTTTACAATTTAGCACCATCATATCATGACAGGAAATCCGAAAAAGTGCCATTGATGTGATAATCTAGTATCTAAACAGTAGAATAGAAGCAGACCGCAGTAGTTTATTTGAGACATTCAAATACATGCATCATAACTGAAAACAGTAGATTATCGTTTAAGTATCTAGTTTCTCCCTGGATACCAACACTCCTTTAGAAAACTGTAAACATTTATAAATGGATTATGAAATATGTATTCAAGGTGTCATGAATAAAAAGACATTTTCAAGTAATTTTGAAACTCTATGATATGCCCTGTGTCTCATTAGAATAATTTGTAAATCAAAATAAATAAATAAAACCCTTGAATTACTTGGTTACCTCTGCCTCATCTACACAGCCCTATATGTTTGATTTTTATATATAACAACCATCGTAACAGCATAATGGAACAGGTATAGCAGGTAAGATTGAACTAGCAGTCTCTTTGACCTGTGCGAGGGAGTCATTAGCATACTGTACCAGAGAGCTATTAGAAGTGTAAACAGACTAGAAGACAAGCAATACTAGCCATTGTAACTACGCAACCCTTTACTGGGTTCTATGGTATTGTGAGGTCTTGACTTTACAAAGTGCTATAGCTCCTCATGCGGGAGTTTCCCTGGTAACAGTGTGTGTGAGTGAAAACACATGGCTATCAAATAAATGTCCCGGGAACCTTCTCTCAACAACGATAAGATCCACCACCTGACCATTACACACAAACACACACAGTGACTGGCAGCATGAAGAAAAAGGCTGGTGATACTTATCTGCCAGCACGTGGTGGGTGTGTGTGTGTGTTTGTTTTATACAAAATCAACATGTATGTGTAAAGCCTATTACTTTCCCAGTCTCTGTCTAATAGCATCTGCTACTATACTGTATTATACTACTATACTGTACTATACTACTATAAGAGCAACATTCTGTGCCAGGTGGCTTTATGGTGCATATGGAACGTTTTGAGACCCTTTCAGATTATCCACATTGTGTTACTCATCTTAAAATGGATTAAACAAATCATCTCAGCAAGATTATCTCTACCCACAATATTCCAAACAAAGCAAAATGGTTTTTCAGAATGTTTTTTAAATGTCATATAAAAAATCTATATTCCCTTTACATTAGTATCTGTAAGGGCTGGCTCCAGGGTCTACCAACACTCCAGGGATTTCGCGTTTGTTTACCTGGATGACATCTTAATTTATAGCCGAACCCTCGAAGATCACGTCAGACATGTTCATAGGGTACTCCAGCTGCTGTTAGAAAACCAATTGTACGTCAAACTAGAGAAATCTCAATTTCACGTTCCCGAGGTGTCTTTCCTAGGGTTTGTGGTTGCTCAGGACAGGTTGGCAATGGACCCTGCTAAAACCCGTGCGGTGGCTCAATGGCCCGCACCCACTTCTGTACGTCTAGTACAGCGTTTCTTAGGGTTCGCTAATTGTTACCGTCGCTTTATTAAAGGGTTTAGCACCCTAGCCGCTCCTCTCTCAGCTCTCACCAGTAAAGCTATGGGTAAATTTGTGTGGACTCCTGAGGCTCAGACCGCCTTTGAGGAGTTAAAACAGCGCTTCGTGTCATGTTAAGTATGCCTGATCCTGAGACTCCCTTCGTGGTTGAGACGGACGCTTCCGATTTGGGAGCCGGAGCTATTCTCTCTCAACGTGTGGGACAACCGCCGCGCTTACATCCCTGCGCTTTTTACTCCCACCGGTTCACTCCCACTGAGAGTCGTTACGATGTGGGTGACAAGGAGCTATTAGCGGTTAAACTGGCTCTAGAAGAATGGCGGCACTGGCTTGAGGGTGCCAGACACCCGTTTGTCGTGTGGACAGACCACAAAAACCTCGCTTACCTACAACAAGCTAAGCGGCTAAACTCCCGTCAGGCTCGATGGTCTCTTTTCTTTGGGCGGTTTGATTTTACTATTTCCTATCGGCCCGGTTCAAAAAATGTCAAACCTGACGCCCTGTCATGGCAATGGGAACCGCCCGACACCCCCAGTCCTGCCAGCACCTTCTATTCCCCGGAGATGATCATTGCCCCTGTCCAGTGGGAGGTTGAGCAGGCCGTTCAGCAAGCTCTGGTTAACGAGCCTGGCCCTGGGGGAGGGCCTGAGAATCGTTTATACGTCCCGGCTGACGTCCGTCAGAAGGTGCTGGAATGGGGGCACACGCCTCTCGTTCAGTAGCTCACCCTGGGGCTAGACGCACTTCGAATTTATTAGACGTAAGTTCTGGTGGCCCGATATGGACCAAGAGGTGCGCGATTTTGTGGCTAGATGCGACATATGCAATCGTGGTAAGGTACCCGAGTCAAGCCTAGTGGTCTTTTGCATCCGTTGCCCGTCCCCTCCAGACCATGGTCCCACATATCGCTGGACTTTATCACAGGGTTGCCAGCCTCTAAGGGTCACACAACCATTCTGGTCATAGTTGATCGTTTCACGAAGTTCAGTAAGTTTATTTCTCTTCCTAAGCTTCCATCCGCTCGTGAAACGGCGTCGCTGTTATTGCAGCATGTCGTCCGCAACTATGGTTTCCCCGTGATGTGGTGTCCGATCGTGGTCCGCAGTTTTCCAGTCGGTTTTGGGAGGCGTTTTAGACCTCCTGGGCGCTAAAGCTAGCCTATCGTCCGGCTTCCACCCGCAGTCCAATGGCCAAACTGAGCGCCGTAAATCAGGATCTGGAACAGACCTTGCGCTGTCTAGCCTCTGCTAACCCGGCCTCATGGGCTGAGCATTTGGTCTGGGCTGAATACGCCCACAACACCCTATGGCACTCCTCACTGGGTATGTCCCCTTTTGAGTGTTTATTTGGGTACTCACCTCCTCTGTTTGATAACCAGGAGAAATCGGTAGCGGTGCCGGGGGTGGCTGCTCAGGTTCGGGCGGTGTCGTAACGCTTTTGGGTCCGGGCACGCCGAGCATTGATCAAAGCGTCCGGTAATTACAGACGTAGTGCTGACAAGCGCCGTCTCCCGGCATTGTCATTTCGCCCTGGTCAGAGGGTATGGTTATCATCTAAAGACTTACCTGTTCGTGGCGGTACCCAGAAGTTGGCTCCACGGTTTTTGGGCCCTTTTAAGGTGGAGCGTAGGATTAACCCTGTGGCCTATCGCCTGGTGCTGCCGCCTTCCATGAGAGTTCACCCCGTATTTCACGTCCCGTCTACGGCCCTTTTTGTGCGGTTCCCCTGGTGCTCCGGCACCTCCTGCCCCCGCATGATTGATGGGGCTCCGCCTACACTGTTCGGCCGTCTCCTGGACGTCCGTCGCGTACGGGGCCGTGATCAGTTTCTGGTCGACTGGGAGGGGTACGGTCCTGAGGAGCGTAGTTGGGTTCCTTCCTCTCGTATTCTGGACCCTTCCCTTATTTCCGATTGTTATCGGGATAGGGCTGTTGCTTTGGGCCCGCGAGGTCTCGGGCCTAGGAGGGGGGGCTCTGTAAGGGCTGGCTCCAGGGTCATTCCACCTACCACCACCAGAGGGGGAACGCGAGCCAGCAGAGGGCGTAACCATTAATCAGCGGTGACTGCCGGCAGCTGTCCATCCCCTTACTTAAGGTGGATGGCTGCGGGCAGTCACTGCTGAGTTGTTCGGCTCTCTGTGCTTCCCAGCCTTTTTATCAGTAACGTTGTTGCTATTCTGGTGTTTCGTCACCAGCCCCTATGCTTTTGATTTTCGAGTCCTTTACTCCTGCGCCCTGTTCTGGCCTTTCTCAAGTTTTCCTTGTCCTTTATATTTTCCTATCGTTTGTTATTTTGTGTCAGTCTCGTTCAGGTCAGATATTCCTTAGTTTCCCTTTTTGACACGTCGAGGTTTCTCCGTGTGTTTTTTGTTTCGCCTTTTGCATCTCTTCAGATTTATTATTATTTTTCTTTGTCTCGTTTCCCGTGCTACTTACGGAGGTCTCTGTTCTTTATAATATTTTTCTTTGCCACATTTTTTTCCCGTACGTCTTACGGAGGTTTTTGTTTTATGGTTTTGTGTTTGTGGCACTTGCTTCCGCATTTCCCCAAAACCCACGTGAGCGGTCCTCCCCGGACAGCTCACGTTACAGTATCAGAGATGTTCCTGAGTATCTTTGTGAGTCCAAGTTAAGTCTACAGTCCCTTGATAAGAGTTCAAGATTTAATAGTCACATGAGCAATAAAAAACAATTATGAGATTGCTGGTCACATAAACTAACATGCATTCTCAATCGAAGACAAAGACATGGAACGGTGCCAGAAATCCAATTAAAAATGTATGCTTGTCTGCAAACCAACGTTAACTAACAAGAAAATGACAGTATGACTATGGAGCATGCACAAAAGCTAGAAACGCATTACTGTTTAATACGTGGACTACACAAAGTGTTTATTAGTCATCAGTTTATCTGGCTAGAATACTAAAAGTATTCTCCATCTCTGATAAGTATTCACCATCTCTGATAAGTATTCACCATCTCTGATAAGTATATGGCCTTTAGTCTTCACCTAGAACCACCTTAAAAACCCTTTCTGTTGGGAAGTTCTTCCATTCTCCCACTCTCGCACTCTTCTTTGTAGAATCATTCAGGCTCCACCAGGCTGAATGAGAAGTACAGCGCACAGAGATTTTCAGCTCTCTGCAGAGATGTTCAGCTCTCTCCACAGATGCTCCGATGGCTTCAGGTCCACACTCTGGCTGGAGCACTTCAGACTTGTCAAAGCATCTCCTGTGTTTTCTTGGCTGTGTGCTTCAGGTGTTTGTCTTAAGGAAAGGGAAGCCATCACTCCAGCGTGAGATCTTGCATACTCTGAAAAATGTCTTCACTGTCATGCAGCCCCGCCCCCAGGCACTTCCCAGCAGCCCCAACCTCGAAGATCAGAATCACCTGATTACTGACACCTGTTTCCCCATTGCCTCTAGACTATTTAATGAACCCTCATTCACTACTCATTTCGAAGTGTTGCCATATCTTTTGAGAGTGTGCTACTGAGTGTTTACCTCTGATATCGTAATTTATGGTTTATGATCTAGCTTTGTATTTGGACTTTTGTATTTTTGCTCTTGCCCCTTTGGATTTGTTTGCCTAATTTGCCTTTCTGGATTTTTGACTTCTTGCCTGTTTTTGGACTTCGGGATTTTTGGGATACGTTTCTGTATCTGTCTATCCTCATATAATTGTTTATTAAACCCTGTTGCCCATCTGCAAGCATCCTATATTGACTTGGGATGTTACATTCACCCAGGATTGCTCTATGGTTTCCTGCATTCATCTTTTTTCTGATTAGTCTCCCAGCCCAGAATAGTCTCCCACTCCCCCTCACGAAAACATCTCTACAGCATGTTGCTCCCAATACTTCCAGACGGTAGGGATGGTATTAATTAAGTAATGCTCACTGCCTGGTTTTCTCCAAAGATGCAGCATGGAATTTTGATGACAGTTCAATCTTCGTTTCATCAAAGCAGAAGAGTTTGCTTTTAATGGTTTGAGTGTTGCTCAGGTGCCTTCGATTTGAGAAGGATGGACACTTCTATGCAATTGGGCACTTTCAATGCAACAGAAATGTTCTTGTATTCTTCTTCAGATCTGTACTTTGACCTATCTCACAGGTCTCACAGGTCTACAAGTTAGTTCTCTCAACCTTGTGGCTTGTTTCTGCATAATTTGTGAAAACGTATATGGACAGGTGTGTGCCTTTCCATAGGTGAATTCCAATGAAGAAACAATTCAAGGACCACTGATAGTCAGGTGCACCAGAGCCTGTAGATATTATAATAAAGTGAATACTTATGTACAAGTGACAAGTGTTTGTCTTTAATACATTTACAAACCATTCCATAAGTGTATGCTTTTCCTAGTCAGTTTTGTCGAACCTAGAAAAGAGTTCTAATGTAACTTCGAAAAAACAAAATTTTCAAGACTTAAACTTAACTCTTCATCTAAATACATTCAGCCCAAGATGAGATTGATCACCGATTACTCTATGTGGTTATCTGTTCTTACTCATGTTGTATGCAATGACTAATGTGTTAAAGTATGTACTTCCTCTTCTCAAACCTAAGACAAACTCATCTCTCATTTTCAAGGACTCCTCCCTTAAGTAAGCATACACACATAATGTAAGTAGGCAGAGAGAAAAACAAACAGTCGGACTCACGGGTTCCTGTCTTCTGTCCAGCACAACACCTGGACACACACCTGTCTGTCGTTCTGGACTGAACTGATATTTCCTTTCCATTGGTCAGAATTCTTTTAGCAAAGAACACATACTTGTATTTGTACTGGCACTGGAACACATACATGCCAGTACAAATACCTCACATTTCACTGGTTTAACAGATCACCTTGTACCTCACCACGCTTTAAATGCTAGTCTGTTAGGATACTTACAATGGTGTAATAAGACCAGGAAAAAGGAGTTCAGTTCTCGTGTGTTTGTACATCTCTCCTTTTAAAGTGCAGGAAAGATGAATTCCAAGCCTTCTGCACACTGCCTAACTTAAATAGCAAAAAGCCGTCACATATCCACATCCCTGGAATGTGTCCCTGCCTTTTTCGGTTGTGATGTCCTGCTTTTCTTACACTCCTGCTCACACACATTCTCACACAGTGACACACTCACTCCCCTGATTGATAGGGATTACACGCGTACAGAACTTGCATTGCAGTTACACATTAGCTCGTCATTAAGCAACTTTAAAAAACGCACTTTGTCAGCAAAGGCGAAAATCTCCCATAAATCTCTGGATCCTCCATACCTTCGACACACCTCCACAGCACAAAGCCAAAGGCTGAATCAGTACCGATCAATAATGCATCTCTTAAATGAACACTTCATCACCATAAAAAAAATAAATGTTGCCATTTCTCCATGAAAGCTAGCAAGAGGCTAGTTAGAAATGGACAAATGAGTCGGCGGGTTCCCAGGAGGCTCCCTAGGACGGTTAGCAGTGTGGGCAGAGTTTTTTTAACTTTCTTCTACATCCTTTGTGCCGAGGGCCGTTCTGTCTTTAGCCATCCTTCACAGTCAATTCCTCCCACGTGTACGGGTCTTCTGAAGCGCGAGGTCAAACATTCGTGCACAAGCCTGTGTTGCATCAGTGGTGGGCAAGAGTGATCCACAGCTCTAGGCTTTCGCACCACTTCTCTTTATCTGCAAAGCTGCCTTTCCTCTCTGCTGCAAAGAGCAAGAAATGCTCTTCATGCTCTTTTTTTTTGCACGATATTACACATGTGAAAGCAGGTCATGGTGGTCCCTGTGGAGGAAGAGTGCCACACTCCATCCAGAGTCCTGCACCTGCACCAGCCAATCCGCACACTGGAACTGCACCAGCCAATCCGCACACAGTAGCCAGACAGCTGTAGCCACTCACGATCCTCACTTTGGCATGTTGCACACTGAAATGATCACCATCTCTCTGGCCCTCTCTCTCATGTCTGATCTGTCCGATACACAGACAGACCACAGTACTTGGTCAATGTCCCTCTAGACAGGAGGTTCCCCTCAGCACTGCTTCTCATGTGTCCACCTTCTCCTGCAGTGTCCTGCTGTACTTGTGTGACTGTGAGTGTATTTTGCGTCTCCAGCATGGTGCTTGATGGCGACATCTAAGCCTTAAACATTGCCATAAAGAAAGACTTTAAGAGCACATGACTGCACACACAAATGCACACACAAAGTCAAACACGCACACACACACACAGAAGATAATAAATAATTTCTTCTGGCAGCAGAGGACACCTTTCCTATTTCCGAATTGATCACCTAACTGATTCAACATACACACACAAACACAGGCCTGCCAGGCTTTTATTAACAACCGCAGACGTGGTCAGACAGACCAGCCAGATCAGCCTGCAGCTTCATGTTAAAGCCATAATTGATCATAAGTGATCTCCTTCCGGGAGCATCTGCTTCGAGTGACTGCGTCCTGAACAGGAAGGAACGTGTTGGTCCAGCCCTAGTCGTTTCAGGAATGAGTATGTACACTTTTACAGAAAGTCTCCCTCTCTGTCATACAATTTATCTATCCTTTCAATGCTATAACACTTCCAATCTCTCAGTCAGACAATTCTACTCACTTGAAACCCTGGTCTGACTCCATGCAGTGCCACATTGGAATCAATCCCTTTCAATTCATATGGAGGTTAGTTTTTTTTCCCCATAATGGAGCCAGACTGGGATGCAATACAATTTCATGTCTCACCGCTTGGCAACGACACTGCCACAGACTGCACTACTGTAGCTTGTGCTCTATCAAGGAGCAAATTAATTGTGACTCATTTCCTTAACAGCATTATTCTAAAATCACATTCACTCCTGCTTGGGTAAGGAAATACAATACATCAGTGAACCTATTCTGTACAACAAATAACAAAAAAGACTACAACTCCCATTATTGCAATGGTTAAAAATGTGGAAAACAAGGTCTGATGAATATAGTACCAGTGTCAAAAACGATTTTGCTCAAAAAAGAAACATATTTTTTTCAGCTCATACATTTTATACATATAAATTAACCATATAGGCTTTTCTGTTGTGTGTCTACGACACCATGCATCATAAGCCCATCAGAGTGGACTTCATCATTCTCAAGTCTAAGTACATCTGAATGTTCCTCACTTTCAATCAGCACTTGAAGTATGATGCCTCTCGGAACTGTACTTGAATGTAAACATTTTTATGGTTTCTTACTCATGTTTAAGTCATGAAAATGGTTTCTTTTGTTTTCATTTTAATGAATTTACAGCATCAAAACAAAAAGAAGAAGTAAAAAAATTCTCGTAATTCCTACTCACCCAGATCTGAAGTTTGATGCGCTTCTCGTTACGGTACACAGTTTTGACTTTGAAGTCGATCCCTACGGTGCTGACGAAGGCAGAGGTGAACGAGTCATCTGCATATCGGAAGAGGAAGCTGGTCTTTCCCACGCTGCTGTTGCCTATGATGAGCAGTTTAAACATGTAGTCGAAATTCTGATCGGCTGTGTCTTTCTGCGCCTGTGTCTGTTGGCGGGGATCGCTCACTGTCGCCATCTAGAGGACCAGGGAGCTGATGTAACATGGGCTACACGGGAACATCTGCATGTGTATAACTTTCCAAAGATTTTTGTTTTCCAGATAGTGTGGTAGTTCACTCGCATGCGGACGTGGCCAATAGCCACTCATCCCTCTGCCCCTCCATCTCTCCCTATCTCTCTCCTCGTCTCTCCCTCGTTCACCCTCACCTCCCTTCACCATGACTTGTCTCCACATCTGTTTCTCCTTTTCACCTCCCAGCTTTTTCTCTCTTCACCTCTGTAGTATATGTGGATCAGATCCACTGAGAGAGGCTTTCTCCCTGATTAGGACTCGTTACTGTGGATACAAACTCAGCACAAATCACCCTAGCCATAAAAACAGAAGCCAAATCAGCAAACACACTCATACACACCCTCCTCTCTCTCTCCCTCTCTGCAAACATACACACCCTATTCTTTCTCTCTCTCCCATCTGTCAGCAAATCACCATTAGATGCCAAAATTAGAGACTTTGACCAAAACAATTTATCACAGGAAAACCCTTGCTCATTGCTTATACAAATACAAACAAGATAATCAGCTTTAATTTTATAACATATTTATAAAAATAAAATATTTGTCAACAGTACCTTACCACTGAAATTTATGACTTTAAAACAATGTTTATTTTTTTACATTTCAACAGAAAAAAAGACTAAACTAAACCAAAATTCACCTTCAATCTGTACCGTCTAAGACCAAGAAAACATTCTATTCTACATGGAAACATACCTGACACTTCACCAGCGCTTATATAAAACAAACACTTCAACAGCCCTTGGCCATCGTCTGTCCTCGCCTCGAGCGTTTGGGTGGCTTACGGCGCGACCGTTTCCGTGCCGTAGCGGTATCTTACAGAAGCTTGGCGTTTAGGATCTTGGATTGTGCGCGGGCGAAACTGGCAATTGCCACGCGCACCTGACGAGGGGAGTCACCAGGATGTGGCACGCCCTGCATACGGCTGAGCGAAGAACGTGTTGAGTTGCATCCAGCCGCAATTGTGAAATAGTTCGGTATTTCACTATGCCTGTTCATGAAATAATGAACCACATACTAAATTTACTCTTTACCCTGATTTTTCCCCCTCTAAATAAGTGACAATAGGTATGAGAGTGACTGCCCACCCCCCTTTCGCGTGGCTCAAACGAAAATACATTACAAGCGCCACGCGAACGCTCGAGGGAGAAAACGGTGTTAAGTATAAAGCTGTCAGTACACGTTTTCATTTCAGAGAAGTGATGTTCAGGCTTTAGAATGAGAACAACTGTGGCGAAGCAGAAGCTGTGGTCTTCGTACGACTCACCGGGTTGTACGGAGGGCTATAGCTCGCTTCCATATGGATGTCTACTGCCAGATTAAACTAGCGTTTGTCAGAAAGCGTACCATTTTTAACGTACATCAAAAACAACATAAAAAGAACTCCACTAACCTTGTTTTATCGCTTTTTGTTGGTTATTTTGCTCCGAAAGTTTTTTTTCAGCCGACTTAGGACCTCCGCTGCTCGCCTCGCCCCTGCGCTTTGACTGTACTGTCAGCAAACTGCCTCCCTCTCCGCACGCGACGCACCGGAGTAGAAGCCGTTTACCGCAACATTAAAGGCGACTGCCGTAATATATGTATATCTGCTGACGGCTCCTAAGCATGGAACATTTAAAGTGCGGATGCAAAATTAGTACTTTTTATTTGCCTTCGAAATCTGACTTCGGAGCAGTTTATTCTTCAATAGACAGGCAAATACTCTTTAAAGAAGGTGATGGCTGTTCCCAGATCAGCCAATAACTTTTGGTAGGCTGATATCAAGCATGACGCGGTAGTCGATTATCAGGAGGTTTTCACCGAGTGGCCAAGTCAGCGTGACGTCGAATAGATCGATGGGTTCGTTTATATTTGCTCAGAGCGGCAAACTAAAACGACATAGGCCTTTCCTTGTGTTCATTACCCACTGCAACAAATTACTAGGCAGCCACATTTCATATTGTACCTACGCTGCGTTTAATTAAAATACAGTATGATACATTTTTTGACCAATTTAACCCATTGTAAAAAAAAACTAAAACAACTGCATGTCTTTAGTGAATAGGCGAACATCAGTGCATCATATAGGCTATGTTTATAATCACATGTGACTTTGAAACAGCTGTGTTTAGAAATGTCATCCAGTTGAAAGAACGATCTAGTTCCCCCATCCAGTACACCTATGCAGTCCCATCTTAAAAAGATCAACCTGGAGCAAAACACTATTGACTCAAGACACCTGCTTCCCTCTAGCCAGGGCTCGACTCTTCACACTCATTAACCCACTCAACCGAAATCGCCAGCTCTGAGGCCCAAAAGATGGAGAAAGTCCTGAGTTCCTGGAGGCAGCACCTTCTGTCACGATTGACGAATGAAAGCCAACATTTTTTCTGCAAGTGCAGAGGGGTGGGTGGTGTTTGGGGCGACCTTAACAATGAGATGCTGAAGAGCTGTTAAGCAGCACATTCAAAGCCACGGGACGGGAGAAGGGACAGGGGACGGGACGGGGGACGTCCCAGAGGGTTTCCACTTCACAAGCTTCCCATCAGTGTTAAACAAGCCCGTCCTTGGAACACACACAAAATAGCAATTCATGGTAGTGGAGTGTATCACATCAGTGCACTCAGTTGTACATGGCTTCCCAAAGCTCAGCTGAGGAACAGTATTTCAATAAAAGCTAATTGCTCACTTATCTCAGAAACAATCAGCAACTCCTGTTCTATGTCTAAGTATTGGGCATGTAAGGGACTAAAAATCCCATAGTCATAACCATCAGCGAAGAGCTTCAGCAGTTGAGCAATCAAGGGCTTGGCTCCAACACACACACACACACACACACGTGTGCGTGACAGAGGCGCATTACAGTGCTGGAGGAGGGTTTTTTTGGCTCTAAACCACATGCAGCACAATAAAGATCGATGTATGTTATAATGATGTTTGTGCGAGGAGCTGCAGTTTTGATCTCCGCGCGGCCTCCGCCATTTTAAATATGACAGCACAATTCTGTCTTACATTCTCTCTGAAGCTCTCCTCCTCCTGCTCCCACATTCTGATTATAAATGTGGTGATTGGTATTGACCCTGACAATCAATAAGGTGCTGGCCTCAGTTCAATATCCTAATACCCCATAAAATACAGTTAATGTATTAAAAACGCAATCATTCAGTCTTTCCAGGGTGACAAAAACACAGATGAATCACATTTGAACGAGACAGTTGAATCAAGTAACCCAGTTTTAACATCTTGTAAAATTGCACACATAATGATTTATATAAAAAAATAAATACAAATAAATTTGGAAAAATTGCCATGAAATTCTTTAACACACACAAAAAAATCAATATAAAATCAGCAATAAAAAAAACAACAACTAAGCAACCAAAAAACCAAAACAAAACAAAAAGCTAAAGAACCGCTTGGTAATAGATGTTTGAGTCTAAATCTGCCACCAGCTACAGATATCCAGTATGAGCCAGCAGCCCCTTAGAGGCGGCCATTCTGGCTGCTGGCACATGATTGGTTGGGTCACTGGCCTCCCACAACCTGCCGAACTCTTCTTGATAGGGTCCCACTAGATCCGGATCTTCCGTTACTATGACATTCTCCTTGTTGCTCTGCACTGCTGTCATGGTCCAGTTGAGGGAGCCAGTGAGCAGCTTCCTACCGTCCACCAGTGCAAACTTGTGGTGCATGTGCACGGCGTTACTCAGCTCATGTCGCACACAGATACCTACACCACCAAAGACAATAACAATCGGCATTAAAAACAGCATTTAGTAGTTTCCTGACAGCACAGTTGCAATGATCCATTTACTGTTTTTGTGCGATTTTCAGTAAGGAATGATGACCAGAGATCATGTGCAGTTCCCTTCACTTTTGCTACAACAGATCAAATACCAGATTAAAGTCTACAGCAAAAAGATAAAACAGATTGTTTTTGTTTAATCTTAAAAGTAATGCTTAGGGAACATGAGCCTTGCTGAAACTGCACTGCACAAACCACTGCCTGAATCAAACCGCTCTGGTGGTTGGACGTGGCATCTTCATGCCAGAGTACGCAGGAAAGAAATAAGATTTGCCCGTTTTTCTGCAGCCCTACAGAGCAACAGCCCCCCAGGGCTGCCAGTGTGAGAAAAACAACAACTGTGCAATAACGCATGCGGTCCAAGGCAGAGGAGCTCCTGCCGTCCTCGTGCTCTCCCAGGTCCATCTGGTGCAGTCGCAACTGGCTGATGCATTTAGACGGGCTGGAGAAGTGCAGCACTTTGTTGGGTCTCCTTTTCTTCTGCCAGAGTCTTATCATCAGGTCCCAGGGGAGGCCATTCCAGCCAGCTGTTGTCTTTAATAGTTATTCTCATCCATCACGATGATCGATGGGCATTGAGGCTGCCATGAGATTGTGGGCCTTTCAATCCAGTGCTTCACTACTCACAGTGCAGCACAAAGAAGCCCCAGCCATTCACAGCAGAGTTTAGTTTTACCCAGTGGATTGTCTGGAGTCGATTGATCATTATCATCAGGTCGCATTAGGGATCTCCTGTTGCTTGGGTTTTAATCCAGTCCAGAACTGAAAGTCGGATTAAGTTTAGATTTCACACATTTCTGATTTGTTGATTTTCAACTATTCATGACAGGAAAATCAGAAAGTGTATTGGACAATATGACTGAGATCACAGGAACAGTGTAGGAGCAACTAACTATGCCAAAACAGTTCCTGAAACCCACCGCAGTACCGTACCTGCCCTGCGGAGGGAGCCAATCTGGGAGCCAGTGATGGTCATGTACTCCCTGTCGGTGATAACCCGGACGGCCACGCCCCGGGAGTGCAGGAACAGTACGGCCCGGCTCAGATCGGCATTGGAGAACGAAAACACGCAAAGGTCCAGCGTTGCACCCGCTGAGAGAAGGTGTCCTAGCAATCGTGAGAAAGGGGTGTCGACGCCATGGGGGAGAGGACAGGAGCTGTGGGTGGAGATCACCACGGCAACCAGAGGTGTTATTACAGCAAGGCGTTTTAAATATTTCACATCAGCCTGAGCATATTCATATTACAACTATTTGTAATTCAGTTTATGACTACTTAAAATGATAATTTATCATAATTTAATATATGTTTGGTTATATTTTGACTAGTAAGAATGATGTGATGTATATCAGGGGTTGGTTCAAAACCTTTGCAAATCAGTTTTGACTATATAAAACATCAAATTCAGATATGTATGTCTATATTTAATTATGTTGCAGACTAATAATATCTTACGTATTTAACAGGTATTTTAGACTAATCACTGTTCTTAGGTCATATACTGCAGATTATTTTGAAATATTATTTTGATTGCACAAAATGAATTTTGAGATATCCAAAATGTAACTGAGAATATTCAAACATAAAGATTAAAAGTGTGCACTTAGTAACTCCAGCAAAAGCATCGTCACCAAAAAAAAAGCAGCAGAGAAATGGCTACGTTTTCAGTGGTACTTTTCCTTTGACCTCAACAGGCGCCGTTTAAAAAGTGAAACAAACGGATACAAATAGAAAGGCTACCATGACAAAGGTCCCACTGGAGTGTAGAGGTGTTCCACGCATGTTAACGGGGACGGGAAGAATAAGACTTCCTTCAGGGCCCCGCGGGAGCCTCTGCGGAGCGACAGGCGACGAGCCAGCCAGTCCAGCCATTCCACTCCCAACATGACGGCTACTGCGCCGATCCCCAACATTTTCAGCAGCTCCGCCAACGACACCTAACAGGCGCGCGCGCGAGAGAGAGAATATGGAGTAGCAGTAGGTGATATATTGCTGTTAAAAAAACAGCAAACGAACCGAACACGATCTTCTTTTGGCTACGAAGCCAACATCTGGCTAAAACCCAAATGCCGACTCACAGCCTACAAAGCCAGGACGAGAAGGAAAACTAAGGAGGCGCCAAAATCACATCCCGGAGAGATAAGTCAGCACTGCTGATAATGCTTGTTCATAGCTTCTGGAATTTCGTATCCCCCTTTTCTATCTAATCTTGGTCATTCATTTTTTAAATACCCAAATTTACCTAAATTAGTTAACTCTTTTTAGGTGTAATTAGCTGTGCTAGTTATGCTAGCTAGGTTAACGATCTAGCCAGTGAGCTAGTTACTTTGACAAGCTAGCTAAGGTTAACTGGAAAGGATTTTATACTTCAGTTTCTTCAGGCGGCCCATTTCCAAACGGACAGCCTCTTTAACAGTCGCCAAGCTAATCAAAAGTTACGTTTTGGTAAAATCATGAATAAAAATACGAGCTGCGCTTACCTGCATGTCAAATATGCTTACTTTAATTAATGAAACCTCTACTTAGTTAGCGTTAGCTAGCTAGGAAACTCACAGGTAGGCTTACTAAGTACCGCCCCCTAGGGATAAGGGTCAAAAAACACTAATAACAGACTCCCCACCTGATGGCGATACACGGACAGAATATTTGGATTATTGACTTGCCTAGCCTGTACATGTATTGAAGTATATATACTGTGAACCTTTCATAGGATCCCGTATTGTCTTCCAATTTATAGTTCAATAAGGAACCATACACAATCAGTTTTAAATGTGTTTATTACCCTTGAATGAATTTAGTTACATGCAGAATACCATTTTTAACATTACATCACCTTAAACAAATCCACTTGTGGAGCTTTTTGAAATAATATTTATGAAAAATGCATCCACAATCATGTTGCAGGATCAATTCTAAACACTAGATGTCAGTAAAGAACCAGCAGCAGGCACTACCTTTAAGAAACGTCTTATTCCAACATTAAAATTATTTTGATTACACTCTAAATTATTAAAGTTTAAAACTTCAGAAGCTTATGAATGTGAGCTGGGTTAGGGTTATATAGTTCCTTTTAGCAGGGTCACCACTGTACTGTGCATTAAAATGACAGAGCACCTTTAATCCATCTATAGCACATAAGATGCCAGTGGAGCAATAACATGTATTACTGCACACTGCAGACATGGTTGAACTTGGGATGAACTGAGGAAGGAAAATATTCACAGACACCTTTAGCACATGTTTATATAAAGAAATTGTGACTGAACCAATCACATTTCATCCCACTGTGTTCCATCATGCTGTACAGTACATACCATGCTGTTATGTTCTGCTAGAGCTCAGCACATGGTAGGGTGGGTAAAAGTTGCCATTTTGTGTTTAGGATTTATTTAGGTGTAGTCAGGTCAAGATCAGTGAAAAAGGCAACTTCGAACTGGACGTAGCAAAAGCTTTGCCTGACTTGGTTATTCTTGGACAGGTTTTTTGGTAAGTTTCTGTTGTGATTAATAATCCAATTCAGGTGAACATAACTAGTCTCAGATTAGTGAGAAAGGCTGACATTTTTCTACCCAGAGTCCACTTGGGGGTGGGGGTGGGGGTTAAGGCTCTGGTGGAATCGGCCTCAGGCCTCACCCCCGGCCCGCGGGGTGCAGTATTTGCGGTCGTAGACCAGGCGGGGGCCTCCCATGGGGGTGAGGCCACTCTGCGATGCCACCTTGTTGGTGCCCATCTGCAGGGAAACGGTGGTGGTGTCCACAGGCTCCACACACATGTTCTTCTCCGTCACCTGCCTTGCCGTACCCAGGGCTGTCATACCGGCCTGAGAGAGAGAGAGACTGATTGATTGATTGATTGATTGGGGGAGCACACTACACAACTTGCCCCGGTGTTCTAGGACAGCCGTTCAACAGCCGTTCAACAATCATCTAAAATGCTCAAAACCAATGCTGAATGAACCTCTCTAGCTAAACACCCCTAGTAATCTTATAGAACATTCACAGGTTCGAACTGCGATTGTTGGCTAATTCTGGGGTTCTGGAGCTGTAGGATACTGTGAGTTCCAGCAGTGTCTCAGGACTCTAGGTAAGGTCAGGTGGTGCAGGGACGGGAGTTCGGGTCTGGACTCTCACCATGCTGGCTCCCTTATTGGTGCCCATTTGGAGGTGGATGCTGTTGTGGTCCATGGGTTTCTCCATGCCCATCTTGGGGTCATAGAGGTGCCGTCGTGTGCCGTAGGACGTCATGCCCTTCTGACTGGCATACTTGTTGGAGCCCATCTGGATATGATTAGGATTTGAGTTCAAATGTCTTCTGATGTGACATAAATCATTTGTCATGTCAACTGCTGGTAATGAGATCACTGAACAGCGTTGCTGTGTAAATGGCAATGGCATTGCCCATTTTCTGCATAACCTACTGTAAACTTCTCTTGCTTTGGCACTTCTATAGATTTATCAAGATTATTCTAATGATAAAATATATGTCCACATATTTCTAATTCTTTTGCATATACCTGTTTATCCCCTTAACTGATGTGCATGGCACTTCCATACCATATATAGTCATGGTATGAAAGACTTATTCTATGTAAACACAAAAGTGACCTTCAGTGCTTCTTACTGTCTACATTCAACAAGTAAAATGTCTGAACACACTTAGGCGTACAGATCCTTTTCTAGCCAGCTCAGAACCCAGCCACGTGACCCCTGACCTGCTGACAGATGATGCTCTTGCCCTCGTTCAGTTTCTCGCTGGGGAATCTCCTCTGGCGCTTGGTGGCGTACTTCACCCCCACATCGTATTTTGTGTAGAAGCCCTTGGTCTTCGCCTGGGAGAAGGACACATCCAGGATATGTGCTGTAAACATGTGGCAGAGTGCTTTCAAGAAGACCCTGTGGACGCTGGGCTAGCATGGCTAGCATGGCCAGGGTTCTGTCAGTGGCAGGGTGACTCACAGCCGTCATTCTCGCTCTCCCTCTCCTATGCATCTTACGGCCTAGACAGGAAATGTGTGTGAAATTGAGCAGAAGGCTTACTAGATAACACGCAGTAGGATAATATGGAGCGCTATATGGGGCTATTCCAGTATTTTAAATGTCCTTAATAACTTCAGTAATATTATCTAATGTCTGGAAAATAAACAATCTAGATTTTTTGTTCCCACCGCCTGCCTGTGCACAGGATCTTTTTCGCTCCCAAAGTCCCACAGTTTAAAAGGCCCTGAGGTGCATACAGTAGTGTGTGTGTCAGAGGTACTGACATTGAATCTGTGTATTAGAAGTACCATATATGGAAATGTCATTATGACAACTCTAGCAAGCAAATTGCACTTCCTCGTTTGAACAAGAAATACGTAAGAATACGAAGGACATTCGGGTAAAAAAAAACAAAAAAAAAACAGATGGAATGGATGACATATCCAATATAGACCTCAAAGTCCAGGTGAAGACTTACCACTCCAGCCAGTGTGATGAGGGTAGACTGCACCTGGGTGTGGTTCATGTCCTCAAACAGGTCGTTGGCCTCGAAGATGTCATGGGGCTTCAACCCATACTCACTGATGGCTCGAATGAAATTGCTGATGTTCTCCAGCTGAAGTAGAGTAGGGCATAACAGGATGGGGCGTAGAGGGGTAACAGGATGGGGCATAGAGAAAGAGGTGTGGACATTCATTCATTCATTATCCGTACCGCTTATTCCTGCTAGTCGGGGTCACAGGGGGGCTGGAGCCAATCCCAGCATCTCCGGGCGAAGGCAGGGTACACCATGGGCAGTTCGCCAGTCCACCACATGGCCAACACGCACACACACACTCACACACTCACACCTACAGGCAATCTAGAGTGACCAATCAACCTAGGATGCATGTCTTTGGACTGTGGGAGGAAACCGGAGTACCCGGAGAAAACCCACACAGGCACAGGGAGAACATGCAAACTCCACACAGAGCAGCCCAGACCGAGAATCGAACCCAGACCGCCTTGCTGTGAGGCGACAGTGCTAACCACCACACCACCATGCCGCCAGAGGTGTGGACATTGATTAAATAAAGTATGGGGGAGATGGACAGAGCAAGGGATGGAGATGTGGAGAAAATGGATCACTTTGGACACTCTGTGTGAATAAGTGCAGGGCTTTGACATTCTTCACATACCCGACATTCTGCTTGTCTCACAAATTCGAACCATCTCACTTAAAATGGTTCTGAAAATTTGTCCCCTAACCAGCAATACATTCAGTTCACCCAGCCAAGCAATTCAGCAGTGTTAAAACAAATGTAAACACGTTGGATATGAATTGAACAAAATGATCAATTTATCCCACCAATGGAATGTTCCTTATTAATGCAGCTTTTCATCTTAATTGTATATTTGTATTAACTTGTATAACTTAAGAGCCCAAAAAGTGCCCAACCTTAGACACACATACACACACTGAACATACATAGTAGTACAAAGTGTCTGACTCGGAATGTAAACATGCAGAAGAGAAGTAAACACTCTGGGATCAGGGAGAATCTATGGAGCTGAATCCATTTCCACCAGCAGGAACCGAACCCATTCATTAAAACCCTTCATTCTGACCTCCGCCTATGCTCCATACAGTCCGTCGCAATGGGGACGGACTCGTAACACATCTTTCCATTTCAAGTAATGCAGTTCATGTTCCAGCCTGCAAGGTTTGCTGTGTGTTTGTGTGACAGATACCCGACATTTCAAACTGAACCCTGAGAACTTTCCTTTGCTGGCTAAAAAGAGACAACTCAAACACAGCTGATCTACACCCACACTCGGTCAAAACAGGTCTATCTGTGTAATGAAGACGGCCATCCCGACAGATATATGGATCTAATGAATCTGCCTCGCCGGCAGGGATAATTACCTTGTGCCAGTTGAGAGACGACCTGTTGATCTTCGGCACGGATCCGGGCATCAGCTTGTTGATCAGTCTGAGCAGGACAGAGTCACGGAAACAGAGCCGAGCAGCATTACAAACAGTGGGAATGCATGCCTGATCATTCCTAAGACCATCTAACTAGGTTTACGTTTAACATGATGTTGTCCTCTTATGATGTGAGATCAGTTTGACAGTTTTTCTAATAATGGTTGAGATAAATTTGAAAAGTGGAAACTGGTATTGGACTAGCAAGAAGAAGCAAGTTCTACCTGTTAAACACTGAAACTGGGCACATCATGCAAAGTACATAGAAAGAAAGTCCGTTTAACCCACTACACTGTAGTGAACTAGCACTTAAAACTGGAGCATGGACTGTTGTCATGTTAACAGCACTGACACACTGAATTTTGACAGTGACTCACTCGCAGAGGATGACCCCGTCCTTGAGTCCCTCCATAAAGTTGTTGGAGATGACACGACCTATGACCTCCTGCATCCACTGGCGCAGCTCATCCTCCATCTGGGGGTCATACTTCTGCACCAGCTACAATTGAAGGGTCAAGGGTCACATGGGCCTTGTACATTAATTTCCTCCATAACTGACAGGAATGATGGTTGTTGTTACTTAAGTAAAAACAAAAATCTCACTGA
Source organism: Brachyhypopomus occidentalis (assembly GCA_020368025.1). Lineage (NCBI taxonomy): Eukaryota > Metazoa > Chordata > Actinopteri > Gymnotiformes > Hypopomidae > Brachyhypopomus > Brachyhypopomus occidentalis. Next base: position 2,140,942 of record JAGXOD010001376.1, read on the forward strand.
CATTTCTTTTCATATCAGTATTCAGTACTAATGGAGAAAAAGCATTTCTTCTCCTAAATGGAAACAGATTCAGTTAATTGGGAAAAGACTTGGTTAACTTAGAATAGATTGAGTTAATCCAGTTAAACTCCCCTTTTGCTTCATCTCATACCTTAATCTGTTCACTGTTCAATGCTAATAGTTCTGAAACCTCACCAGAAGATTGTAGACCATCTGAACGTTTGTGTAGTTCTAATACGAGCATTCTTAACACTTCAGGTTTTGCAGAATGTGTGAACACGGACACCTGTTTGGGTTTAATCCCTGGACCTTCTATGAGAGCGCTGAAGAGAGCCAGTCTCAGTCAGTGCTCTGACTTAGATCCATTTGTACACACACACACACACACTTGTGTGCCTTGTTTGGTGTTTAATGATGCAGAGATTTCAGGAGTTTCCCAAAAAGGAGAGAATCACAACCAGGATGCTCAATCATTAATGATTAAATAAGGTCAAGAGTGATAACGACTGGTTATAGTCAGCAGGCACCAGAGGCGGCGCGTCCTCCCCCTGCTGGAACAACCACAGACACGTCGACTGTTTGCCCTGGATAAGAGAGTGATCAGGTGGCGGAAGGGCGATGCTGAGCCTGGAGAAGACCGGAGCTGTCCTCCTCCTCTCCTCCATGTCTGTCCTCCTCTCCTCCAGGGCTGTCGTCCTCCTCCCCTCCTCCAGGGCTGCTACGCTGTTTTATGGGTTTTCGTGTAAAAGCTTCTCTGTCGGTCGTGGATGGGGCTTAACGTGATGACCCACTTGTCATGTTTTGAAAGGATCCGTGTCAGGTCCTGGCCGTGTATATCCCACCGCTCGGTCTAAACATTCGGACATTTGAATGTCTTGTTGGCTCACAATCTAAAAGGATTGCCTTGACAAATCTTGGTGTAATCTCATTTTAGAAGTGACACTGTAATCGTTCTATGGTTGTTGTCTTTACTGTTGCCTGAGTATATTTTTGTTGTAGAGAATAATGTATAACATGATCTTGAGAAGTTGCTGTCTGCTCTCAGTACGCCCAGGAGATCAAAGACACACTGCAAAAGACTCACTGTCAAATTCTGCATTTCTGCAATTGTCATAATAATATCAAACTCCTTCTTTTAAAGAGAATACACATCTCCTCTCAGAATGATACTGTATTTTTTATTGATGTGTGTTGCTTATAAACCAAAAGCTACAGAAATGACATTAAGTTTGGGTGAGGCATGTTCTCTCCTTTACCCCCCCCCCCCCAAACACACACACACACACACTCACACACTCACCTTATTCCTGACCTCAGCAGACAGTCCAAAGGTAGGTCCTTTGCTGAACTGGGTTGCCATGGTGTCACTATAGCGCCGAGCCTGTCTCTGATCTCACTCTGTAGCTGTAGCTGTAGCCCATGGTCACCTCCTGTCTGCACTCCCTTATAAACCTCACCCTGTCCGGGTGGTGTACCCGCCTGCTTCTGATTGGCACAGATCATGAGATTGTATGACCAATCAGGAGATTGTTTATGCTGCAATAAATTGACTACACTTTGGTAAAACAATAATTTAGAAATTAGCATATTTTCTTGTAGCATATTTAGTATGGACATATACTGATCTTACTTATTAAGTAATTAATTTTTTAATCTTTTTTAATTAATTAATCTTACTTTTTAACAGTTATGTCACATTTGTTTCACTCATTTGCTATCAAATTACAATAAAACTGGCCACAGTTTTTATTTTACACTGGACTTGACTGGCAGGTTAAAATCCAAAGACATCTTTTACAACCTTAAACCGAGAAGAAAAGACAGAAACTCTGGAATGCTTGCGCTTTATTTGGTTAGGATGATGACATGTACGCATTTGAGATGAGAGAGATGCGTCCGTTCGGCTCTCCGTGGAGAACAAAGCACTTCTAAAATGTGAGAGATGCGTTTGCAAGACACTTCCTGTTTCTCAGTTCTCCACAAATTTTCACAGGTTCTTACACCGCTGTTTTGAAATATATGGTACACATACCTGAACTTGGTAATTAACCTTATTCCACACAGTCAGCCAGTACATCTAACCAAACGTTTTCAAATGCCATGAAGCTCACTACCTTAACGTGGGCCCGCTGACACAGCCATCAGCACACAAACACCATCAGCCGCAAGACAGCAGGAGTTCTGATTAGATCTTAGAGATTAGTTCTGCTGTAAACGTACCCAGCTCGTCTAGTTCTGGTGTAAGCCTTTCCAATTGGTATATGCTAGGCGAGCTGTATCTGCATCCACCCGATTTGATGGAGTGGGTGGATGATTATGGCAACATTCGGTTCCTCTGCTGCCAGCACTGGGATGTTTTTTGGCACCATCTCAGATTCTCCATCACAGATAAGCAGGTCTGGTCCAGTGTTGGCACCATCTCCACAGTAACATGCAGATAAAAAAAGAAAGATGTAGTTAAATCCTGTGTAGTGTGTAAAAAAATTAAAATAAGAACACCATGATGGGCAATACTGGAAAGACCAAATTCATTCGTGCCATTCAGGAAACAGCTGGTGCGAAAAGGCCACAATGCCGAGCACTGGAAAATAGGCACCTGTGTGGTTTAAGTAGGAAGATGTAGAGATTGGGAATAGGTGAACTCAATGAACTAGTGTGTGTGTGTGCGCATTCCTGGCTTGGTGGCGGGATTTAAAATGCTCTTACACATGTGCCAGTGGTCAGTATGTAGCTCCTGCAGGTCTGTGTGTAGCAGCAGAACTAGAAGGAAGGGTCAACGGGTGAGCCCAGACCTGAGGGCTCTCCAAGACTGCCTTCCTCCTACATCATCATCACAAACCCCAGCGAATGCTTAAAGTAGCCACACAATAGCGTTAACATCTCAGATTTCCAAACAACTCTATGGTTGGGAGCACCAGGCTTTTTGCACTCTTGAAGTTACATCTTAAACATGGATTTAAAAGGTGGGAATACATGTGAAGAATTTAATTCTTCCCTCTGAAAAAGGAGACGTACCATCTTAGTCAGCAGGGAGGTGTGAGTGATAACATTCAGGGTATTTGTTGATTAAATATAAAAAGAAAACAGCAGATTTGAGTCGACACAAAGAGAATAAGCAAAACAACATCAAAACCAACAAGCAGGAACACAACTACTGTAGTGGTACTGGGCAGGCATTGGCTTGACAAAGTCCATAACAGAGTTAGGGACCATCAGTAAAAAGTCCATAACAAGGGGTTAGGAACTGTGCACAAATTACACAGATTAATGGTTTATTTTATGTCTTTGACTGAAGAATCTATGCATCATGAATAATTTTACTAAAATATGTTTCCTACAAAAATATGTTTGTATAAACATTTCATATATATATATTGTCTTGTTTTCTTGCAGTAGATATGCATGTGGATGACCGCAGAGGCATGTGCAGGTTTTAGAGTTTACTGGTAAAGGGAAATGTGAGCATCACATTCTGTATTTTAGCAGTTGGAGAAAGCATTTGTTGCCTTTGCACTGATGCTTCATGGGTAACCTACCATAGAGATTAACATGCCATCATAATAAAGCTTGAGAATCTAAGGAACCTTAGAAGCATTACTGATGTTCGTTGGTACTACACATGCAAACATTACATGTGTGACATGTAAATGTTTCATATATATGTTTGTTTAATATACATGTGACATAAATGTTATGTGTACATCATATGAATATACGTTTCACATAATTGTGTAATTGAAATATGTTTCATATAAATATTTATTAACTGTCCTAGACTTTCATTGTCAGTGTGTTTCCATACAACAGATCCCAGTCCAGTACAGTCCTATAGGAACAGTGAGAATAGTCTCAAGTGCTGTCTGGTTTCCTCAGACCTACGATAGATAGAAACCCTGAGCAAGAGGAATCAGAAATGACAACCACTGGAAGGGCGAGACAGAAATAATAAATAATGAATATGTATGTTTTATAATTGAGATAGCTGTAAATTCCTGTCTGTGGCCTGTGAGTTTGAGGGTGCGGTGCAAAAATGTTTTTAGGTTTGTGTTTATCTGGACTGAGATTGATGTCATTCCTGGGGATCAGTTCTGCTCCAGCTTAGGGGTCATTCCTAGGGGGGCTGTTCTGCTCCAGCTTAGGAGTCATAGCTTCGCGTGCCCCTGTCATCACTGCAACAGCCTTGGTGTTATCTTTTCATATTCTCTCCTTTTCTCTCTATTTTCTCTCAGTCTGTGGTGTTTCTCAGTTTCAGGTTCCTTTGTTTCTGTGTTTCCTTCACATGTCTGTTAACACAGCTGTTTTACTGCTTGTCCTGTCACAGAGTCTGGTTGACTGGCCACTGCTTCCGTGTGTGTGTGGTTGTGAAGTGCCAGCTGTGTCCTATCGTTGTTGTTCTCCACCACTCTATGTGGTGTCCAGATCATATATGCCTTACATATTTTCCTCAACACTGTCACTGCCACTTGGATGTATGTGTCATACAACTGCTGGCTGAATTTACCAATTCTCACTGGTAAATCACAAAGGTTTATGCTTTTTATATGCACAAGAAGACTTAGATAGAGATAGATAGATACTTTATTGATCCCAGGGGGAAATTCTTGCAAAAATATCACGACTGGTATCTAGATGCTGTACTTGGTATTACACATGTAAAATTCAAAGAGCTGCCTGTTCGACTCCTCTTCTGGTGTGACATTTTAATCTGCTTTGACGCTAACATTTTTAAAGACGCACATGTTGTGGACTGTAGCGCCACACGCTGGTGTGAGACCGAAACTACGTTTAGAAAGCGTTCGAAATGACGTTCTAGTATACGTCGTTAGGGGTGGAATGGACGGTAACTGTTTATTCAGTACAACGATTAAAATGTTAACGACAGACTGTGATTAAAGGTTTATTTCTTAAGATCAAACAATGGTCCTACGTTCCCATTTGATAATTATATTCGAAACTTAGTAAACCAGTTCTGCAGACCTAAGCATTTTTAAGGAAATCATAGCAACTCTATGCAGTTAATGCAAGTACAGCACAATTGCGTAGACACAAAAATCGTGTTGTTGCTTTTTGCTGTTGTGAATTGTGAAAGGTAAAAGAGAGTTAACGCCACACGGCCGCTAGGTGGAGAACGTCGCCATGCTTCCTGCTGTTATTGTCCTGTTGCATTGTTCTTCTGAGAAGTCCCATTTGTCCCATATCTGAAAACACGTATTCATTAAGGACCGGAATAAACTTTGTTTAGTGCTGCTTCTGTTTGTTTGTGTTTTCACTCGTACTTCAGCTTTGTTTTTTTTTTGTTCTGAGACTGTTCTGTAATTTAGAACGCAACATAAGCATTTTTCCTATTGAATACTCCTCACCGGGACAGACAGCAGACAGTTTTGTTACACTATTTGCCTAGCTGTCCCTTTTCCCTGATGAAACGAACAGCATAACGATAACCTTCGTGGTTGTCTATAATCCAAATCCTTAATTAGTATAAACCTGCCTGTGTTCACTGTTACTTTATTTGGTTTCGTACAGAATGTTTTATACGTATTTATGACCAAGTCCATTAACCCGAATCCTACTCTTAGCCGGTGTAACAGAGCACTTATGAAAGGGCTTTTTCAACCAGCACTGTTCACTTGTCCACATGAAGACAGCAACCGTCTGGCGCGCGCCCGTCGGGTGCGCTCGTGTTCCTGAAGAGCGGTGCACTGTGCCACTCCTTTGGATCCGTTGATTGGTCGATTCTGAAATGTGGGTGGGACAGGAAACTGGACGCCAGGAGCACGCCACAATCCTTGTTCCCCGCGAGACAGAGAGAGAGAATGGGAAAGAGGACAGAAATGTATCCGTAAGCGAATGGGATCATAGTTTTTGGTTAAGTGAGGGGAAAAAACGAGGAAAATATAGAATTTGTGGTTTAAGTGTCAAGAGCGTTGGATATTACTTGACGTCGTCTCGAAGTAACTGCCGGCTGCTCCCGTTAGGAATCACAGGAGACGCTTGTTCACCTTTTTCCGCCGCTGGGTAAGTCCACCAGCGGACGAATTCAAAGCAAAACTAAACTGGTAGGATAGTGAGGATTCTGTTGCATTTGGCCATTTGATTTTGTGGTTGTCATTGTATGCGAAATAAAACATGGATAAACTATTAAAAGGGCTGTTTAAAGAATCAGAGCCCTCACGCCCTGCTGTAGGGCTATTATTGTCTCGTCTTGTAATGAAAAAATTGCCAGAGAGAATAAGAAAACGGAGCTAGCGTACCGAAAACGGACAGCTATCTATGACCAACATCCTACACGCTACATTTGTGGCGCAAGACCACGATAATGCGCAAAAAACGTTTCCATCCTCTGATGGTCATATTGTTTGGCTGGGTAGTTGGTATTAATGTAATTAGCTGGCACAATTAGCATGCTTCGGCTACATGGTGCCAAGAACGACCAATGTGTCCTCTTGGATGTACAGGGTATCTGCCTAAATCCGTTTCAAGAAAAGACGCAAAACATGGGTGGTAACAAAATAACGGTAACATTTTTTTTCGATTTTTGGCGTTTCATCGTGCCAGCGCGCACACCGCTCGTCAATTTCGTGACAAATTTGACTTTAACCGTCCGTCACATGCTGTTTTATTGTCGACCTCGATGTTGGGTGTGTTCAAACTCCGCACAGCATTTATTCATCGCTGCACTCGCCGTAGACTAAGAAAACGATTTGGGTTTTCTGCGATTCTATATGAATAAGTTTGGAGTTGCGAGTTTTAAGCCTTTTCACAATGAAGCGACCGGTCTCCACCCTTTTGGTGCTTTATGTACAGGACACGTACTAAACGAGCAACGCAGGTTCGGATGCCACCTCGGACTTTAAAAGACGCCCTCATGCCTGATGGTGTTCCGCAGCGTACTGTATACTGAATATGTCCGTCACGTTCATATATTGCTTATTCGAACCATTGCCTGTCGCGATCTTAGGAAGATATCTAGTTCCATTGTCCTGCCCAAAGGACTTGGCCAGTAACCTAAACAGATGATTTTGCAGTTCACGTCCGCAGCGATAGGACAGTGCCAAGCAGAAGTGAAGTGAATTGATTTTACGGATATTAGTACAACTCGATCTCTTTTTACGGAATACACTTTTCAATCCTCCTTGACACACCCAGATAGAAGTTTTGGTCAAGTAATTGACTCTTATCCCGATCATTTATGACCTAATCTCATTATACCGCCAACCGGCGTCTTTGGGTTAATTGGCTGCACTTTGTTCGTGTTTGAAGGGGCGGGTGTGTAGAACAGCTGTCGAGGGCGACACTGTTGAGGACAGACGGCACACGCCACTGTCGACTAATAACACCAGCTCTCCTTTTTCTCCAGAGCCGTTTGCCAGTGTCTGTAAAGCTTACTTTGCATTTTATACTGTCGGACACTAACTGGGTTATACAGAAGGTTTTCCTGTCAGGCCATGAAATAAAACTTTAGGTTTAGATTGGGTTTGAGTTTTAAAAAAGCTTCAGCACATAATGATATTTATTTAACAACATATGAGCCCGGACTAAGTTTTGCAAAGATTCTTTTGGGTAGGGCCATTGAGGACAGAACTTTGCCAATCGCAAGACAAATCCCATTTGAGCAGGAGCTTGTCAACCGCAGTCAACCAACACAGGCGTGAGGTGCAGTGTTTGCCCACGTGCGCCTGGAGGGGGAGAAGCTGTGCCCAGGGGCAACTTGGCCTTCAGGGTTTAACACTCGTCTGAGAGTCACTCCCTGCCCGTCGTGATGCAGTCCTTCTTTACATTGCTGGACTCTGTTCTGGTTTACAGTGTGCTGTTGGAGCTTGAGTTGGGGAGGACACTGTGCCAGTTTCTGCCTGAGAAATGTCTCTGTTCCTCAGCACTGCTCCCTACAGCAATGGCACACCAAGGAGGCTGGTCTGTCTTCCCCTCAGGACGTCCCCGCTCAGAGTGGGAATGGGGCCATGTCACCGCGTCAAGTGCCATTATAAATATGAGGAATGAGAATCCACCTGGGTTCCTGAAGAATGTTCCACCATGTGCTCTTGAGAGAAGGCGTGCGTGGGCTTCGAGTGTGCGTTAAGAACTTCGTGGCTTTCTGGAGAAGCCCACTTCAACGCGTCTCGGTGTGGATCTGACCCTTCCAGAGTGGCTAGCGTCACAGTGGCGTTCCGCTGAACCGTGGGTGTTGGGTGGCTGTGTCTGTGATCCAAGAGTCCACACGCTGGCAGCAGCATTTCAAGAAGGGCAACTCACATCATTGTCGGCTACGATTCCTCCCCACCCTCTGCCTTCTCGTTCTGCTTTTGGTCGAGTGCGGAATTAGTGTGCTACCTTCAGGGAAAGAATAAGATGGCCTAGATCGTCCTTACCCATTTCTGCTTTTGGATTGGAGTGCCCCGAAAAATTTCCTGCTCTCATCAGCTGCTGGTGAACATGCTCTTGGAAGTCCATGTTAGCTGTTGGGGCAGGGAGGGGAGTGTTTGGGCAGTTCCACATGTGGGGCAGGGAGGGGAGTGTTTGGGCAGTTCCACATGTGGGGAAAGAGGGGAAGACAAAAAACACTGCCGACCAGAAGAATGCAGGCGAGTTGATGGCTTCACCATGCGCTGTGGTCACGGGCAGTGGGGATGTTGGGGTCCTGTGGGTACTGACCCCGAAACAGCATATCCGATGAGAAAATCAGCTACCTAAAGACTTGGCCACGCTCTTCAGGGGGTAGATGAGAGTAAGACTGTGTGTGTGTGTGTGTGTGTCTAAGGTCACCTTCAGTCTAATAGCTATGTGCAACTGGGGTCTCCCATATGTTGTCGTACTTTTTATGCTGAACCAGAATCAGTTATTGGTCTGTTATTCCTGTTATATTACTCAAATATATTAATTTGATTGTCTAAGCAAGCACAAATCTTGGACCAGCACTTGCTTTGATCTGAGATGCTTGAAGCACACAGGCCTCAGGCACCCCATCCCCATAAAAAAACACCATACTAGGTGGTGTTGTTTTACCACAGAACCCCCCCCTGGGAATCTTAGGAGCCCTCTATTAAACAGAGTCAGCAGGTGGAGTGAAACCAGAGAGGCACTCGACGGCTGCTTCCGCCTCCGTCACTGGACGCACCTGGTGGGCCGCGGTGAGGTGCGGCGCTCCCTGTTTGCTTGGCTCAGATGCAGCCGACAGGCATGTTGTTCTTCACCGTTGACCTTGGGTGCCTGCGGTGTACCGAGCGCGACCTCCGAAAGAACAGACGGGGAGAGACGAGTACCTGCGTCGTGGCTCTAGCATGCCATGCTAGCACTCTGTAGAGCACGACTTTAACACGCTTGAAAAATGAACCAAGCAGACTGAAGAATACACGAAAATAAACTAGACCGCCCTGTCCTTGAAATATTCGCTTTTATCGAGTCTTTTGCCTGAGCGGTGTGTGTTCATGTGTTGCCAGCAGGTAATGTGGTTCTGCTTGTTTGAAAGGTCTTGCTTGATATAAGGAATAATCCAGAAAAAAGTAAACTGGTCCCCCTTGTCTTTATGTAGATGAAGTCATCTTTTCCATGACACAATGGTTGTATCCGTTTCCAAATGTAAGAATTTCTTCCCTTGCATCATCCAAGGTGGATTTCTACATTGTAGGGATGTAGTGTTGTTTTGGGCATATAAATGTCATTTTGCATACTTATAATTTATATTAGTTTTGTTTCTTAATATTTTAATTGATGTCATAGTAGACAAGATATAACTCATCAGGTCTTAATCCAGAATTTGTATTCAACAGAGCATTTTGTAAAGGGCACGGGATCTTATCAGCTGACATTATGAGCAACTGGGCAAAGCAGGCGATTTATATTTTTGAAAAACACAGATAGCTGTTTCACGGATAGCTGTTTGTTTTGGAAGGGTGATTTTAAGCTGCTTATTTGCGTGTTGTTGAGCAGAAGTACAGTAGCAGGTGGTGTAGTCCCTGTCAACGGCAGCGACCAATCAACAGCAGGTGGTCCCCCGCTCATTAGAATCTCTCACCCCTGTGCCAATACAGTATGGACCCTGAGGTCATGTGACAGGAAGTGGTCTCCCCAAGGGAGTTTATATTTTTTTGCAGGTCTGGACCAAATCCAAAACGGTTCATGATGTGTGAAGCAAAATGCACTTGGCCTAATGGCCATGAGATCTTGCCCTGCGAAGTGCATGGTGTGTCAACTGGAGAATCAAAATAAAATGTAATGCACTCAAGTGAAAATAAAGAAGCTTCTGTTTCATGTGTCATGATCTTGCAAAGCGTAATAATTTCCCTCATAATTATGCAGCCCTGCGGCCAGATGCAAATCTCACGTTCTGCAGCAGTCTGGCTCAAACCGTCGCTTCGTAATTGGAACAGCACCTTCAAGAAGAGCCTGTTGCTTCCTATTAACCAACCAACGTGGGGGAAAGAGACCACAAAAGCCCCCTTTTTACCCTTCGATTGTTTAGTGAACGTGACGTAGCATGAGATCTGCCTAATCACAGTGTGATATGATTTGGTGGGTTTTGTTGTAGAAGCTGATACAGTAATACCATATCATGGACTCCATGTGTTTTGGTATGTGTTTTGTTAGCCACAACACCTGTGGTGAGAAGGTATGACTGTGAAGTTGACCTGGACTGAGAAGTTGAGGTGGGAATGCAGCCTCATTCCTCAGTCTTGCCCCAGCACTGGTCATGGGGGGCCATGATGGGCTATCATGGCTCCACCAGAAGAAACGACGGCGGCACCTTGCAGATAAGAACCAGGCGCAAGGGCCCTCACTGGAGAATGAGCCGACGTTGGAGGAGGTCTGTGTCTGAGACCAAGAATGCGCCTTGCGTATGACGGCATCACAAAGGCCTAGAGGCAGCTGTGGTGTGTGAGTGAACAGAGAACTTCAGTAACTTGAATGCTGAAACCTAATATCTCTGTTACGCTATAGGGCTGGTATGTCTTAAACTGAACAGAAGTTTGGTGGAAGTGTGGTGTAGTTTGTAGTGGAAACATCTGTTGTATGCAGAAGTACAATAATACATTGTTCTTTTGTCTGCCGTTTTTCTGTGAAAGCAGCTTAACAGTTTGCGTAAAGACCATTTTCCTCATGACCGATCAAGTCTTTTGTTTTTGTTTTTTTTTATCAGACCTTAATGATCATATGCTAATGATCATAGATATGGGGGTGGTGGGTGCTTGACCTTCATGCACCATTTCTCTTGGGTTCCTCACGTGTATAAGTGCGTATAAGCTCTGGTTCCTGGTTCTGAGAGCCGGCCTCTTCAGACCAGGCTGTGCACGGAGCCGACGCACCTCTCTTTGGCTCCACCTAGAGCTGCTGACTGATCTGTGGTCCGCCGGGATACCACGTGCACGAGGTTTTCTTCTCGACGGCTCTCTGGAGGGGGGTGGATGCGGCGCCACCGTTCCTCCACTCTCCCTCTCCACTCAGACCTCCCCTCGGCTCCCCTCCACCCTCCCGTGGAGACCACCGCTGACCTCACCACGATGTCGAGATCTCTCCAGAAGCCAGCTGGAACGGCCCTAACCAAGGGAGCCTTTCAAGGGAGCCTTTCAAGGGAGCCTTTCCTTTCCCAAGCTTCCCAGAGACGGACGTGTTCGCATGCTGACGGACGGAGGGTGAGGGGGAGCGGTCCGCACTGCCCGCTCGTGGCCTCCTAGAGCTCTTTGCCAGGAATGGATTTGAGCACACACTCAAACATGCACTCAAAACACACAAGCATGCTTAAATAGAAGGCCGGATGTTAATGAGTGAAGCTGCCCCCTTTGGCTTTCTGCTAATGTGTCTAACAGTGAATGAAAGGCAGTTAAAATTATCTCATTTGCTAGCTGTCCACTGTTGTCGTCTTTATTAGCTTGAACTCTTACTATCCACTGGGTCGTTTCACTTATTAACATTAGCCACTAGACAGCGAGCGCATCTCTGATGGCAGATCTGACATCAGCTCTCACCGATTCCGTCGTCACCCCCACCGTTGTGAAGGAAAAGCAACATCCAGAACCCAGATCAGTATCGGAGCGCATAGCATTGCAATCTTCAGCGCTTTATCTTTCTCTTTTCCTGCATGGTGTCAGGCTCACATTCCATTTTCCATGTGTCTCATCCTTTGGAGAGTTCTTCTGGATGTTTGAGGACAGATTTATATCCTGTGGAATTTGTGGTGCTGAGGAACTTAAGCGTATGCAAGATTTAGAATCGGAGCTTGTGGTGTTGGACCCCTCATGGAGTGTTGTCTCGAGGGAATGCATGTATGCGGAATATTCTGGAAGCTGCTTCTTTTCTTCACTTCTGAACATGCGTACATCTTGTTTTCCTGCGTATGAGCAGACCCACGGCAGTTACAATTGCCTAATACCCAACAAATACCCAACACGATCACTCCTGCCAAACTTGCTATGCCCTCCAGTCGTATCCGATGCTGCTAACAGTTTTATCTCCTCTAACATTAACATTTATATGTCTTCTTGGTCCATATGTATAGTGAACTGAGCCGTGGACCAATAGGGTTTGGCAACCTTAAATGGATGGAGCTGTGCAGTAAGACCAGATGTGGGAGGTTGAACCAAGCTGTAAACAACACTCCTCCCGTCATCCTGAAACCTGCCAGGTCAAGCAAAGCATGTTCTTCCCGGGTTCGCTCCATGATCCAGGAGCGTCGGAGATCCAGGCAGCAGTGTGTCTGTGTGCTGGACGTCGGCTGTGGTCACAACACGCTTGTGCGTTTGGACAAACCCGTTTCCCATCCAGCGTCCCGCACAACTACTACTGCATCACTGGCTTTTCATGGGTCTCTAGTCAGGAGTCCAGACTACCACACCGCTAGCATATCTGTGACTGAGGGAAATCCCACAATCCTCGAGTTATGTGGGCTGATCTAGGTCCTGGTCTCCCTTTAATGTAAACATGTTTCACTTGGCTATACATGGCAAAGTCCGGTCCCAGGACACCTGTATAAATATGGGCAAAAGTGATGACTGTTGCACACGTAATGTGTGGAAACAGTGTGAGTGTTGCCACTATTGCGTGTGGAAACAGCACTGAATGTGGGAATGTGGTGTGTGTGTGTGTGTGTGTGTTATCTAAGGACAGAGTGCAGCGTTCTCGGTATACTGCACCATGTGACTGACACTAGTTGAAGGTCCTTCTGTTTCATGTTGAATTTTCCGTCTCCACCCATGTGACTTCACCCTGCACTGGCCATCTGCAGAGGAGCTGGGGCATCGTTTACAGGCTGATCTGAGGTCAGTTCAAAGAGCGCATAGAGTCGATGTATAGAGCGGACGCTGACGCAGCTGTCTTATCTCTCTTCAAATAAGCACAAATAAAAAAGGCGTTCACTGACCTGTTCTCCAGTAGCGTTTCCTTGTGCTGCCTGTGTACACACACACAGTTCCACACGCTCCTACTTTGTGCTGGGTCTTTGAAAGCAGCTTTGACCAGGCCGGTTGAAGCGTATTGTAAGTCGCGGCTCATCTCCATCTACACAGCCATGGCCATTCAGGAGTAGTTTTGTTCCACCTGGTTGTGGTCTGTTTGATGTTCACAGCTGTGTGTGTATGTGTGTATGTGTGTGTGTGTGTGTGTGTGCTGAAATACTGAAAGCCGGTCTGAGAGGGCCACGCCCACATCGCCGTTTCCTATCAGTGGCCAGACCTCAGTCACCCCTCTGTTAATCCCTGTACCACACTGGTGTCTGTCTCTTTGTGTGGCTGCTCTAAATAACACACCCACGTGCCAGACGGGGGGAGGCTGAGGCCTGATCCCAGGTCAGTCCCAGCACAGGCACACGCTCTCTCTTCACGGGCTGCAAACTGACCGAGGATCAGCCGGCTGTTGACAAACCGAGACGGTGAGTGGGAAGGGTCCCGCTGTGGAAGGAAGAATTGGGTGTGGGTTTAGTGTTTTCCCTCCCCTTTCATGTGATTTGGACGTGGAGGTGCTGCATAAGCAAACACAGGCAGTTGTGACCAAGGCATTTATCACCGTCCAATCACGGATGGCGTTACTGAATAAGCGCTCGCTCTGTTTGCAGACGTGCGTTTCTCTCCGTTGCTCGATGCCCCGCAGGATTCTCAGCACACTTGTTGCACCGCAGCTCTGCTCTGGTGTGGAGGAGCGATGGTGGGTTTAACAACTGCACACGCTCGGCTTCGTTCAAAATCAAGCCGTGTTGCGGCGTGCCCGACTGCTTCTTGGTACCACTCCGTAGGCGAGGGTGGTGGTGGTGGTGGATTTGGGGGGGGGGGGTCTGTATTCCATGTTACCGTGGGAAAATTCCATGTGGGAGCCGGTCTGTAATTCCCAGGCCGCCGTGGAGCCGTGGCGAATGCTGCAGATCGGAGCGGAACAGCCTGCACGGCGGATAATTGAATCCAGAGCCCAGCGGGAGGCGGTGGGGTAGCTGTGGCTCCTTAACCCTGTGGGCCCTGTGGAGCACCAACGTGGGGGCCCCTGAGACTGGCGGCCCCCTGTGAGGAGCACTACAGCACTGTAGACTGGTGGTGGAACTGCACACGCAGTCATGTTGTTTGGGTGGAGGTCTGCGTGTTTGATACTGATGGGAATCTGTCACTAACTGATGCTCTGTATGTACCGTGTGTGTGTGTGTTTGGATGCTAAACCTGTCAGTTTATTATAATGTGTCTTACAATGTTGCAGACGGAGGGAGGTTCTCGCTCGTGCTGTTTCCTTAAATGGTAGCATGCACGGAATATTGTGTGGTTTAAAAGTTAAATCAGGGTGTAGATATCAGATGCGCTCATGATGGCCATGTGGTCATTGAAATTTCCAGTTTTACCTGAAGTACAGGAAAACTGGAGAGGAAACATTTTATTTCATGCCTTGACTGGGCGGCGCAGAGTTAAAGACCAAAGGTTGTTTTGTGCTGTCGATATGGCATTGTGTCAAGCGAACGCATTCTTACAGATCTGTGACCTGCAGTTTGCTTTTAGCTGTTTGTTTGTTTGTGTTTTAACTGGCCCTGGACCAGTATTTGTCAGACCCTGCAGTGTTCACTTGTCCTATGACACTGGGACAGTCCTGACTCACTTCCTTTGCAAATTTGGGTTACTTGCTAAACTGTGTTTGAGGAACGTTGAAAGACATTTGCACCCAGAAAGGTTCAATACACATTTGATTGCTTAAAGTGTGTGTCTTTGTGTGCATATGTGTGTGTGTGTGTGTACTGGTTAAAAGGGATGCAAATTAATCATCCTGGCACAAGCTTCACTTTGAAATTAAATCTCTCACATTCTCTCTCTCTCGTTCTCTTGCTCTCTGACGGGGACTTTATCAGTATTCTAATTCCACTCTTATTCTCCTGTAGGTCCCTGGGTGTCGTAAGCGTCGAGCAGTCTGCGTAATTATAAATATCTACCCCAGGCCCGCACTTTGGGTAGCTGTGTACCACAGCATTGAGGTCTATAGATACAAGCTGTCCTGTCTATTTGTACTCGCACTGTGGAGGAATATTGGAAACAAAAGCCCTGTGTCTGTGTGAGGCTGGGGAAGACGGCGTTGGACTGAGAGTGAGGATCTCGTGTGTCTGATGTGCGTTGTGGGAGGAGTTGGTGCTCCTGCTCCAATTAGTGCTGACTCACTGTGTGGCAAAGCCTCCTTGTCCTGCCGCTCCGCTCTGTGGAGCACTCCACACCTCCCTGCCCCACAGCTGGGAGTGTCCAGTATCTAGACCCGTCCCCGCAGAACAGTTCCGCACTGTTCCAGTCTCGCTGATGGGGACTTTCCTGTGACATCACCTCCTACTCCCAGTCCGATGGCCTTCTGTTCGGCAGCTCCCCGTGTACCCGGGCCCCCTCTCCACCCCCACTTCCTGTCCGCACAGGAAGCCGGGCCTTTGTGTTCCGCCATGGCCTAGACAGGAAATAGGCCGCTGACGGACACACCTGGCAAGATCCCGCTGGGGTGTGTGTGTGTGTGAGTGGGTGGGCTGGTCATATTGGCGTGTTCTGTAGTCCACTGTGCTTGAGGTGTTGGGTGATCATTTGAGTGCTCAGCTAGTTTTTTTTTTTTATTTCCTTTTCCCTGCCCTGCCTGTTCCATCCTGCCAACTGGTGCAGCCAGTTCTTCCTTTACCGTGAACCGCTGTAGACTGTAGTTCCTCAGCTGAGGTGATGTGGTTGTGCTCCGTCAGCTCGGAGGCCAGTCTCCTCTCAAATCAGACAGCCAAATAGCTCACCCCACTCTGCTCGTGCCCCATTAGCCCCCATTAGTCAAAGTCATCGCAGAATCTGCAGCTTTGCATTATGGGAAGACGGGCGCTTAATCTGAGCCCGTGTCAGAAGAATCATTCATACCAGCAGGAGATGCATACAGCAGAACCTAAAACCTGTGTGTGTGTGTGTGTGTGTGTGTGTGTGTGTGTGTGTGTGTGTGTGTGTGTGAGCACGTGAGTGTAAGAGAGACAAGGATTAAAGGTGATGTCCCGGGCTGTAGGGAGCGCTGCAGTGGTGGGTTGTGGGGCTGAGGTGGGTGTCCTCCTGGGTGCCTGCTGACCTGACCCTGACCCACTGGCAGTCCTACACACACACACACACCGCTGTCCAAACTACCGTGGGTCCCTGCATCCCACCTAGTTACTCTTTCAGCTTAGTGAGGGGATTTTAGTGTTGATTCACTGTCACTTAGTCACACACACAAACACACACACACACACACACTGCTGTGCTGTTTCCATTCTTATCTGGGCAATTAATGTTCTGTTCAACCAGCTAGTTCTTCTTTTCCTGGCTATTTTGGGGGACATGGGAGTGCTGGTATGTAAAGAGAGCTGCATCTTGCTGCTCTTAGTCATTCTCTGATGCTAAATTGGGATCAAATGTGTGAGTGTATAAAAGACCACATGGTGGGTAACATGGTGAGGAGTCTCTTTGTCATGCACGACACACACTCACAGACTCCGGCTGCCATGTGGACAGACGGCTTGCACAGTTGTGGCCTGGTGTGCAGCTGCGATCTGTTTTTTGTTACACACACACTCACACACACACACACAGCCTGTGCTTTGTCTCTGGCTGGCTGTGATGAATAGCTAGGTATAGGACGTCGTGTTTCATATGACTCTTAATTGCATGCTGGCGGTGGTAGGGTGAGTGTAAGGAAGGCGGTCATGTGACACCTGGGCTCGAAAATGAGTGAGGAATGACAAATGTGCGGTTGAGCTGATGAGTCAGCCGAGTGGAGGACTGTTGTCCTGTGAAGCTTTCGCCTCCTCAGGCTGTTGGTGTTGGGTTTGTGTGTATTATACAAAGGACACACAAACGTGCACACAGCTGCCATAGCCCATACAGGGGTGTGTGTATGTATGTGTGTGTGTGTGTGTGTGTGTGTGTGTGTGTGGGGGGGGCATGCATACTTTCACAACGTTTAAGCCGCATCCCACTGAATTTATCTGATCTAAAAGCATTTTTTGTTTTGATGGGAAACTTGTGACTGGTCATTTAGTTCATGTATATAAATGAAACCTCCTGTCCTCTCCTGTCTCCTCTGTCCTCTCCTGCCCAGGTCTCCAGTCCTGTCCAGCGCAGCGCCGCCTTCTTCCCCGTAGGCCAGTCCTAAACCAAAGGTAGGCCCCTCTCTGTTTCCCAGTGCCACTGCTGGTTTGTTAGTCTGCCCTGTCTAGGACTCCCCAGGGTCCTGGAGAGCATTGTTTTACAGTGTCAGTGTACGCAAACCTTAGCGCGAGTTGCCGACGCGCTAGCGGGAGAGACGGTAGAGCTCGGTGTGTCGTAGCAGTGGTGAGATGAAATGCGCCTTTGTCTGGCGGGAGCTGTGAAGCCGTGTCTTCAGGTGCGCTTCAGATGAGAGTCGACGCTGTTGCCCCGGTGAAGAGACACCGCGGGGGCAGATTAGATACAGCTGAAGCCAAGCCAGAGCGACCTGTTGACACAGCTAAGCCAGAGTAAGCGCCATTTTTTAGCCAATAATAAGATTGCCTTAACTGCACAGTGCCTTTAGGGATCTGGGCTGCACGGAAAGGCTGTAATGTCTGCAGAACAGACTCATATCTGTAAAAAGATGCACCATACGAGCCTTTTAGGCGGGCTGGCAGTCCTGGGGCACCGTCGCTGTGCCGTTGCCTGGTGGAGAATATCTGAAGTAGCGCAACGTGCCCGCAGAGAAAGCGTGAATTCAGGAGCTGTGAAAGTCTTCAGAGGCAATAATAATTTAAAAAAAAGGATGTGAAGTAATCAGCCCAGCGTCTCCTGATGCTAGCTGATCTCAGATCAGCTCTTAGTGGCCAGATCTGTGTTTATATGCCTCCCAGAGTGAGGAGAACAGATCTGGGCCTGCAGACCGAGGCGGAGGAGTGTTGAGAGAGAGAGAGAGAGCAGTGAGAATGTGGAGGAGTGTGGGGAGAGAGGGATGGTGTGGAGGAGTGTGGGGAGAGAGGGATGGTGTGGAGGAGTGTGGGGAGAGAGGGATGGTGTGGAGGAGTGTGGGGAGAGAGGGATTGTGTGGAGGAGTGTGGGGAGAGAGGGATTGTGTGGAGGAGTGGGGAGAGAGGGATGGTGTGGAGGAGTGAGGGGAGAGAGGGATGATGTGGAGGAGTGAGGGGAGACAGAGAGAGGGATGGTGTGGCGGAGTGTTGGGAGAGAGGGATGGTGTGGGGAGAGAGGGATGGTGTGGAGGAGTGTGGGGAGACAGAGAGAGAGGGATGATGTGGAGGAGTGTGGGGAGAGAGGGATGGTGTGGAGGAGTGAGGGGAGACTGAGAGAGAGGGATGGTGTGGCGGAGTGTTGGGAGAGAGGGATGGTGTGGGGAGAGAGGGATGGTGTGGAGGAGTGAGGGGAGACTGAGAGAGAGGGATGGTGTGGCGGAGTGTTGGGAGAGAGGGATGGTGTGGGGAGAGAGGGATGGTGTGGAGGAGTGTGGCGAGAGGGATAACAGGTAAAGGAGTGTGGGGAGAGGGGGAGAGAGGGATGATGAGATGGGTCACCATGGCCCCCGCCACCTCTGTGAAATCAGTAGGAGCTCAAAGACGTCAACCAATTGCCACGCCCATCTGAATGTCTGGTGTCTTCAGCTATGATTGTTTGTTTGTTTGTTTTGCGGGTGGTTCTTAAGATGTTAGTAAGTACAGATCACTGCCACAGCATAATTTCTACAGTACTCGTTCCTGTCATTCCCGATACCTTGTGTGACGGATTTGACACATTCAGGATCTCTTCTATGCGGTAGGGTTACCTAAACAAGTGGCCCAGCACCACTGCTAACTCAAGCACTCAACAATGGCTCCTTCTTCTCCACGTTGTAAACAATCCAAAGCCATCTGCCAGTAAAGGTCAAAGGTCTCTCTCTCTCTCTCTCTCTCTCTCTCTCTGTATCTCTCTCCTCTCTCTCTCTCTCTCTCTCTCTCTCTCTCTGTATCTCTGCCTCTCTCTCTCTCTCTCTCTCTCTCTCTCTGTATCTCTGCCCCTCTCTCTCTCTCTCTCTCTCTCTCTCTATCTCTGCCCCCTCTCTCTCTCTCTCTCTCTGTGTGGAAGCAAGTGTGGAAGCAAGGACAGTGGACGTCCACCTGGTGTCCTGCAGGTTGTCCCAGCAGACCAGCCGTCCCACATGCAGCCGTTCCTTCGTCTTAATAAGCACTTCCAAAGACACAGGCACTGTGAGGCATTATGAAGCCATTCACACAGGGATATTGACACCTCGGTGTCATTTGTCCTATGATCAGGTGCCATGTTAAAGAACGTGGGCTGAAAATGATGTTTCACTCCTGGTTCTGTGAGGGTTATTCTGAACACTCTTGGTTCTGTGAGGTTTAGTCTGAACACTCTTGGTTCTGTGAGGTTTAGTCTGAACACTCCTGGTTCTGTCAGGTTTAGTCCCAGCACGTGGCTCTGTGAGGCTTAGTTCTAGCTCGAGTGCCTTTAGCGTGTAGACAGTACTGCAGGATTAGCTGGATCAGGTGAGTTGGATTAGTGCTGCAGTTGAACTCTGCACCCCTGGTATTCCCTTCTACACCACAGTGAAACAATAGCAAGCAAACACGGCTCAACCAGACATTCTGACAGGGTCAAACCCATGCCATCTCTGTGCTGGAAGTACCCTGTGTGTGTGTGTGTACGTATAGCGTTCCTATGCGGTTTACAAATACTGGTCGGCAGTCCTGATGAACAGCGATGGGGAGAATATACACCAGCAGGCATGCAAATGACAAAGGTGTGTGTAATTTATCTGTAACGGCAGTTTAGAACTTGAACTCCTGGATCATTTCAGGAGGAAACTGTTGCAGCCAGTTAATGTTCCAGGCAGACATTCCCACGTTTGTTTTTCCCCCTCACTGGGAATGGCTCCCAGCCCACGATGCAGGTTCTTCCAGCACTGGTGACATGTAATAGTCGTGCGCACGGCCTCAGAGCAGCTAAACTGTTAGCGTGTCTGCGGCTTGGCTTTGGGCATGGAGGTCGCCTCCACGCGGGCGGCCACCCGCCCCGGACGGAGAGGCGTGTGGCCGGGTGAATCAGGTTTCCAGCGCTCACTGGGGTAGTTGAGCAGGGCAGATGTCATTCTGACCTTTAACAATGAACACTGTGTTTGAAATGTGTCTGAAAATGGACTGGCATAATGGGAGCGCTGCATATTGCAGTTGATTTTTTTAGTAAGGTGTGTGAGTGTGTGTGTGTGTGTGTGTGTGTGTGTGTGTGTGTGTGTGTGTGTGTGTGTGTGTGTGTGTGTGTGTGTGTGTGTGTGTGTGTGTGTGTGTGTGTGTGTGTGTGTGTGTGTGTGTGTGTGCAGTAAGTAAGGACTGTGAACTTTGCCACTGTTGACACACCCCTGCTCTAACGGCCTCTTATAACCATGCCACTCCGTTATCAAAGAAGGCGTATCTACCGGCCGTGTGTGTGTTGTCCAGCACTGATGTCTGTACGAATCAAATCAAGGACAAGGAAATGACGTCAGTGTTTTTGTGAGACCAGCCCACAACCCAAAAATGATCTCTCTCCATCTCCAATGGGTTTTTATACCAAGACACATGCAGGAATTGGTGTCGACAAAGGAAGGCACTTTTCTCAGCAGGGTTATAAATACACACACACAGCTGTTAAGCTCCTTCAGGGAGGGCTTGCTATGGTGTGCTGACGGCATGTGGCCACTACTCCATAGGCGTGGTGTCCTTGCAGTGTGTGCCCAGTGCCCTGTGTGTTCTCTGCTGCGGGGTCACAGTGAGCCCCCAGCACACACACACACACACGAGAGCCTGGGAACAGCTGGGGCTTTGGTGTGTGTTTTTGTTTTTGTTTTTACTGTTGTGGGGACCGGAAGTGATGGAAGAGGTGAGTTTGAGAGACTGTGTGTAATGCAGAGGAACACATAAGTGTTGCTAGGGAACTGAGCTTTGAAATATGCGTATTAAATAGACAAACAAAAGGGGAGAGACCGAGAGAAAGACAGGCCCATAGAGAGAGAGAGACAGGCCCATACGACACACACACACACACACACACACAGGCCTATATTGCCCTCAGGTGTAGCTTAAAAGTGGACGCTTGTAACATACAGCTGTGATGTGGTGAATGTGTGTGTGTGTGTGTGTGTTTTCAGAGATGGCTATGTCGTAAATGACCTGGCAGCAGTTCCAAGCTTCTGTGGCTTTGTGGGTCGACCTCCAGATCCTCCACACCACAGAGAGTGTGTGTGTGTATGAGTGTGTGTGTATGTGTGAGAGCTAGTTTGGGGAATCTCTGATGATCTCGACTGCAGTGTAACACTAATGTTAAATAACACACATTTTTCAAGTATTAGAGTAATGCACAATTAAAAATGCAAGCTGAAGCGTGAACAGAACATGCGTCATGCTTTTATTTGTGCACTCCTCTGTCACTCCTCTGTCACTCCTCTGTCACTCCTCTGTCACTCCTCTGTCACTCCTCTGTCATCACTGCGGCTTGCTCATGGTGTGGATCTAGTGTGTGTGGGGGTCCTATACCCCACCCTGCACCCCGGGTCCATCACTAGAGACCATGGCAGCCTCAGGCATCTCTGCGTTTGCTGAAGCACACATGACGTGTTGCTTCACATAAGGGGGATGAGCTGATTTGTTGCAGTACCGCCCAAAGAGACGCTATGGAGAAGACACGTGATATAATATGGCAGTTGGTACAGCCTCCTCGTAAGCAGGTGTTCTGTTTCGTTGTGAACGGAGCGTGGACCACTTTACTACCGGCCATAGAAGTTTTTTTGTGAAGTTTCGAAAAAACCTTAAAAACGCACAAAACGTCGCGATTTCTCCGATACGATTGAAAAGCAGATGGTGTACATCTCCAGGGTTGGTCAACCTTACGTACCTGCATTCGTCCTGGTGGTCAGACTGTAATGGCAGTGTCCCCTGTCAGCCTTCACCAGCCATGCTGTATTCTTCCCCTGTGAGCTCTACATGCCTCGTTTATCTCTTCCTTCCCCCTATAGAGAGCCACTCTGCCCCAGTAACCTTTTACATACCTTCCATTCCACTGATCTCAGGTCAGCTCCCAGTGTCCAAACACTACCCTTAACGACTATTAAACAGACCAGACCCCAAATAAACTTCATTTCCCATCACTCCTTGGGGGAGCCCAAGGCTGTTCTTACACCATGCACCAGTGTGTTTTAATTGGAAGGATTTCTGATTCCGTCTTGATATGTCAACGGCAAACCTCAGACTTCTGCCACTTGCTCCATATGTTGCTATTTCAGGTCTGTGGTGTTTGTCAGACAGGTTGGTTTCAGGATGGATTGTAGCATTCACACTGAGGACAGGTCCAGGATTAGCTTGGTTTCAGGATGGATTGTAGCATTCACACTGAGGACAGGTCCAGGATTAGCTTGGTTTCAGGATGGATTGTAGCATTCACACTGAGGACAGGTCCAGGATTAGCTTGGTTTCAGGATGGATTGTAGCATTCACACTACAAAACACTGAGGACAGATCCAGGATCCAAATGTATATTAAATCTAAAGCAGATTTTAAGATCTTTTCAAAAGTCTGTGTATCCAGCAAAGCAACTTTTGATGCACAACCCATGTTTTGGATTCCTATTTGGGTTCTTTTGGGTTCTTCAGCTGTCTCTCCCTCTCTGGTGTCTCCTCCAAAAACAGGAACACCAGACTATCAGTGGCACTTCCGGAAGGTTCATTTTAACTCATCGGCACTTCATGTCAATGTCCAATCACCTTCCTGTCCCAAACTCTTATCGCAACCATTGCAAAGTGAAGGACTTGGGTCAGAAGGGGGAAGCGTGTCTTTACGGGCAGAGGTTTATGGTGGGCCTTCCCACACGATTACTCAATAGTTCCAGCGGGAGCTTCAGTCATGCCTCTGCCTTTCCTGTCCTCAGTGAGTAGCTGCCATCATGGCTACTGTCACAAACCCGTTACCAGTTCAGATCCACATTAGCGTTACCAGTTCAGATCCACATTAGCGTTGCTGTTTCTTGTTGCTTCCTCTTCGCTCTGCAGTGTGTTTAAGCTAAAGTGCCCCTCTTGTGTTTCTTGTGCGTTAAGTCCCCGTTTGGCATTAGCTGCACATCCGGGCTTTCACATCACGGAACACTCCGGAAGCATAACGCAGTGATTGGTGGGTTACACACACACACACACGCGCACGCTCGATCCGTGAAACCCCCATCCTGCACCATGCGTTTACAGTTGGCCACCACAATCGAGTGCTTGTGGAGTGGCACCGTATTTCTCAAAGGTCAGCTTTGATACAGCACCGCATTCTGTTCCACTTCCTGGTTCTTTTCATGGGGACCTATTCAAATGTTCCAGATGTTGTTTTGATAACTTTTAAAGTTCAGGTGGGGTGTTTATGGCTTTTTCAACAGTGCATGATTAGACCAGAGGTCATTCAAGGCTGTGGGTTCAGTCTCACACACACACACACACACACACTTCGGTCTTTGCTAACATTTAGGCTACTTTAACAAGATGCTTGAGCTGCTAACAACTGGCCAAACATAACAGCGATGTTTGTAAATTCCAACAAAACGCTCTTCAGGAATCAGGTGTGTGAGTGTTTAATACGGTTGAATCCACATCACAAATCTAAATGTGACCGTGTGCAGGTCACAAATGTGTGTGAACATGATGTACCACTTTGACCAGTTTTCATCCTGACTAACCCATCTCAAGGGCTCAGCCGCTCAGCTACATCTACAGGCTGTGGATTTGTGTATGGGCGCATGTGTGTGTCTGTGTGTGTGTCTCTCTCTCCATGGGAGCATGAGACTTCACTAGCGCTGCATCTACACCTCTTCAGAGTGCTCTCCCCCCAGAGGTCACCTAGGGGTAAGGGTCAGATAGGGGTCAGATATCAGAATTGTCTCCAAGAAAGCTTGACTCTCGCTCTTTCTTGTCCTTGACACTTTCTCACACCACACACACCCACATATACACACACACAAACGCACGTCTATCTTGTCCAGCTTAGATCAGCCTCTGACAGGTGTTGCTGAGTCTTTAATACTGACCTGAGGTCAGTTTAGCTAGCCGTGTGTGGGTGAAGCTGACCATTGACCAGCGTAAAGGGGGCATCTCAGGTCACCGAGCTGAAGATATAAGACAGTCACACTGATGTCACGTTTGGCTTTGAACTCCTTCCGTAAACGGCAAACTGTCAGAAAGCTACATGGTAATAATGTTTGTGCTGATGCAAACATTATTTAATGATAAAACAAAACTAAGGTGTGTGCGTGTGTTAACACACACACACACACACTCCTGTAGTTTAAGCGCACACACTCTTTATAAATTTTACCCACAATGATGATGTGTTGGGTTTGTGTGTTTTAAGCCTCAGGAGAAACGTGCTCTTCTGGGACTGAGTATGAAGGAGAGAGGGGGTGAGTGTGTGTGTGAGTGGGTGAGTGAGGGGAGGGGGGGTGGAGAGAGTGAGAGAGTGAGAGTGAACAGCTGAAGGGTGGGAGAAAAGCACTCATGAGGGAGATGGAGAATTCTACACGTCCTGGACATTTCCTGTCCCCACACACACACACACACACACAACCGCTTTGGCTTACAGAGATGTGATGTAGTGTGAACCCAGTCAGAGTTCCCTTAGTGCTGCTGGGAAATGTGGTTCAGCTCATTTATCCCTATAACACACACACATACACACACAGCCTAGATGTCACAGTTTTGTTCTTGTGGAGTGATGTCAGTGGTGCGTACACGTCCACACACACACACACAGTAGCTATTTTCTCCCAAGCAGATGCATTGGTGCATGCGCATACACACACATACAACAGGGAAAATTGATGCATACAGCCACTGTGTGTGTGTGTGTGTGATGGAGAGAAATGCGCATGTTTCAGAGACCTATATCAGCATTTTGTTCTTCAGCTGCATGCGTGCGTTAGGGGCCAAGTTCACACCCGAGCAGAGTGGGGACGTTTCCTAAACTCAGACTGATGAGCATAAAGGAGCAAGCAGCTCTACTGCAGTCTCTCTCTCTCTTTCTGTCTCTCAGTATCTCTCGCTCTTCAAGTGCTTTACTGGCATGACACATAATGGGCTGTTTGTCTCAGCGTGGCGGTCGCTGGGCCGGGCTGTTTCACCACACCTCCCCCTGTCCAGCGCTGCCTTCTCATTTCCTCCATGGTGTAAATGACCAAAGCGCGTTTACACACACACACACACACACTGAGAGGGTTGGTTTAACCTGCTGGAGTTTAGTGTCTCTGGCCCATTTCAGCCCAGCGAGGAGGAGGTTTCTGCTGTGAGCAAACATCTTAGTTGGATAGACACACACACACATACACACACACAGAGGACAGTAAAAGTGTCTCCTTTCAACCTCCGGTGGAGGGAGAGAAGAGCTGCCCCATGTCTCCCGGGCGTAGTGGAGGACAGACAGCTGCTCAGTGCCGGTGTCTGTCGGAGACTGCAGGGTGACTCTTCAGCTGTCCCCGCACCCCTCAGGCTACACGTGCAGCTGTCCTCCTCCGCAGGGACCGTTGGGCTCCGTCTCTGAGCTTCCAAATCGGCTTTTTTGTGTGATTTTCAAAGGCTGCGTTTCTCAGCCACTACCTGGTTCTGGCAGATAAATTAGGGGAGAGACACACTCACCTCTGATCTCTGTTTGGGATCAAAGGATAGGGTCAATTTGAAAGGTAATATGATCTCAAGGTCCCCCCAGGGGAACTGCTTCTTGGTCCAACTCAGAGAGAGATGGTATGAGATGGAAAGATCAGGGGAAGAAGAGAGAGAGAGAGAGAGAGAGAGTTTGCCACATGCACTCTCCACCACTGCCTCTATCTCCCTCTCTCTATTGTAGTAATAGTAGTATTAGCAATAATAATGATAATAATAAAGCACTACTTCCCCCTCTCTCTCACGTAGACATGCTGACTCATCTAGGTTGTGGTTGAGAGAGCTGTGCTCTGGCTGTTGGCTCTCCCGTTGAACAATAGGGGGCGATCTCCCACTGCCTTAAGTCCTTATGATGTCTCTGTTGGGATCAGAACCAAAGCAGCTGACCTGCCCCTGTGTAAAACGATCATTTATTTAATGTTTTTCCTTGTATTCTCAGTTAACATTGTATATGATAAGTGTGTGTGTGTGTGTGTGTGTGATCAAAAGCAGCTGGTATCGTCACACGGGCTGTGTGTTGTAGTGAATGGCGCTACACTGTAAGAGTGCAGTATTCCCCACTGAGCACAGTCCCCAACACGGGGCCTCAGCCAAAAAGCAGTGGGGTTGTCATAGCACAGCGT
The DNA here is from genome assembly GCA_020368025.1 of Brachyhypopomus occidentalis. NCBI lineage: Eukaryota > Metazoa > Chordata > Actinopteri > Gymnotiformes > Hypopomidae > Brachyhypopomus > Brachyhypopomus occidentalis. The sequence goes on from JAGXOD010001376.1 coordinate 2,167,662, forward strand.
GGAGGGTAAAGCTCGTGTGTGGGGTGGGGGGGGGCGTCACTGCAGCAACCGTACCGGTCTCGGAGACGTCTCAGAGGTTGCTATGACGACCACGTCACACTCTCCCAGCTGGCAACCGCGGTGCAGCGAACGACCCCCTCACACTCTTGCGCTGATGATGCCTGAGGAGGGTGTGTGTGGTGCGTAGAGGGGCGTGCGGCCTCAGTGAGGAGGATCCCCAGCTCTGCCACCATTGGGCTGGTGCTGCTGCTGTGCGCTGGTTTAACCATGGTCCAGACATCACCGTGACGGCCGTTGACATGGCAACCACTGCAGGCAGCCGTGAAAATGAAATAAGAGAGCGGCGTAGCCACGTCTGCGTGGTTGGGGAAGGCCCTTTGGAGTTGCCACGGTGACGGAGGTTGTACATGTAAGGTGTGGAAAATAAATCTGAATAAGAGGTGTGTGTGTGTGTGTGTGTGTGTGATACAGATGGAGCAGGTATCGGATGATGAGTTGGATCATGCTGCAGAGGAGGACAGTGATAAGGAGGATCAGGACCTGGACCAGATGTTTGGGGCCTGGCTGGGAGAACTGGACAAACTCACACAGGTAAAATGTACACACGCACGCACACATATACACACGCACACAATAATATCCATGTTTCTAGAACGTTCCAGTTCCCTGAGCCAGAGAGAGTGTAATGATGTCCATGTCTCTCTTCTCTGTCTCTCTCTCCTTCCCCAGAGTTTGGACGACGGGCGTCCAGGGAAGGTACACAAAGCTCCTCTCAGAGAAGAGACCAACCTGGCCAACTTCTCCTACCGATTCTCCATGTACAACATCAACGGTCAGCGCACACATCCACTCTCCCACGGTCATCTCCACTTGTCTTTAACACCTGTGTGTGTGTGTGTGTGTGTGTGTCTCCGTTGTAATCTCTTCTCCTCCGTCCCCCACAGAAGCCATAAACCAGGGTGAGCCAGTTGACCTGGATGCCCTCATGGCCGACCTCTGCTCCATCGAGCAGGAGCTTAGCACCATCGGCAAGCCTTCCTCCTTCTCCTCTTCCTCCGGCCGCCCGGTGGACCCCAAAACCCGCCAGCGTCCCGGCCGCTCCTCTAGCGCCCGGCAGGTGGGGGGCGGGGCCGGGGGCGGGAGCAGTAGCGGGGGGAGCGCCTGCAGCAGCACTCGCGCCTCGCCCGCCGGCACCGTGCGAGGAGGTCAGCCCCGCCCACTCGCTTCTAATTTCTCCCTGGACGACATCACCGCCCAGCTGGAGAAGGCGTCGCGGAGCATGGACGAGGCAGCGCGGCAGACCTCAGAGTCTTCCTCGCCTTCCTCGTCCTCCTCGTCGCACTCTTCGGCGACGCCGCGCAGCGCCGTGGCGACCGCCGGCCTGCACCACCGCCGTGCCGGCTCGGTGGGAACGGTCAGCGAACCAGAGGCTGGCTGTGTGGGCCACTCCTCCACCCGCTCCAGCATCAACTCCGCCTCCGCCTCCAGCATGGATTCACTGGACATGAGGGGGCAGGAGGGGGAGGGTCAGGGGGCGGGGATGGGCAACGCCCAGAATCAGACAAGCACGGAGGTAACACACACACGCGCGCACACGCCTATTTTTCTTTTGTTTTGTTTACTTCACACCATTAAATGATTTGTTTAATTTAATTTTGTGTGGTATTTTTCAAGTGTCAAGTTGACCAGAAATTCATAGCAGAGATTAGAAACAAATTCTTTGTCTATTTCTGACAGTGCATGACTGCGTTTCCCAGGGTGCTTTTCACTCCCAGGTCATGGAGTACAGTATAGCCTCTGGGTGGGAATCCAGTGGGCAGATCCACCGTCAGCAAAAGCTAAAGTGAGGCAGGGAGATCTAGATGGAAGAGACTCGCACCACACCCACCAGTAGACAGGCCATTGCTCGGGTTACCATCACACCCAGATAGGCTGACCACAGCGGCAGAGTTTACATCGATAGAAAGAGAAGATGAGATGAGCTTTCTTAGATAGGTGCAGTAAGGTAGTGATGTGTGTGTGTGTGTGGGGGGGGGGGTGAGTGTGAGAGAGTGACTCTATTGACTCAGTTAGGGGGAAAGTCATGTTTAAATTAGTCACCATTAAGTCTGGGACTCGGTTGTTTCGCATGACTCACTGCCTGAGTATCGAGTATTTATTCCGTTAAAGAGATCAAACAAAGGTGGCTTTTTGCACACACACACACACATTTACTCCTAACTCTGCTTGTTCTTTAGTCTCACAAGTGGAGAAAAGGGTGTGCTGTGGTTTTTAATTCGATGATGATGGTTTTACTGACTTCATCCTGGAGCTATTAAATAGCTGACTCATGGCCTGGACCATCTCCACATGCCACACACACACACACACAGAACATCACGCACACATGCGCTTACATTTGTAAATGCAGCAAAAGACGTAAATTGTTACTGTAGACAGAGCAAAGACCTAATGAAAGGAAAATGCTCAGATTATACACACACACACTCGGTTACAATAATCTGGTGCAGTCAGTTATCTTTTGAAACTTTACTGTAGCTTAGCTAAAGTTTGACATCCCTTACAAACCGTTCTAGAGTGTGTGTGTGTGTGTGTGTGTGTGCGTGCGTGCTTGTAACTCTTGTTGCATGATTGCTGTGTGAAGAATGTATGACATGCTGTGATTAACCCTGCTGCACACTATGTAATTACAATTACCATTCAAGTCATTGCTAATTAATTGTGCTAATTAACCCATGGTCGCCATGGTAAGAACCGACGGGCGGGTCTGCGTCTGCTGCACACGTGGCGTTTGCTACCGCAGCATGATGGGAATGTGTGTATCCACACTGGTTTGATGGGAATGTGCATGTCCTGATTCCGTGTAGCATGCAGTCTGTGTCCGACCAGTGCCGCATGTCTTCATGTCTGCACAGACATGACTGTCGTGACTGATGTGTGTGATGTCCTCTGTGAAAGCTGAGAGATGCTCTATGCTCGTTTAGTTTGGGCTTTGGTGTGTAAATTGCAGTGCTCAAATGACATGCAGCAGAAAATGAGTTTAGCTTCCCAAAATGTAACAAATTTGTTATTACAAATTATACATAAATTGCTGACATTTTGGAGATGATGACATCTAGAGGTTAATGTGAAGACAAAGAACAGAGTGTCGCACTTCGCAGGTCTGCTGTAGTCTCAGCGAACAAGACCATTTCATGTTATTCTGGGTAAATTAGCCAGAAGGATTAATTTGGCGAACTATTTGTAAGGAACAGGGAAAGGTCTGAATGCAAAAGGCAAAGCTGCTAAACTTGGGGTGGGGGTGTGTGTCAAGGGCACAGTGAGGTCCAATGAGGTCTTTATATGCAAATGAATGACTTGACACTGTGTAGTTTTCTCATGTTACCTGCCTCCGCTTGCCTGCCTGCATGACTGACGCCACCCTCACTTGTCTGTCTGTGATGTCACCTCCTGGCCCCTCCCCTTTCCCCAGCATGCCTCACTGAGAAGGGCCAATGGTAACGCTGCCAGGCGGCACCTAGACTTCTCCTCGCAAGAGGGGGAAGTGGATCAGTGCACTGTAAGTGTGTGCGTGTGTGTGTATAATGTTTTAATCAAATCTGTAGAAAAACACATCGTATAGTTCTCAGGCTGGACGGATGGGTTTAGGTTTGAGTTTAGCGTGTGGTGAGGGACTTGAATTTATCTCTTGTGTGCTAGTGTGAGAGGTGCTTTTATTTTGCATTGATTCAAGCAGTGAAATCTGACACAATAACACTTAAAGTGGAACTGTAAGCAGTTTAAGTGGTGTTCATTATGATCATCTGTTTTTTTAATTTTTGTTTTTGTTGTTTTTTTATCATCTTTATCTTTGTCAAAACTCTGTTTACTGATTTGATTACGAGCCTCATCATTCTTATCGCCACCCAGTTAATACACCACAATCAATATGCCACACGCTTTCACTCTTTTTAAAATGATTGACTGCCACATTTCCTAGATCGACTGAGATCACGTTGCCAAGGATGATCATTTTTGCACTGACTGATCTTGTTTCTTCTCCTTTGCTGATGTAAAGCACTCCTACCTGGACAGGGAGACCTCCCTGATTGTCAAAAGCATTGCAGGAAAACCCTCTCACCTGCTGACCAAGGTGACCCCCCCCCCCCCCCTTCTCTAGCTCCTCCCCTTTCTTCTTCCCTCCTCCTTACTCTCTGCATGTCATTGGTTGGTTTGTGTTGCTGCTCTCTTAACCCCACACCCTGGCTGGTATTTGACTCCAAGCTCCTCCCCCCACTCTAGATTCATCTGTTGATTTGCATAGCTCCACCTCCTATGGCTTTCCTGCATGTGCATTGCCCACGTACCTTCAAAAAAACACCCACTTGGTTAAACACCTCCCACTTTCTATCTTCAAGTTTTTAAAGTAAGACCAAACAGTGTTGGTGGAAGTGTCGCACCTAAAGTGGTCAAGTCTGGAGTTATGAAGTGGGCACTGCCTGCAGAGCTGCAGGAAGGGGCTGTTTCCCCCACTCCAGTTATACCAGTCTGCTTCCCACAAGACATTGTAAACCGATGTAACAGAAATGACTCTGAACAGGTAATAGCTGCCGTGTGTTTGGGGGAAACTACCCAGATCGGCCATTATCCCTCATTTTCATAACAGAGAAACATCACAGGAGGGTGTTTAAACGTTTGATGGTGTTTTAGTGCCGATCTGGGATCAGTGTTTGCATTCACGTTTGTGATTATTCTGGATCTGTGTACATGAATGAAATCTGTCCTAAATCTGCAGTCTTGCTCGGAGATGCATGATTGTGCAGGACCTTTTATCTGTGTTAAAGACATTCAGAAATGACCCGCACAGCTCTGACTTGCGTTACACCAACAGGAGATGGTATTCAGATGGTATTTATTGTTCACCGTTTTCTTTAGCATCTTCCATTGCAGTTTTGTTACCCTACAAACATATCAGAGGTAAATACAAAAGTAGCATTGAAAATAGTTTTGCCTGTTCATAATAAAAGGTTTATATGATATAAAATAGATTTTAAAAGAGAGATCCGTGAAGCCCCGCCCCTTTTGATTGTAGGTTTGTCATAGATGCTGACACTGAAAGATGGCTCTGTGGGTTACAGTGTCTGTAAGCGTGGGGGTTGCTGTGTGAATGGGTGACTGTGTGTACACAGAGACACTTGTTGATCGGAATCGGGAGGCAGTGTTTGGGGTTATTTAAGTGTGTGCAGACACTAATACAGACATGTTTGCTGTCTTTACATTATCAACTCTCTACAACACACTATTCCTTTTCATTATCAATGCTCTTTGGCTTAGATGTTTGAGAAATACCCTTTCAGATCCAATTTTGGAAGTCTGATTGGAAGTGTTATTTATTAAATCTGTAGAGGAAATTTAGAATTGGAAGTATTATTAGTATTTGGAGTTTTGTTTGTTTTTAGCATTTTTGACTACTAAAATTTTCATATGAATTTCAGCCAGCTTCATACAAAGGATTCTGAATTACTATTATCTTTGAATTTATGCAAGCTGACAATTACGAGTAATATGTGTAATATACAGTAATACCTCCACTGCCATGACTACACAGGCTCTTTTCAAAGCTTCAGCAAAGAATTCTGGGTAAAGCGTGATCGTTCTAGTGGAATGTAGTTGCATTCTGATCACATTGTCTCTGTATTCTGAAATACTCCAAGTCTGTCTGCCGAGGGTTGCAGTCGTGGATAACAGATATAGAGACCTGCTGAGTAACAGCTGTCACACTGAATAGAGGGGAACGAAAACGTCTACTGTGTGTGTGTGTGTGTGTGTGTGTGTGTGTGCAGAGAAGAGAGAAGCACCTGTGTAATCCAGAACGCGTTTTCTTTGAACACACCACCCCTAAACCAGGCAAAGAGCTCTAGAAGGTCAAGGAGGATTCTGCAGAGGAAGATCTGGCAACATGAAGCTGTTTGATGTGGGGTTGCTATATTACCTTTTGTATAGCTCTGTGTCAGAGTCAGAGCAAATCCCAACATATCTTCCAAAATGGTCCAGAGCCGCCATTTTGTGACAGCAGCATGGTTATAACGAGTAGGAGGGAGGCCGGAGAGGGTTCTCCATACTTGTGCTCTTCATCCTCTTCATTCTCTCTCAGCACCCTGCCACAGCCACGGACAGAGACAGTGCGTCAAATTCTAGAACATGAGGGAGGAGGAGGAGGAGGGGTGGCTGAGGAAGAGGCGACGCTTCAAAGAGAATCTGCCTCTGCAAAGCCTGTTAGCATATCGTTCATGCTTTCGCTATCCCTCTCCCCCCTCTCTTCCTCTCCTCCCTCTCTCTCATACACATGTTCGGTGCAGGACTACAGGACACTACAGGACAGAGTTGAAAAAATGATACAAGCAGTGATGGTGATAGAACTCTCTTCCTGTTTATTTTGCCCTTCTCTCTCTCTCTTTCTTCCTCCCTCTCTCTCTCGGCCTAAGGGGAACAGGATCAAGCTGAGTGATGAGGATTAGGGATGAGGGAGTGAGCGTAATGGACGTTATGGACAAACAGATCGCTTGTCCTGGTCCCTCCAGTAAAGAAGTAAATGGTATACGAACATAAACCAGCCATAGATGGATCTCGGCGCTTCAGTGGCAGAACCCGTGCTGTTTCTTTATCAGCGAGGCAGAGAGCAGAGGGGCTAAAAGCCTTGGACCTCACCTCTGATTGGCCACCAAAAAGAAGGTCATGGAAATGGGACCCTCTGGTTGGCTCGTGGGCTGCGGGTGCTCGTGTTGGTTGGTTGAGAGGGAGCGGAGGGTTTTCTTGTTTGTGAGGGGGGATTAAGCGCCAAGATCAGGCACGGTCCCAGTGACACGCAGCTGCTCGGGAGAGAAGAGACAGTGGGAGACGGGCACGCTGAGAGACAGAAAGAGACGCATACAGAAAAGGACAATAAGGCGGAGAGAGAGAGAGACTGAATGAGAGAGACAGGAGGAGGGAAGCGGGGAGACAGAAGCTGAGAGACAGAGACTGTTGGTCTCCCTCTCTCACTCTCGCACAATCCCAGACCTGAAGATCAGCAGTGTGTGCTCTCACGACTGGTGTCTCTGTGCAGACACACACACACACACAAAGCTTCTTGCACCTCCATCCAGGCAGGAGGAACGGGGCTGTTCTCTGCTCCTCTCCAGAGCTTCTAGCGGGATCTGCCGAAGCGCCAGCCTCTCGTCCCTGTGGTCACACACGGCTCTGCGCATCACCTTCCTTCCACCCTGGACTTTCCCCTGGACTTGTTAGTTTGCTTGTTCCCCCAGCGCTGGCCGGCGAGGTCTGCTCCCAGCTTCCAGCCAATAAGGCTGCGTTCGGAGGGAGGCGGGTTCCGTCGGGCCTGGCGGCTGTACAGGGGAGAGTGTGTGTGTGTGTGTACGCAGAGCTGGGGCGTGCGTGTGCGCTACAGCTGTGAGCACAGGCTAACGGCTGCACTGTTGCTCCTGCTGGGAGTGAAAGATGGACGTGGTGACCGCCTGTTGGAGAGGCCAGGTAGGTGTGTGTGTGTGTGTGTGTGTGCGCGCTAAAGGGGCCAGGTAGGGCTCTGGGGCTGCACGTGTGTGACAGGCAGGCAGAACTGGAAAACTGACAAGGAGAGCTGCTTTTGAACATGTAGGAACGACCACGCTCCTGTTGGTGTGAAGCTACTGGGTGTGTGCGGAGGGGTCCGCCTGTCTCTGTGTGTTTCTCTGTGTATTCATGTTTGTGTATTTGTTTTCGTGTGTGTGTGTGTGTGTGTAGGAAGAGCAGGCTGCCAAAGCAAAGGCTGAGAAAATTCGTGTGGCTCTGGAGAAAATCAAAGAAGCCCAGGTCAAAAAGGTGGGTGCTGTATGTGTGTGTGTGTGTGTGAGAGAGAGAATCTACAGTCCCAGCGCTGCACACCACAGTGTGGCTTTCCCGCTCTCCACTGGGACAGACGAGTGAGAGAGACGGGCAATGAGACGGAGCGCAGCAGAAAATAGGTCACTGTGTGTGTGTGTGTGTGTGTGTGTGTGTGTGTGTGTGTGTGTGTGTGTGAGAGAGTGTGTGCGCACGCGTGTCTATTATTTGTAGCCGATTTAATAAGAGACCTGCGCCAGCACTGATGCACGCACACCAGGGGCTTTTGTTCCCAGTCACCCCAGCTGATCCGTTCTGCTGGTGGCTCTGGTCCCTCAGCCCAGCCCAGAACTTTAAAGGCTGCTGTATACCAGCAGACAAATGCCTCCAGGCACCATCCACCCTGAGGAGCACAGGCTGAATGGGCCTCTATTGCAGTGGCTGACGCATCTATTGCTTTAGAGCTCGGGGGGGAAACTGGGAATTTTGAGCAGACATGGTGGGTAGGAGTGGAGTCAGAATGTTTTATTCTGTATGAATGGGTTATAATGACTGTAATGAATGGGTTATAATGACAACTGTGATAAATGGGTCATAATGACTGAAATGAATGGGTTATAATGACACTAAATCACTTACAATAACATTGTTTATAACCTTGTTTTCTTTAGCATTTAAATGAGAAGTGTTTTAGGGTATAATTTATATATATATATATAATATATATATATATATATATATATATATATATATATATATATATATATATAGAGAGAGAGAGAGAGAGAGAGAGAGAGAGAGAGATATTCAGATATTAGACCCATCAAGTGTTTCTGCTCATGCTCTCTTCCTCCCTCTATCCCTCCCTCACTCCCTCTCTCATGTGGTGGAGAGAAAGTAGGGTGTGAAATTGAGAGTCGAATGCTTTTCGCTGGTCTTGACGCTTATGATTATACACAGTCTCTTGAAGTCCGTCGTATGCAGATCCCAATGCTGAGGGCTTGTTTTTTCATGTATGAAGCATTGTGTAAGGAACTTGAAATGACAGGTCATATTAATTACTAATGCACACATGTGTTTATATGTGTTGATTGTAAAAGTGTCCTTAGGTTCATATAAATGTAACTTCATTCTGGAAGGCCTGGAAGACCTTGAGTAAGACTGGAACACGAGTGTAGACGTGGCTCCACTGTCCTATAGGCCTCTCCCTCTCTCTCTCTCTCTCTGATGGTCTCTAATGGTTCTAGCAAGTGGCACTGGTTTATGGATTTCTCTGTAAAAGGGCAACTTTGACTCAGAATAGCCTTGGTGGGGGGTGGGGGGTGGGGGGTGGGGATTTCCAATCAAGCTTATCCATTGCGGCACATTTCCGTACATTATCGGTACATTACTAACACGGTTTTGGCCTCAGATCTTCAGCTGCTAATGTAATCTACAGGGCCTTCTGTGCAACCAGAACTCCAGTAGGGCTCCTCTGTGGTATAGTGCTGGATACTGGTCTTCTGTTCTGTTATATCATGATGGGAGACCTGCATGGCATATGGTGCCTGAGACTAGTCATTAAATGCGTTGCTGGTAATGAAATAAGGAGGCGCAGAGATGAAGCAGGTCTTCAACACGGATGGCACGCCTAAAGCTTTGCTCACTGGCTAAAAGTATCTGGCTCATGGGTTCATCGCAAGGTCATGATGGCGGCTTCTTCCTCCCCTTCCTCGTCCTCAGCTGGTGATCCGCGTACACATGTCGGACGAGAGCTCCAAGACGATGATGGTGGACGAGAGGCAGAGTGTGAGGCAGGTGCTGGACAGCCTGCTGGACAAATCCCACTGTGGCTACAGCCCTGACTGGGCGCTGGTGGAGACCATCACTGACCTGCAGATGGGTGCGTGCACACACACTCATGTACACACACACGCACACACACACACACATGTGTGTACACACACACTCACACTCATGTGTGTACACACACACACACATAGTTGTGCGTGCATGTGCACATACTCACATAAACATGTTTATACACACACAAACACACGTGCCACATACTCAGTGTCTTGCTTACGAATGCCTTTCTCATCTGTGGGTGAGTAACCGTCATGTGTCCTTTGTTAACTCACATCACATTACATCATCCCACCCTCTTCTTTTAGAGCGGATCTTTGAGGATCACGAGAATCTGGTGGAGAACTTGCTTAACTGGACCAGAGACAGTCAGAACAAGCTCATGTTCATCGAACGCATCGAGAAGTATGCGCTCTTCAAGAACCCGCAGGTGACGCATCACACACACGCACACACGCACTCTGATAGATCCATTTGCGCCGTGTGCTTCATATATAGGTCCAGGTGCAAGAACAGCTGAGTGCAGACGCACTGCACAAACACAATCTGGTCTCTCCCTCTGCGTGAAGCTCATACAGATGCTCTTTGTTTCAGAATTACCTCCTAGGGAGAAAGGAGACCTCCGAGATGGCAGACAGAAACAAGGAGGCGCTCCTGGAGGTCATTAACACACATGTGCACACAGCAGTGTTCAGACTTTTGGGGGGGGGGCAGATCTCCTGCAGCCTGTGTGCTTTTTTGGGGGGGGGTTGTTTCTTTTTGTTTTTTGTCCAAACTTGTTTGTCCTGTTTCCGCACAAATGTAATAACCCATGGATTATAAATGCACACACAGTATCAGTAAGAGACTACAAATTGTTGTTGAACAGTATTATGTTTATGATAATGTTAACACATGCGTGTGGGTGTAGGAGTGTTTCTGCGGTGGCTCTGTGTCCGTGCCTGAGATCGAGGGTGTGCTCTGGCTGAAGGATGATGGGAAAAAGTCATGGAAGAAGCGCTACTTCCTGCTTCGAGCATCTGGCATCTACTTTGTGCCTAAGGGCAAGGCAAAGGTGAAGGTGCAGGGGTGTTTAAATACATATTTAACCAAGGAATACGTAAAAACTGAACCTGTTAGTTGTGTTGTGTTTGGTGTATGACAGCATTACACTGCTCGTTTAAAAAAAAAAAAACTGATATCTCATAATTTATGTAACGATGTATGTGAGTACTGTGAGAAAGATTGCGTGTTTGTGTGTGTGTGTGAGATGGAGAGTGAGCTAAAGAGAGAGCTGTCACTTAATGGACAGTGCACCCAAATGGTCTTTCTCCATGGCATTTCCTGTTTATGGATCCACTTAACATAGTCAACATAAACCATATGCTGCCAATTAACCATCAGTTAAGAAGACACACAGACTCTCTCACACACAAAAGCTCTTATCATCTCTTTGGTGTTGTCTTCAGCACGTCACTATAATTTCCTCTGGAATAATGAAACTTTATCTGTCCATCTGCCCCACCCCCACACACACACATCAGGCACACACATTTACATCAAACTCACTATAATGTTTTGGTTCAGGCCAACCCATAGCACTGTAACGTTGTGTTGATGTATGTGAACTGTCTCGCTGCGTGTTCCTCTGAAGCTTTTCTGAAAGAAACGTCAGCATCACTGTTATACGGAGCATACTGACACTGCCATGGGCTTTGTGTTTGTTATGAAGGCCTCCAAAGACTTGGTGTGCTTCCTGCAGTTGGACCACGTCAATGTTTACTATGGACAAGACTACCGGAGCAAGTACAAGGCCCCTACCGATTACTGCCTCGCCCTCAAGGTTTGTAGCTTATGCGCGTGTGTGTGTGTGTGTGTGTGTGTGTGTGTGTGTGTGTGCGTGTGCGCACGTGTGTGTCCTATTTTCATACGCTCATCCCCTTTCTTGCCCATTAAGTTGTAGTGCGTGTGTGAGACTCCCCGGAGTTTGATGCAGACATATGTGTTGTAATACCGTTAGTCTCCCATTCTCCTGCCTCCGAGGCTTTTGTCATGCACCGGCGCCATCTGCCCACTGCAGCACGGAGCAGGACGTGGCCACGCACGCACCCTGCACTTTAACGGAGACCTTCAACGTTGATGTAGCACTCAGACAGCAGAGTGAAAGGTGCAACGTTAGCTTGCACTGATGGATGGGCACATTAGTGCTGTTGGTTTTGAGAGCACTGAATCGTGGACCTTCTCTGTGAGAACATCATGGGTGTGCAGTATTGGTCCAGACACTTTCAGTTTCTCAACAAAAGGTTAATGTTGAGGGTGAATACAGAGGAACTCTTAACGTGTATTGCAGTATTTAAGCAATGGGTGGATGGCCTTGTGAATTTTATCTGTGTCCAGACAATTGGGCTTGAATTGGTAAAATGGGGGGAATTTCTGCCCTCTAGTGGTAGCTCTTTGTCAGCTCTTCAAGGACTATATATTTGACTGTCAATTTCATGATTGTCGTGGTAACACCATGTACTGTTCTCCCAGCATCCTCAGATTCAGAAGAAGTCTCAGTACATCAAATATCTGTGCTGTGATGATGTCCGAACCCTTCATCAGTGGGTCAATGGGATACGCATCGCTAAGGTAACCAACGGAAGGCTTCGTTTGTACATGTCCCCTGACTGTTAGAACTCGGAACAGTTTAGTCCTCTGTAGCCCAGTAGGCATGCTCAAGTGTGGCCTTAACCAGGGTTCAGTGTACCGCTGTCTAAACAATGCTACAGATGTTCCTGTACGCCTGCAAGTTGTCGTATTGTGTATGTTTTCTCTACAGTATGGGAAACAGCTGTATCTGAACTATCAGGAGGCTATGAAGCGCACTGAAGCCGCCTATGACTGGTCCTCTCTCTCCAGCTCCAGCATGAAATCTGGCACCAGCTCGGGCAGCATCCCCGGTGAGTCGCCATGCAAACTGACCTCGGGTCAGCTGTTATCACTTGCCATATTTTTGCACTGTGGCTTGGTCAAAGTGCACTCGTACAACTTCAGAAAGTCCTGGATCCTGACGGTATACTGATTTATACGAATGTCGCATAAGGGTTTAGGAAAAGGAATGCAAAAAAAAAAAAAGAGACCAGTTAGCAATAGATCATTGTTTGATCTTCAACTAACTTTTTCACTCTTTCAAAATATTCCAAACTTCCAATTACTACTTTTAAGCTGTACCCAACAAAAATTAGACTTTTATGAATACTTTCAATACTGATCTAGGGTCAGTGCCATCCTAGTGAATGTGCTGACTGCAGTATTAAGAGAATGGTAATGCTGACCCAGGGCCTGTGCTTGTCCGTACAGAGTCGCAGTCCAACCACTCTAGTCAGACAGACAGTGGCGTGTCGGACGGCACCTCTTCCTCCCATGGCCGCTCTCAGAGTGTGGTCAGCTCCATCTTCTCCGAGGCCTGGAAGAGAGGCACACAGATGGAGGAGAGCACCAGGGTGAGTTGTGCTTGATCAGAAACCAGCTTTGGCAAGTGGCTAATTTTGGTCGAGATATTTGTTAGGAAAAAAGAGCTAGTTGAAGATAATAACATAGTATATGCTCAACGTCTAATTTGTTATATTTGCTTTTTTGGGAGGTAAATCACCTTAGGTTAGAATGTAAGAAAATTTAAAAAATTCATTTTAAAAATGTAGCTTTCAAAGAACTCTGATTTTGAGCCAGCTGTAGAGGGTTTCTTATCATACACTGCTATACCATAGTGTAAATCAGCATGTTCATAGAATATATTTGCTATTTCTCTTGTGCAGTCAAGACCGGAGTCGACGCGCTCAATCCATTCTACCCACAGCGGACATGGTGGACATGGTAGCCATGGAACCCATGGTAGCCATGGTAGCCATGGCGTCCACCCTAACCTTCCTCACGTGGCTCAGCAGCAGCCTGCACCTGAATCAGCGCATTCTCAACCACAGGTGCAGCCGGCCTTGCAGGCCCGGGGAAGTGTTCCCCATATACCTATCCAAGTTCCACCCCAGCCCTCTCCAGCTCCATCCCCTCCTCCTCCTCCTCCTCCACCACCACCACCACCTCCTCCTCCCCCTGCCATTGTGTCCCATCACTCAGCTCCACCCATATTTGCCAAATACAGCACTATTACTCGCCTGCAGAACGCTTCTCAGGCTGCCAAGCCACATCCCCAGGCCCAGCAGGTGCTTCCAACACCACCTCCTCAGGCTTTGAAACCCCACCTCAACAATGTTCCACCAGGAGCAATTGTCCCACCTCCACCACCTCCCCCTCCGCCAGCACCCCTACCTGCTCCAGGTTCAGCCATGGCTGTTCTGAAATTTGGACCTCCGAGCCCAGCCGCAGTGCCTCACTTCACCCCATCGTCACTACCACCTCCAGCACCCATTCAGTCCCATCCTCCTCTACCTTGTCCTCCTCTTGTACCCATTCAATCCCATCCTCCTCCACCTTGTCCTCCTCCTGTACCCATTCAATCCCATCCTATTCCACCTTGTCCTCCTCCTGTACCCATTCAATCCCATCCTATTCCACCTTGTCCTCCTCCTGTACCCATTCAATCCCATCCTCCTCCACCTTGTCGTCCTCCTGTGCCCATTCAGTCCCATCCTCCTCCACCTTGTCCTCCTCCTGTACCCATGCAGTCCCAACCTTTTCCACCTCCACCTCCTATTCTATCCCAGTCTTTTCCACCTCCACCTCCAGGACCGATTCAGTCCAAGCCTCCTCCACCTGGTCCTCCTCCTGTACCCATGCAGTCCCAAACTTTTCCACCTCCACCTTCTTTTCAGTCTCAACCTCCTCCACCTCCTCCTTTGGTATCCATGCAGTCCCAACCTTTTCCACCTCCACCAACAGCACTCATCCAGACCCTACCTCCTCCACCTTGTCTTCCTCCTATACCCATTCAATCCCAATATTTTCCACCGCCGCCACCACCGATGCCTGTCCAATCAGAACCTCTCCCCCCTCCACCACCCCCACTACAAATGAACGGCTTGCCTCCACCTCCTCCACCCCAGCCCACTGCCCATTTGTTCAACTCAAATGGCCTCAAACATGTCCTGGCCCAGAAGTTTTCCAGATTACCCAGGGATATATCACCTCCAGGCAGTCAAGCACAGTCCCCACCACCTCCTCCTCCTCCTCCACCCCCTCCACCCCCCACTCCACCTGCCCCTCCTCTCCCACCTCAACAGCCTCCTGCCCCAGCACCACCTCCACCACCACCACCTCCTCCACCAGGCCCCATCCAGCAGTTTGGTCCACCCAGAGCCTTGCCCAAAACATTCACTGGAGTATTTCCACCCCAAACCGCACCAAAACCTTCAAGCATCATCCTGCCAGTGTCTCCAGCTGCTCCCCTTCCCCCAGTTCCTCCTCCACCTCCTCCACCACCTCCACCTCTTGCAACAATGAAAAGTCATCCACCTCCTACACTGCCTAAGCAACATAGCATCTCAAAGTCATTGCCAGTCTCCAGCCAAGCCTCTACTACACCATCTTTGGTCAAGCAGCTTGCCAGCCAGTTTCCTGGGGCAGCTCTTTCAGGAGTCAACCATGCTGACACCCTTAAAGCTCCCCTCTCACCACCTGCAGTGAAGGCTAAACCAAAATGGCAGCCTGGTGGACAAGTCCAGCAGCCACAGAAATCACCTGAGTTTCCTCCTCCTCCTCCTCTTGAGACCACACTTGCCTTCCCACCACCACCACCTCCCTGTCCTCCTGCTCCCCCACCTCCTGGCCCAGCTCCCCCACCTCCTCCCCCACTTCCCCCTGGTCAGTTAGGTTCCCCAATGAAGAAGTCTCCTTCTGGATCCTGGGGGGGCAAGAAACCCCCACCAACCCCTCAGCGTAACTCCAGCGTCAAGTCCAACTCTTCAGCTGAGTACCAAGAGTCTCGAAGGAACTTGGTGAGCAAGTTCAACCCCAGTGCAGGATCTTCTGCTCCAGTGCCATCCTCTGGATCACCTTCTAAAGACTTGACAACTGGTCCACCTGCACCCCCCAAACCTGGCAAACTGAACCTGGCCAACCTACCACTCGCCTTGCAAAACAGAGTGGCCACTGCAGATTTTCCATCTCCTCCACCTCCAGAAAATGAACATTTCCCACCTCCTCCACTCGAGATGGACCTCCCACCTCCACCACCCCTTCCAGGTGATCTTCACGCAGGCACCCCCAAAGTAGCTGTCGTGAACCCCCAGCCACAGCCGACTTGGAACAAGAGCTCCCTGAAGAAGACTGTGCCTCCGACGTCACTCCGTCAGAGCAATGCCACACCTGATCCGCCGCCTCCCCTTCCAGGAGGACCTGCTCCCCCAACGTCTCCAAAGGGCAGTACTCAGCCAAACTTTCTGGATGACCTGAACCGGACTCTGAAACGCAAGTCCTTGCGTAGCTCTGGGGCCAAGTTAGACCCTGTGGCCACCATGGATGACATGGTACTGCCTCCACCACCTCCAGAGCTTCTTCTCGATGAGCAGAGGCATAGTGGGAGTGGCTTCATGTCCGGCAACATCTCTGGCTATGCAACACTAAGGCGAGGACCACCTCCTACCCCGCCCAAACGGGACCAAACTACAAAACTGACAAACTGAGTATACCAGAACTTTGTTTCTCCCTTACTGTCTCTCCTGCAGGGTTGCTCCTGGATTTTAAGCAACACACTATATGGACAAAAGAGAACAAAGTGACTTTTGGCTTTAATACTGAAAAATACACTTGGTATCAAATTCTGTTTCAGTATATGACATGAAAGAAATCTCTGCAACATACTGGTACTGCATGGACATGGGGCCAAAATAATATCCAACATACAGAAGTTAATTCATTTTGGGTTGTTGAACGCCATGCACTAAAGGGATGGAAATCAATAGTGAGGATCAATTTTGCCTTTGTTTTTTATATAGATTTATTTAAAAGTTTGAAGAGATTTTGTTATTTTGGTCTGTTTTGGAGTTTTTAAAGGTTGTTTGAGGGAGCAGTAGAGCTTAGGGGGTTTTGTACAGAGACTTTTTTGACTGGTCTTTTATGCCTTTTCCTGCCAGGAGACAGATTATAGTGGTCAGTGAATGTGTTTAGAATTTACCAGGAGAGCTTCAGAATGATCTAGTGTTCTTTGAGCCTCCTGAAGTGGTATTAGGTAGGAGCTGTTTCAGGAAACACTGAAAGGATTAAAGCTATTTGAAAATTTGGTAGCAGTTGTAAAGTGTTGGGGAAAAGAATGTCTACAGGGTTTGGGAAATATTTGTTAAAGGGCATTTAAACAAGTTACATGAATGAAGTGAGAAGACCTGTGCAAATCTCTATTGGTTAATTCTGTGAGATTGTGGAATATGTGTTAGCTGGACGTGTCTGATTTATCTCCGATATTTACATAACTGCAGTATCTGGCTGTAAAATCAGCTGCTTTACCTGTTTTAATTGGTCCTGCCACCTTCTGGTGTTCATGTGTCATGGCAACAGTTGTATAGCTATCAAGAAATCTGACTTTGGGTCACATGACTTGGTGTCCTATAAAATGGGAGTGATTTCCTACTTAATAGCTATTGAATGTGTAATTCTTTAAGGAGTGGTCAAAGGAAGGATCCTTCTTGTATACACATGCGTAATATCAATATTTTTGGTCGATGTTTCATTTTTAGGCCAGGGGGTCAGTGAGATGGTCAGTATACACATTATGGTGTTTTCCAGACTAAGAGCAGAACATTTCAGACCACAGAATTTGATGCAAGTGCACATAGAAGACTAAGGACCATGTGGTGTGTATATATATATATATATATATATATATATATATATATATATATATATATATATATATATATATAAAACAAAACATATGCGTATTACTTTACCAAACCATGTATTCCATCGGGGAGCTCATCTGTGTTTTTAAAGATAGAATATACAGCAATATCATATTTCTTTCCAGGGATGTTGGTATGCACATTAAGTTATTGAAGTTAAATATCTGATCTTGAGCCATGGAAGCAGTATGGAAATCACAGTCCTGCCATAGAGGGGAATGGCATTTGGGTCACTGAAAACAATGTGTCTTGGCATTCTGATTTAAGGTTGCAGTATAAACGTGGTTATGTTTCAGTGTGCTTTTGTGCCTCTCTTATGGTTTGGGGAATCGGGGTCTATGGCCCTTCAACTTCATTAAAAGGGTTAATTTAGACGTCATATCATAAAATGCTATATGCAGCTAACAATAAAAGGAAACAAACAGGCAGCTTGTAGCACCAAGCTACCAGCTTTCCTGCTGCACTTGCTTCCATGTGTTGTAAGCCATATTAGTGTGTTGGAGTGTGTGTGTGTGTGTGTGAGTGTGTGAGATACTGTCTAATAACTACACAGCACACTAGAAGCAATACAAAGATCTAAACGACCCAAATGCAGTTTAATTACTTACATTACCATACTGCATCCCACTATGGATTTGATATAATTTATTTTCATTTGTGAAAATAGGATAGACACAGGGTCTTGTTTACAATGCTGTTTTGTAACACACTTTTTAGCATTCATATTATCTGCTTGTAATGTTATGAATCACCAATACCAACTCAAAATATCAGTCTTTTAATCCCATGAATCTGTATTTATTAATTCCTCATTGCAGGAGGTCTGTTTGTGAATCAGTTCTGGTTCTTATCAGAAGTAGTCAGGAAATCAGAAAAGCTGATCCTGGATCCCTTGTTCTCCGATGCTCCCGAGTGCCATGGCTACTCCAGGTAATTGTTGAACTGGTCCCCGTTAATCTGGGTGTTGTCATTATGACGCCCAAGACCTTTCAGTGGCTCTACAGCAAAGCTTGGAGCTGCTGTCCCAGATATAGTTCCTGCAAAAATATTACAAATCTAAACATAGTACCACAATGTCATAAATGGGCCGTTTGCAGAAAGTACAAAAACTACACTTGGATTAACTCTTGGAGTATTTTTCATTGACTGGCTTAATCTGTGCACTGTGTGTAAATGTACATGTGTAAAGAGCATCAGAATTGGTGTAATATTACTCACGTCTAGAAGGATTTGGGTTGTGATGCCATGTGGGCTGCCACTGTCGACACAAGAGTAGACACAGTGTATTCCATCAGAACATGCATGTTTAATACACATCACCACAGGACTCCAGCATCGAGCCTGAATTAGACTTGTGTGGATCATAACGGCAGAAAGCTCTTGAAAGATGTTCACGTCGTGTTCGTAGGGCACACACGTGTGCCTCTTTCTCTGAGGTATGTTTCAGAAACTAGACAGTAGAAATTGATCTGAATGGAGATATTACAACTGCTAAATGACAATAAGTGACTAACCTTTAAGTGTTGCCTGAGAGACTGAGAACCTAATTTATAGTCAAAATCTGGCCCCTCCCCCTTTCCCTGCTTGCCTCAATGAGGAGCCATTGCTAATATGAGAAAAATGGTACCAGGCTCATTAAGGTGCATTGTGGCTGCAGGACTAGCATCACACTGTCTGATGTATTTCAGAAACTACATGGTAGCACCTTTAATGTAAACACCACTACCCAGCGCTGGGCTACACATGCACACACACACATGCTGTGTTTTGGTCTCTCACTAACTTACCTCCTCACTGGACTCCGAGCTGGAGCTTTGTGCCTGGCTGCATTTGAGGGAGATGATGTGAGTGCTTCTCTCGGTCACACGTGTTCGAATGTGGCAACCTGTGTCGGGCTGAGGACACCAGCCCCGGAACATGGAGGGAGGGAGGGAGGGATGTGAGACCATGTCCAGTTAAAAACAGAGGGAGGGAGGAGTTAGCAGGCATGATCATCTGAAAATATTAAGCAAGAGTTCAACAGTGCTCAAAAAAGGAACCACTTTCATTTCATTCCCTCATGGAGCCTCATGTTCCAAATGTTCAGCTTCTCGGAAGATGATTGGACAGAGTGTGTTGGAGCTGCAGAGTGTGTTGGAGTGCACCTCGCATGGGTCCAACCCACCATGCCACAGCTGCAAGGTCCAAACCTTCCCCATGTGAACTCGGCAACCTCTGTGTATCAACACTAAACCAGCCCTGTGACTCTTATAATGAAAAATATGTATTCTTCATTTTTACACCAATATGTATCTTTTCTGCACAGCAGCTAAATAAGATATATAAAAACTAGACACTCCAATATAACAAGTATGCAGACAAATGCACATATATATATATATATTCCAAACATTGCAGCTTGATTGAAATACTTTAGTATTAATACTGGTGATCAGATTTTGTGTGCTGTAGTCTATAATTACTCTGGATGCAGAGACTGACTCTGGATGAGCACTCATAATAGCAGTGTTGTGTATTGTGCCCCCTCAATGCTGATCTGAGATCAGCCATGCGATTCTCTTCACAATGACTCAGGTCTGAGTTAGAGATCTGTGTGCGAGCTCCTGGTTCAGTGCTCACCACGAAGAAGGCCCTGCGGTAGGCACAGCTCTGGGGGTCGAGGCCGGAGCCCTTCACACAGTCCGTCTCCCTTATGCTGAACTTCAGGATCAGATCATACGTGTTCATCCCAAGTGGGACAACCTGAGGGAAGCGTCACCGTGAAGAACCTGGTTAATGTGAGACAGTGCTGGCTCATGATCAGTATGGATCAGTTTGTCAGCTGATGTAAAGGCATGTGCTTGTGTTTGTACAAGCCAGGTCCAGTGAAAATGCAGAATTCTGTTTACTCTGGCACTCTGGCAAAATGTTAGCTGATGCACACGAACATGTGGAATATATATATATATCAGAAAATATATCGGCGTTTCTGATGCTATTTTATGCTGATCATATTGGGGGAAAATGTAGCGGTGAAATAACCAGAAACGAAAGGTTATGTGCTGCTTTTGTGAAATGACACGTTTGTCAGTGAGATGTACGAAGCAGATGAATGACAGAAAGAAATGACCCAGTACAAGCAACTTGATCGAAATAACTTTAAATCAGAATGCTTTGCTGAGAGCATATTGATTGGTATACCTGAACTGAACATATTTATGGCCAGCTGTAATAATAGCATCCACTCACTCTGGTGATGGAGGCTTTGAACACCCTGTAGAGGTAGCGCTGGGCAAAGCCAGTGTTGATCTCATCCAGGGCCATCTGCAGGGCTCCATCTGCCTTAGAAGCCACGTCAAACAGGGGAAGGCCTGCAAGGTCAGGGGTCAAAGGTCAGGCTGGTTTGCAGTCAGTGCCGCTGATGAGTTTGCACAGTGGGTAATCCTAACTGAAGCTCCGTTTGTGGTTTTCAAACACTTCACTGATGCAGGACCTGTGGGCCATAGCTCATTACTGCACTCACAAGAAGGCCAACGCAAGTTAAGCCACACCCGTTTACTGGTCCCTCTGCTGGGAATCAAGCCACTCTGTGCTACAAGCAAATCTACCTTTAAAGCATTAAATTCAATGTGCAAATAATAAACGTTTGCAACGATTAACAATGGCCTCAGTTAGTCATGCTTCACCATTCTCTCTTTTCTTGTCTCGAACAGAACACCATTCCTGCAGAATGTTTCGGACCCTGGTCCTTCAGCTGTGCAAGCAGAGTGCTTCTGCATTAGAGTAAATACTTACTCTCAGTCCATACAATCACATTGTGTCCAATAGGACACACGGTAACTAGCACTTTAATCCGCGTGCGTGTGCTTGTCTCACCTGAGCCTCCCATACACTGCAGCAGGAGCAGGAGCAGAACGCAGCACCTCATCCTGGTCCGTCACTCCGGAGAGTGGCGTGCACAGCAGCCGCTGCCTCCCTTAAACTCCCACAGTCCTCCCTCCCTCTCTCCCTGGTTCCGTCCCCAATCACATTCAGCCCTACCTCAGTTCCCCTAGCTGCTTCCCCCTGGAACGACCCATGTCGTAGGGGGAGCTCAGATTCTTATGTATTTTTTTTGTAAGTAATGTTTAGACTTAGTCTTTCAGTTAAGTCTACAAAGATCTCTTAAATCCACAAATGGGAGACCACTTGTTCCTGTGTCATGGATTTGT
This sequence comes from Brachyhypopomus occidentalis, assembly GCA_020368025.1. Lineage (NCBI taxonomy): Eukaryota > Metazoa > Chordata > Actinopteri > Gymnotiformes > Hypopomidae > Brachyhypopomus > Brachyhypopomus occidentalis. The sequence goes on from JAGXOD010001376.1 coordinate 2,189,341, forward strand.
CTGGTCTTTGTCCAGTCCAGTATAGAGGACCGAGGGGCCTAGGGCGTTTTGTGTAGATTGGAACCAGACCCTTCTTTGTTTTACTTGGCCTCTCTCTCTGCTGTCTAGATGACCTCTAGCACATCATGGATCCAAGCTTCCTGGAATGGTCTTTCACTGTATCGCTCTTGACGAGTACAAGTTTGGTTCTTTGTATCCTTGCAAAACTGCAACGTGTGTCTGGGAGATTGAATTTTAGACCTCCGGACCGAACATGGCCACGGGTGATCCCTGGGTGATCCAGGGCCGAGACATTACTGGGTAATGGCAATAAAAGGAACCATTACTGTGTAGGAAAAAATAGCAATAAGTTGTTTTCTGTCGTAACATCTTGACATTTTTAAAGGAGTATAGGATATAGGTTCTTTCATAAAACATCTCCAGTACCAACAAAGTATTTTATAGATAAAGTCATTTACAGATATTTTTATATTTTTTATAGATTGTTCTTAGTGGTTCTTAGCTTCCTCAAAGTTACAGACAAAACATTAGCCAAAATCATGTTTAATCAGATAATTTACTGTAAACATTCTCATAAATAAAACCCTTTAAATGAAGGTAAAGAACACCGAATCGACATCTGTCCTTTCATGACAAATACAACCATCTCCCAACACGTTTTAGTATTTAAACGTAAATGGAAAAATTCAGCACACAGTATTCAGTATTCAGAAGACACAAACATGAAGAGGCTGCTCAGCAGCATCCGATACAGATAGTGTTTCTGCACTGTTCTCCGGTCAGCCTTTCCCTGTAGCTTCAGTACAATGCCAGAGGCACTAGCAGAATTAAGTCTGATCTGAGACCAGCGCTGATAATTCTCAGTTTAGGGTCTGGGTAGGGTTAGTCGGTCTTGGATCAATACAAAGTGGCAACTTATAGAGTGCCAAGATGAATGGTTCAATCTAAAAGATCAGATATATGAGTTCAGAGACCTTACTCAGGGTACCTGGAACTAAGCAGTTACTTTAGGCTGAGTGCAAAGCTACATTAATTTTAACCAATTATCTCCCTAAGCAATGTTTTTTTTTTGGCATTACGCTGCCAGTTATGTTTTACTACATTTCCCATGATGCATCACAGTTCCGTAACCAGTTCGGGAACACCTACAACCAGAAAAAAATTCCACAAGGATCTGCCCAATCTATTCTAGATTGGAATGTTCTGCAGGAATGGCGTGGTGACAACACTCGGCCTGCTAACATGCCCTGCTTATGCGTGACAGTGTCCCTACACCAACACACACCAACACTCCCCAGTACTCAGGATCCCAGAGCGCTCATCAGCGGCTCCGCTGCTGCCAGGAAAGAGGCCTCGAATTCAGAGTCGGAGAAGCGGGTGACGGACTGGCGCGCCCGGCGACGAATCTCCAGGCGGGCAGCGGGCGTCATGGCGAGGATGCGCTCCATGGCGTCAGTGTAGCTGTCCTCGTCGTCGGCCAGGAAGCCTGTAGGACCGCCCTCGAACGGTGCGACGATGTCCAGCTTGGGTCCGCCGGACTTGTGGGCGAGGATGACCGTCCCTGCAGCCATGCACTCAACCACACCTGAGAGAGGAAACGGTACATGTAGTGGTACACATATTCAAACTTTTACAGCCCGCAGTTGTAAACCTGTCCTTTTAAAAAAATAGTTAATTACCCCCTTGGGGGACAAATAAAGTTGATTCAATTCACTTCTCAGAATAAGATCTCCAAACCTGGATAATCTTATTGCACAAACCATCTACAGCGTGTCTAGAACCGCTATCATCATAGAAATAATCAGATTCTAGTCTAGCATTCTGTCTTGGGCAATGTTTGGTCCCCAGATATTTGCTCATCAGGTTCTGAGCCATTATGGTTTCTCACCGATTCCAAAATGTTCGTTCCACATAGTGTGCAGGCCGATGGTGGCCTCCACCAGTTCCTTCTTCAGCTCCTCAAACGGAATGTTTAACTTGAACTCCACCCTGTCGGCCACATCCAGCTCCTGGCACAGCCCTCGGAGCATCAGTACCCTATCCTCGTCTTCTTGGTTTCGACATCCACCAATCAACACCAACTTCACCGACTCCCTCCCGCCAGGCTCCACCCCCTTCCTGTCAAGAAGCTTCCGGAAGGCCCTGATCTGCAGCTGGTGGTCCTTCTCCGGCCGGAACTGGGCCACCGACACCACAGAGTGGCACCTCTTGCCTCCTACCTCGTCCTCCTCTTCCTCATCCAGAGGGACGTCCAGGAAGGCCTGGACGTCGCAGGGTGGGTAGACGACACTGGTGCGGTTGGGGGCACGCCACAGGGCGAGGATGTGGCCCAGCGTCCAGGTGGAGTTCACCATGACCACATCGCTGCAGGAGCCGGCGAGGCCATAGAGCAAGGCGAAGGTGCAGTAATACACCACCTTAATGGCACTCAGCACGGGGCTGTGGCTGATGTAGTCGGCGTTGTTGAACCTGCAGGCCGGGGGGGAAACAAAACAGGAAATGACATCAGGGAAGAGGATTACACAAGGCAATCCAGCTGCACAGCAAATCTCACACTCGTTAGTAAGGCCGTAACAATGGTAACAAGAATATTCTGTAAAGGTATGGGTAAATGCGTGAATAATAATATTAAAGAAGTCCGGAACCAATGTATCAGAACTATATATATATGTATTTAGGTACAAGTACACCGGCACTCGGCAGCAGTGGTAACGCCAAAATAACAAACAAAATCCTCCCCTCCAGAAAACAACAATATCCATATTAGGAATAATTGGAATTCAGTAATGAATACTTGCAATGTAGCACAATAACAGATCCAGTAAGATCGTGTTCAGATTCTAAATGAGTAAAACTCTAAAGTTTTATGGGTTTATACTTTAGATTAATTTAATCCTGGGTGATTTTCACAGTTCATTGAATTCAAATTAATGGTTAATTAATTAACGGAATTTCGCAACATGATCATAGAGATTGTTTAAGAAAAAACAATACAAGAGAGCCCACAGTTCAAAGCATGGAGAGAAAAGAAACGTGCAAAGAGGAGGAACAAAACTAAAATAAAAACAAAACCACATGGAAACCACAATGTTAAATTTGGAAACTGATCCATATGTAAGTGGATTTGAGAGGTCAGATGTCCAATAAGGCACTCGCAACCAAAAGTGGCTGCAGCACAATTTGTTCAAGCACACAAAACACTACACACACACACAAACCTTTGAGTCTGTTAAGGATATTTAAACATTTTAACATTTTTGCACATCCAAAGTCTGTTCTAATAAAGACATTTTATTTGAATTACGCTGCCATTTTCCAAGTGCATTACTATTTAATAGTCATCTAAAATCACCCATGAGTTTGAAAATATGGAGCATTTGATTTTCATTGAAAGTTCTCATCTAGTTGCACCACGTCATAAAAGTTGACGTTTAATGTTCAAAACAGACACAGCCTACGACACAGAGCCGGGTAACAGACAGCCAATCACCGACCTGGGATTCCTCTCCCGAACCACGGACAGCATGTCGGTGCTGATGGTGGGGTAGTGCACGTAGCTGCTCACGCGGCATCCGCCCAGGTAGCGGAACACAGGCAGCGTGAAGGCGTAGCCCATGGAGTCAACGTAGAGCTCCGGGGGGAAGGCAGAGAGGGCCTCCCAGGCCAGGAAGAGGGAGCCGACGCTCTGGCCAATCAGGGTGAAGTGAGGGTACAAGCTGGCCTCCACTAGGAGGCGCTGTTTCAGGAACACGAAGCGAACGGGCCGCGGGAGCCGTACGCCGAAGCGCCGCCGTGCGCCGTCCAGGATCTGCTCGCCAGTCACATCCTGGTCACCTGTGTAGACCACGAAGTCCACATCCTGGTACCTGGGGGGGGGGGACACAAGGCCAAAAGACAATCGGCATCACTTCATCTGCTGTCATAGTTAGTGATGTTAAAATGGCTATTTTACAAAGCATGTGCTTGTGTTCTACCAAGGACACTTGGTAGTTAATTGAACAGATAATGCAGATGTGATCAAATCTCAGTCAATTTCTTGTACCTAGTTGTAGGGTGCAATTAACTGTTTTCAGAAAAAAAACAGCGTTGGGTTCGCGTTTGATGGACAGAGCTGATCACATTTCTGGTGGCTCGTGATATCATGGGCCCGGTCTTGCAGTGGAGCTTGGATTTCAAACACCATAAGCATTTCTGTGTTCAGCGTTGACATAACTGACACGTACCTGTTCTGCAGGGCTCTTATGGCGCACCACAGGACCCTCTCCCCTCCGCCCCCCGCATTGCAGTAGGGGTGGAAGAATGCGACCGCAGGACGTCCGTCTCGCGCTCTCCGTGCTTTCTTTTTCGCTTGGAGCCACGCGCGAACGCCCGCAATCAGCAGGAAGAGCAGCCCCGTCAGAACGAGGCACAGGTAGAAACATGGCAACACCAGCGACCACAACAGTCTGCAACAAACAGACGTAGCAGAGTTTAGTCGTTATTTCACGGTTCATGATCGGTCATTAACGTCTACCGATGGACGACAGCAAATATTTAAAAAAAGGTCAACCATATACTATTCTAACTGACACCCCGTTTTGACAAACAAGACCTCTGAGGTCAAACACTGCAGAACCATGAAAAGTTATTAAACTGAAGAAGCACTGTCACCTGCTAAAATTAGCAAGTCTAGCTACTATCTGTACATCTTTATGTGCGACGTGTAACGTCAATTTACACGGCGAATGATCCTAATCGAGCATTAACGTCCGATGGCAATCACGTTCGTGTGACGCAGTTTACGAATCCCCGTTATCCGCTTCCTCTTTGATATGAAGATCAGGTTATGTGTATACAAACTCTATAACCTCGCGTAAAAATAGAGAACTACATAATACGAATGATACATGCTTTTTTCATTGGTTCTTATTATACGCAGTTTTCAGCTAAATATTTAAATAACATAGTGCACCTCATATAAACCCATATGTGTAAATAGACTGGCATAAACATGTTATTTTTTTGTTGATAAAAGTATACGTTGCTCATCATGTTAACTTATGTGTGCTATATAAGTATAGGTAACACCTGAAAGTCCATAACTAGGCAAGGTATATTATAGCGTGAGACGAACGGCAGCCAATAGGCAGGTTAACTTCATTAGATAGTTAGCTAGCTAGTTCAACCATCAACTACGGTAATTTAATTTTATTGGCCATATTGCACTAAAGACTGTTGTATACAGATTAAGTTGATAGTTACCTGATTAAATCACACAAACAGAAAAATAAGTGATCGCGACCAGACATCTTTGTAAAATATGACAACACCAGCTAGACTCGTTTACTGTTTCTGGTATGCTTCCGGTTAACCTCTTTCTTCACGTCTTTTTTCCATCAGGTCAATTTTTAAATTGTTTATTATCGCCATCTGCTGAGCAGGACAGGCAATTGACTTTAAGCCATGTTAAAATGTTCGGTAGAAATCACATACTGTATCATGTTTGAAGATAAGAATAGTATGACCTGTTTGACTTACAGTTTGTTTTTTTTCATGAGCGGATATTGGCTTCCTATAGCGTTAAACCCGTCTAATTAATAAATGAGAAATAGTTTTTATACATAGCATACTAGTTATATAGTATTTTAGCATGATAGTAATAGTATTATAAAGTACTTTTATACACAGCGAGTTGAATGTTTTGGATATTTAGAATAAATTTTTTACATAAAAATCTTTTTGTGGGGGGTGGAACGCAAAAGTTTAACTTGTAGAGTCAACAGTTACGAATCAATACTGTTCGCTTTCTGGTTATTGCACAAGTAGCCTAGGATGCGATCCGCCGTCAGACCAGAGATGAGGCCTCTTGCGTATTTGGCTTTTGTAATATGTTTTCACTTAATTCTAGAAAGATGTCACTGCAAGCCAGAACAGTAAGTACCGCTTTTCGCATTTTGTTGCTTCAGCAGAAACATTAAAACTGAGACAACTGCGTGGCTTTAATGAAGCGATTTCAGAACGGCCACTCAGAAAGTTGTGTTTATTGATGCAAAACCGAACTGTTCACGAGCGTGTTTGCGAGACTTAAATCGGGCAAAGTTCAACGTGGGAAACGTACCGCAAAGGATTTCACAGAATCCGGACCTATTTCAACATCGCAATAACCTGTTTGTTATTATATAAAAGACCAAAATATCAGAAAACCATATTACGCTTTGTCCTTCCCGTTTTTTGCTTAATCAGTGACAGAGTCCTCTCCATCACAGCCGTAACGGATCAGCAAGTGACCGCTCTCCGGGACATATCCAGCCAAAACGAGGTACTGATGTCCATGTACACCCCATGACGTTCTTTTTATTTTCCCTGTATATAAATATTAATGATGCTGAAGAATCAATTTTGATCAATGATCAGCCCAGAATGTGACATGGTAAAAGCAAACAAAAACAAAGGAAGGGAAGTCTCAGAACAAGCCTTTAAGTTTTAGGTTTGAGTTCATGTTAAGTCATGGCACTTTTCCAAGCTGCTAGCCAAAGCTAGTGGAAACAGATTTAGCATACCACCCCTGGTGGCAACCTAGATGTACAGGGGCCAGTGGCAGCAGTCAGGGACTCCCAGCAGCTACCTTCTGACTCTGTGTCAGTACCTCAGCTGTTAGGGGCTGGCAAGTCCTGCCTCATGTCAGAAGCACTCTCACTTTATGGGCATCATGATCGGGTTTCCAGATCCACCTGTGGGTCAGTGCTCCATTGCACCTGTCTGCATCACCGCGGCTGGTTCTTTGGAACCTGTGATGTTTGGAAATGGAAACCAGGCTGATGCTGTGTACAGAGGATTAGCTTTTGCTTGGATCTGTTTGCCCTATGTTTGATGCATCACTTCTCATTGTTGAGGTTCTACTTTGTGCCAGACGGTGCTATGGCAACCAGCCGCTCCCAGTCTCATCAGGGCAAACGCCCCTGTCCATCTGCACATCCATCCAGGCGGTGTGACGCATGTCACAGACATGCTACGTAGCCATGGGCTCACCTACAGGTAAACCGGCCTCCAGGAAGCAAGACTCTGCCCAAAATGCTAATATGGTTGATCTCATTTGCATCCTGCCATTGGAAAATTATTTTAAGAAGACAGTAAAATTTTCCTTGCCAGTCAACACATATTTGTTGTACTACTCTATTTCAATAATACTTCCAAACTGTGGGAATCATTTTCAATTATTTTGTAATTAATTGGAGCACTCTCCACCACTGAATAATGTCCAGCCTGCACCAACTGTCCTTTAAGATTGCTGATCCAGGATCAGCTCTCCACTATAAGCAAACTTACATTTATTCAGATCACAAATGGCCAAAAATGATCCTAGACCTGCATGTTCAGTGTGAGCTCTAATGTGCTCTTTGGGTAGTGTTCTGCTGGAGAACACAGAGGAACTGATTGAGAAACAGAGGAGAAATGAGAGCAATGATCCTCGAAGCGGTGGCATGAACTATGAGAAATATCACTCTTTAGAAGAGGTAAGACATCAAAACAATCAGCAAATATCCACGAACTGTTAATAACCACTTGGATCTGCTCTTGTGTTGTGTGTTTTTTTTTTTTTTTTTTTTTTTACTGGTCTTTTGTTTTTTTTTTTTACCCAGATCTATTACTGGGTGAATAAAACAAGCCGAGATTATCCAGACATGGTGAAAGTCATTTTGATTGGGTCATCATTTGAGAAACGTCCTCTTTACGTTCTGAAGGTAAAAAACACTTTCCTATACACATTTTTTAAAAATACCTAACCAAGAATTTGGTACAAACATTTGGATGGTTCGCACGAGTAAAAGTTATTTTGCACTTTGCTTTGCAATGGGAAATATAAATTTCCCAGGATTCCCAAATTTCCAAATTGAAATACCACTTTCCCAGGAGTGTAAGGTCCCAGGAGTAAAAGTTTTCCAGTGGCTTACTGTCTGTTTGTTTGGGCTGTAGTTGTCAGGAAGGCGGCCAGCGGTGGAGAAAGCCATGTGGCTGGACTGTGGAATTCATGCCAGAGAGTGGATCTCTCCTGCATTCTGCCTCTGGTTTGTCAGATATGTAAGAACCTGAGCCATTCAGCACTCTTCATTCAGCACCTCTCATTCAGCACTATTCATTCAGCACCATTCATTCAGTACTTATTTACTGCTTAGTCTCACATGGAAAAAGGAAGTGAAAACTTGATTTTAAAGGTGATATTTGGACACAAATCCTGCTTCAGTGATGAGGAAAGACTCATATTTATGTAAGTCAAAACACATAACAATAATCAAAAGAATACTTTATTATTATTTTTTCTCAGGTCCTTACATTTTACAAACAATATGGAGATATCACAACTATACTGGACAAAATGGACATTTACGTCTTGCCCGTCATGAACCCGGATGGTTATGCATATACATGGACCACCGTAAGACTTTAATTTCTTATGTAGTGAGGAATGAATCCTGTTTTAAGGAGTTTCATGAATATATAAATGTCTATTTAATGGAATAAAAAACTGTCTAGGAAATGTTAGTGACTGAAGAAACATACTGGGGGTCATTTCCTGCTTCCTTTTAGCCATTTACTCAGTCTGACGGTTCTTGGGTGTTACAATGAACTCAGAAGTGTGTAGATCACCATATCCAAACCCATCCAAAACTGGTTTCATACAAATGGAAGTCATTACAGCTCCCTGTGCAGAAAACTGTTCAGGTCCGATTTGTTATCCTTAAAGGGACATGTTTTAAAATATTTTAAAAGAACATTGTCATCTATTTAAATGGATTCATGAATTGTCAGCTTATAAACCTATCCGGTTCTCACCCATGCCTCTGCAAGAATTCTAACATCCCATGGAACCAAAAGCTACATTTTGTAAGATCTTATTGGGTTAATCTTGGTCATGGGCATATGCTTAGACAGAAATCCTTAGACAGAAATTCTCTCTTCTGTTGTAAAAATGGGCTGTCCTTATATAAGCACCCTTCATTTTGCATCAGTCCAATTCAGCATCATTCTCAGAAGGTCAACCTAGCTACCATGCTAGTGAAACATTTCTAGCAAGTAAAATCTTAGTCAAATGTGCTAAGGCTCTAATTTGCAAAAAAACAAACACATAAACATTGATTTTAATGTTTGCACACATGGTCCAAAACTGTATTGTCAGTGAATCTACATAGACCTGAATTTTTTTAGATCACATGGTCTCACGGTGATGAACACAAATAAGGACATGTGGAATCACAAGCTAATTGTAGATGAATGAACTGGCATTAGATCAGGCTATGCTGACATAAACTACTGGAAGGTAGTCTGTGGTATGTCAGATTATTTCTTTTCATCATTCAAAGACTTGGCTATTTGTGTCTAAGCCTGTAGTTTACTATTCATCCTGATATTAAACTTAAAAACTCAACATGATGTCAGCACCTGTGAGGCTTATCTGGCATCTGGACTCCAGGATCATTAACATAGGTATCCTCACTGGTAGTTCATACATGTACAGGGCTGTCAGTCAAACTTCCTCATTAGAATATTATGACCACGCCCAGACCCTTCTCAGCCAGGACATGACGCAATTTGACTGTTTCTAGTAAATAATATTAAAAGAATATAAATATAATAATAATAATAATAATAATATCTGTTATTATTTAAAATAATTGCTGAATGTTTACAATTCTATTTATCATAAAACATATTTTAATACTTTATCATTTGTTGCCTGGGTCTTTAAACTGATGTCATTGTTTTGTTGCTATATACAGCCCAAATTTTCAGGTTTAAGTATTCACTATTTAGCCATGAATGTTCTAGTTCAGCATTTGGTCTCGTGTGGGCAGAACCGCATGTGGAGGAAGAACCGCTCTGTGATGGAGCACAGCCCGTGTGTCGGAGCTGACCTGAACAGGAACTTTGACGCCAAATGGTGCTGTAAGTGACAACACCTTGAAGGTCAGAGTGAACCAGAGTAGTTTTGCAGACGTGGATGAAGAGACTAAAACTAATGACAGCCAACCCAGTGCTAGCATGAAGAAAGTGGCTTATAAAGGAAACACTGTAGAAACTTGATTCATTGTACATTGAAATGTAAAATGAGTAATAGAAACAGTGGTAGTTAATGTTTTTTTTCTCTGGTCTAACAATTCGCGTCAATGTAAATAAGTTTACATTTAAATTTTACACTTAGGCAGGGCTGAGTACCAACCATCCAAAGACAAACTGCTATAAAGTAACCAATGGCTCTCTTCTCAAACCACCATAAAAGGGCAACGACCATGTGCATGTGTCTTTAGCCTGAAAGTCCTGACTGATCATTGTTTCCCTTTGAAGCGGAAGGCGCCTCGAGCAACCCCTGCTCTGAGATTTACTGCGGCCAGCACCCAGAGTCGGAGCCGGAGGTGGAGGCTGTGGCCAAGTTCCTCCGCTCCCACAAAGACTCCGTCAGACTCTACCTTTCCATCCACTCGTATTCCCAGATGCTGCTCTTCCCTTACTCCTGCACCCGTGAGCAGGCGAAAAACCACGCTGAACTGGTGAGCGCCCTTTTTACACACTGCTCTACAATCAGTTTCCCCTGCCCCATCATCTAAGCTTAAACGTCTCCTGAGAACTGGCAGTGCTGGTCTCAGGTCAGTGTTACACAGAAACAGAAACGTCCATCAAGGCAGTATGTTACCAGAGAACAGAGGTGATCTTTACTATGTACTGTAAGCCTAATTATGTTAATCACTTATGCTGTGATTTGCATATGCAAAAAACAGGTATTCAGTGTAGATGGTAGGCCTTTACTACTAATGTAATGAAGGAAGAGAGACCCTGTTTTAATCTTCACTCTGTGTGTGTGTCTGTGACAGCTTGCACTTGTACAAGAGGCGGCCGCGAAAATACGTCAGTATTACAAAAATCAGTATCAGTTCGGTGCTGGAGCAGAAACGATATGTAAGTTTGTCCTCCCTCTTCTACGTGACCTCTCAGACGCATGTGCCTTCCCTCAGCGCACAGCAACAAGTCTGTCGCCACGCTGCAAATCACAGTGTTCCATGTTTTTTAGTACTGTTTGCGTATGCTCTGAAACACCTCGCTGTTTCCCGTCTGTTAGAGTTGTGAGCACCACAGTCTCACTGTGAGCTTTAAACATTCTGCCCTTCTGCTTCCGCACACTGGGGCGATCGCTGAAGCCGCTCACGGAACGTAGTCCGCCATTTTAATGGGGCAGTGGTAGGCTGTATAAGAATGACCCTGTCCTTTAAAGTAGCACTTGACTGAACATTGTGTTGAAGCGTTTCATCTAGAAATGAAACACCACCTCTCAGTTTGTAGCTGCTGTCTGGTCTCCACGTGCAACACGCACTGCACGGCGGCTCATGTTTATCACCCGCATTGTGGCATGTGCACCACGTTCCTGTGACATAGGCCGATGAAGGGTTTCACCACCATGTCCTTTGTGTGTGTCCCCTGGTCTCTGCCTCACCAGATCTAGCTCCCGGCGGTTCTGATGACTGGGCCTATAATCTGGGCATCGAGTACTCGTTCACGTTTGAGCTTCAAGACCGCGGCCGGTACGGCTTCCTCCTCCCACCAACCTCGATCCCGAGCGCGTGCAATGACGCGCTTCTTGCGGTCAAGACCATAGTTTTGCGTGTGCTGCAGAAGATCCAGTGAGCGTTTATGGATCAAATGATTACACCAGCATTTTGCATATATGTGTCTCCTGCATGTGATGTGTTACTTTAAATTTGCACAAACATAAAGATGCCCATAATAATTGTAGTTCTTCTGAGGTGTTTTCTATTGGTCTCTGTACTACAGACGAAAAAGACAATGGAAATAAATAAAAAAAGATTTAAACCAATATATACAGGTGTCTGCAGTTGTTTGTGTATGTGTTTGAATAAACGTTTATTTCACACATTTATGCGACATGCTTTTAAGTTCACTAAAATATCTAAACATATAAATGTTTTAATCAAAGGCCAAAACTAGCAAACAGACGCCACATAATACATCCAGTTTCCCACAATCCTCTTCTTCCCGCTAACTGGGAAGTAATAGTTTTTACAGTCTCGCTAGCATCATGAAGGCGGCTTGGGGAGCGCCGTTTAATGAATTGCAATATTATTACTTGCAATAAGAAAATCAAACCCACAAGTCTATGAAACTGGACACAGTACTTAAATAGAATTTTGGGTGAGAGACCTTTTTCGTTTAGTGATTAAGTAGTCTACAGGCGGGTGCGTAAGGTTCATTCAGCGGTGCTCTTGCTACTTAGCTAGTTAGCTAGGCCGTAAAGCTTGAACTAATTTCTAGCTAACACAGCCAGCTAGCTAGTTATCACTTAGGCCTAATTGATGGAGCAAGATGATACCTTTAATGAATATTCCTAAGATTTCTTTCTTGTTCGAACATCAGGTTTCTCGTAACAGTGAATACAAGGCGATGAAACACTTGTCCTTCTTCTAGCTACCTGGCTAATTCCATACACGCCGACGTTTGTTGTTTACAATTTAGCTAGTGCTAGCTAGCTAGCCAGCCAGAATGAATTAATTGCACGTTTCTGTAAGTTCCAGGTCGCTGTAAATACTGCGACTGATATTAGTGTTTTTTCAGTGTTGACGTGCAGAATTAACCCTTCTGTCTACGTATTGCTAACGAACGTTAATTATCCCGTAAGTAATAAGTCACGTGTCGGATTTTAATTTAAAGCCCTGCAGAATGTCCAAGATCAGGCGGAAGGTAACAGTCGAGAATTCGAAGACCATATCAGACAGCAGCAGCACGACCACTCCATCTCGCCGGCCAAGCGTTTTTGAGAGACTCGGACCCAGTACGGGGAGTAATGTTACCGAGGTGGGACAAACCTCACGATACACAGAAATATCGCCACAGAAACAGCTTTTCCTTGTTTAGATGCTGACTGAACTGTAGTGACCACGAGGCCAAATTAACCCTTTGTTTGTTTTCTTTCCGTTAGACCCACTGTAGAAATTGGTTAAAAACAGGAAATTGCAGTTACGGCAACACTTGTCGCTACACACATGGAACTCCGTCGAGAGGCAAAGGCTTTTCTGGAACGTTCAGCAGGTGAGTCTGCAGTTTTGATAAGTGCGACCTAAATGATGTCATTCCCGCTGAGAATTAAGTTGCGGTTCTGTGTGTATATGTGTGTAGGTCAGCGGAGAGGCCCACTGGGGATCTCCGGGAGAGGATGAAGAATAAGAGACAGGATGTAGATGCAGACACTCAGAAAAGAGAGCCCGACGAACCGACTTCACCAGCAGCCAGAGTAAGGACAATCATCATTTGTTATTCTAAATGTTTTTCTTTGCGCAGGTTTTAAAGTGTGTGTGTATGTGTGTGTAGCAGAGAGATTCATCCCGAGGCAGACACAGAGAGAAAGAAGACATAAAGATCACTAAAGAGCGAACTCCAGCCAGCGAAGACGAAGCAGTAGAGTGGGAGCCCACTCGTGAAGGTGTAGTACCTCCACCGCACCACCCACCACCAACCAAGCACCACACTGCACAACCGACCATCGACCACCAACCAGTCATGTAACCTGTGATCGTCCTGTCCTCTCTTCCAGATTCTGATAACGGCGATTACGACTACGAATTATCCCTAGAGATGAAGAGGCAGAAGATCCAGCATGAGCTGATGAAGCTCGAGCAGGAGAACATGGAGAAACGGGAAGACGTTGTCACCAAGAAAGAGGTCGAATAATAATAATAATAATAATAATAATAATAATAATAATAATCATTATTTGTATAGCACCTTTCATGCATACATGCAACTCAAAGTGCTTTACAGATTAAATAAATCAAAACATTAAAATGAAGCAGAGATTAAAAGAAATAATAAAAAATAAATAAAATGAAATAAAATAAACAAAATAAACAAACAGGTAATAACAGGTAATAAAATAAAGATAATAAAATGACAAATTCTTAAGATAATAAATAGAACTATTAAAATAATTAGAACAAACATAAAATGTAACTAAATAAAATGATGAAGAAAGTAAAATAGAATAAAATGGAAACCTGGTACAACAGACATAGCTTAACTAAAAGCAGATTTAAACAGGAAGGTTTTAAGACCCCTCTTGAAGCTATGCAGGGATGAAATGTCTCTGAGCTCCTCAGGAAGAGAGTTCCAGAGTTTTGGGCCATAACGGCTGAAGGCACCCTCACCAATCTTTAATCGGCTTTTAGGAATCACCAGTAGATTACTGTTTGACGACCTGAGAGACCTGACTGGAACATATCTAACTATCATTTCACTGAGGTAAAGAGGAGCAAGACCATGAAGACATTTAAAACCATCACCAGAACCTTAAAATCTGTTCTAAAGCTGACAGGTAGCCAGTGCAGTGAGTGGAGCGCAGGTGTAATATGATCCCTCTTTCTCGTGCGGGTCAGGACCCTTGCAGCAGCATTCTGAACTCGCTGTAGCTGAGAAATCGAGCTCTTTGGGAGAGCAGATAAGACAGCGTTACAATAATCAAGCCTTGATGTGATAAATGCATGGACAAGTTTTTCACTATCAGCAGGAGAGAGCATATCTCGGACCTTAGCGATGTTTCAGAGGTGAAAATAAGCTGTCTTGCATGTGGTCGTGATGTGTGATTTAAAGCTTAGCTCATTATCAAAAGTGACGCCCAAGTTCTTAACATATTGTTTGGCTTTCAGATTAATTTGATTTACATAGGTCTGAACATCTTCCCTTTGTGAGTCACTACCAAGAACAAGAACCTCTGTCTTCTCTTTATTTAATTGCAGAAAATTGTCAGACATCCATGTCTGTATATCACCTATGCACTCAAACAGTGAGCTAATTGATTTTAGGGCTTTAGGTTCTAGAGAAATGTAAAGTTGAGTGTCATCCGCATATTGATGATAACTAATGCCATGTTTGTTAATGATATGTGGTAATGGAAGCATATATAGGTTGAACAGTAAAGGCCCAAGAATTGATCCTTGGGGTACCCCACAAGTTATTTTTTGATGTGTGGAGGAAGAAGTACCTAATGCAACATAGTACTCGCGCCCAGTTAGATACGATCTAAACCATTCTAAAACTAAGCCCCTAAGGCCTACCAAGCACTGTAGTCGATCAAGAAGTATTTCATGATCAACAGTATCAAAAGCGGCACTTAAATCTAGCAGAAAAAGGACTGAGAGTTTACCTGCATCTTTATTCAATCTCAGGTCATTTACTACCTTAACTAGTGTTGTTTCAGTGCTGTGGAGAGCTCTGAAACCAGACTGAAAAGTGTCATTTATTTGGTTTATTTTAACATAATCATTCAACTGGGTTGAGACAACTCTTTCAATGATTTTGCTAAGAAAAGGAAGGTTAGATATAGGTCGATAATTACTGAGAATTGTTGGATCAAGATTTCTATTCTTTAGTAGTGGTTTAACCACTGCAGAACACCCGGAATCCAGAGACACTACCCATATACAAACTAATGCACTGTGTAATCTCAACTACCATGTTAACACGAATAGGTCAGTCCAATAAGTCATAACTAACTGCTTATTCTTGGAACAGGAATCGCTGGCCAAGACCCGGACCAGCAGCACTTCCAAAGATAGAGTATGTCTGTTCTTTCAGCAGCTATTGCCCATAATCCCCCTGGGTTTTCCAAATGCTTGGCTGGACGAGATTGGGTTGAATCTGTAGCAAAGGCACTGAATCTGACTAGGACTGAAGAATGTGATATGATTATCAAGCCACAGCACAGACCTTGTCAAACCAAGCATGGAACGTTCATGTCTTTGACGTTCTTTCCTGGATACAGAGGAAGTCCATTACAGTAAACTAAAAAATTATCACTGTGGACCGTTACAAAGCTCATGCTTAAATTACATTGATGTTACAATACTTCCCAGTGAGTATTAAGTAGACATGAAGTGATAGTTCTGTGTTGATGCTTCATACTGTAAGCATCTTTAGGTATTAATGTTAGGAGTGGCACGTACTGTTATTGAGTAGTGTGTGTGTGTTTTAGGGGTCCCCAGAACGCTCGAGCTCCAAAGGCTCGCCTTCATCCCGCAAATCAGGCTCCTCCCCCAAACGCAAAGGTGTTGGGAAGGGTGTCGGCTCCAGCAAGAAGGAGAAGAAGGCCGCGTCCTCTGTCCTGTCGTCCCCCGTCACAGAGCAATGCAGGCCGGATGAGGCAGAGTGCAGGTGAAGGAGCACTGGTTCAGGGTCAGCTCACACTCTGCTCACTGTGAGGAAGATTATGGTAGGAAGGGCAGACTCTGATCCTAGATCAGTTGTGTGTGTTTGATTGGTAAGAAGCATGATCGGGAATGTTTGTGCCAAACTAGATTTCAGCGTGTGTTCTGTAGCAAACACAGACTGAAAACATATTTGAGGTTAAAATCATGAAGTTTAGACCCCATTGTCCATTGTAGTCCAGTGGTCTAACACGCCACTCTTAAGCCAGGGCTCCTTTCACCCGCAGTGTTCTCAAGAACCCCAAATGACCTTCTGAATGTCCTTCCGTCAGGTCGTCTAAGAGCGGACACGGCAAAAAGAAGGGGCCCCGGACACCCAGCCCGCCGCCCCCCGTGCCCCTGGATCTGCCTGTAGGGGGCAAGAAGCACAAGGGCAAGCACAAGAACAAGGAGAAGGCTGAGGACAAGGTGCGGGAGGCCAAGGAGAGGGGCAGGGACCCCGAGAAGCACAAAGAGAAGAAGGAGAAACGCAGGTGTGGGGGGCAGGTCTGCTGGTGGGGTGTGTGGTTCGACTGGTTCGTATGCTAACGTGTAACCCTGCTGATGTCGACCGGTGTGCCGTTACAGGGACCGTTCCGACAGTTCCCACAAAGCTAAGCGGTCGGTGACGTCAGAGGAACGTTCTGGCAGCGTGTCACCCCCATCCAGGGGGGCGTCGCCCCCAGCGAGGAGGAAGTCCTCGTCCCCTAAACCGGGCGGCCAGAAACAGAGCTCCCCCCAGAGGTGAGCACTCATACTCCCCAAAACCTGTAAATACTCAGCCTGATTGTACTAAGCTGTGTTTACTGAACCTGTTTTTCCATTGAGATTTAGCTTAACGCTACATAATTTCAGTGGCCAATCTCTGCTGAAAATGCATGGAAAGTCAAGCAGTAGGAAAATAAGACACTAAGTGTAGCATTAGTTGCATTAATGTGTCGGTACAACAGTGTTCAGAAGTAACTGACTTGCACCGAGTGTCGTTATGATGTTTTTAAGTTTACTGGGGTTTTGTTTTTTTGTCCATGCTCAGGTCCCGTACCCCACTGCGTCACCACCGTAGCCCCTCCCCCGTGTCCCGCTCCCACCACTCTCCCTCCTCCCATTCTGGCTCCTCCCACCAACGCCACTCCCCTTCCCCCCGTCGCCGCCGCGGCTCCACCTCTCCGTCCTTCCAGCGTGACCACCTTCCTCCCTCCTCTTCCTCACCGCTGGCCTCCCAAACCTCGCGACGGTCACGCACGCGCTCGCCCCCCACCCCACACAGGGAAGTGTCACCCGCCCGTGGGCGATCTAGCCCCGCCTCCCGCCACCACTCGCAGGGCCGTGAGAGGGGGCGGAGCGAAAGGGAGAGGAGCCCTGCCCAGGACAGACGTCACGAGCGCAGAGACGGTAGGAGGATGTTGCGTGTTGAAACGTTTACGTCTCGGTGTGACTCTTGGTGTTAGCAGCAACGTCCTGACTGGTTTCCTAGATTCAGGATGATTAAGCAACGTCCTAGACGTGAACATGGAAAGATGAGAGTGTGCCATGTGGGTGTTGGTGACTAGCATGGTTCCCTCCCCTGCATCCAGAGAGCCGTGGCAAGCGTGAGAAAGATGGCGGCCGTGACGACCGTGGCTACGACGCTGACCAGGGCTCTGTGCGGGACGAGCGTGAGACACGGGACAGCCGGGACCGGGAGCGGCGCGCAGACCGCGACCGGCGAGATGCCCGCGATGACCGGCAGCACCGTGGCAACGGCGACAACAAGGACCCGCGGGACGCCCGCACGGCAGAGTCCAGGGACCGCTCTGGGCGGGACTCGCTAGAACGGCGGGACAGGGAGAGAGAGAGGGAGCGGGAGAGGGAGAGGAGCGATGCCCACAGGAAAGAGGACACGTCTGCACAGGAAGACAGGAGTTACGGGAGAGGACACGGCAGAGAGGAGGGGCGGAGCGAGGGGCGGGCAGATGGCAGGAACGAATCACGGGCCGAGAGGACTGGCAGGGGGAGGGGCCGTGTGTCGGACGTCGTTGACAAAGGTGAGGAAGTAACCCAAACACCTCCACCTCACCTTCACGCACGCAAGTTTTGGACGTAAGCTGAACTCTGCAGGGAAGGTCCGTAGGAACTGCTAGTGCGTGTGCGTGAGAGCTGCACGGTCCTGTCTGCTGTCCAGGCTCGTCCCGTGGGTCCCGCGCCTCGCAGGGCGAGAGTGGCAGCAGCGGCGGCCATGACAGCTGGGATTCTCGCGGCTGTGCCCTGAGAGAGAGGAGCTCCGAGAGAACCACAGAGAGGGGGGCGGAGCGTGAACGCTACGACAACGACAGGCAGCGGGGCGAACAAACCAGGGACGCCTCCTATGACCGTCGTGGGAGTCATGCTGACAGAGATCGCCGTGACAACAGGGACAGAGGTTTGGGACTACTCCTTGTATGTTACGTAATAGTATAGAAAACTTTATATCATGTCAAAGATATGAGTCAAAAAGTGATATTGTCGAGCTCAAAACTAGAGCTGCTTTAAAGCAAGAAATGTTTAAATGTTATTTAATTAAAAATTATATTTAATTTTGGTCTTTAGCAAACCTGTTTGTGTTTAGCAGATCAGAGAGCGCCCTCACCCGGCCGCCACCAGAGCCGCAGTGAGGAAACCGAACGCGAGGAGAGGAGAGACGAGCGGAGGAGTGAGCGCGGAGAGGACAGACGAGACGATCGCGGTCGCGAGCGCGACAGAGACCGAGAGAGGGAGAGAGAGAGGGAGAGAGAGAAGGAGAGAGAAAGAGAGGCAGAGAGGGAGCGGGCCAGGGAGAGGGACCGTGACAGAGACCGCGAGCGCGAGAGGGAGGAGCGCGAAAGGGAGAGGGAGCGGGAACGCGAGCGGGAAGAACGTGAGAGGGAACGTGAGGAGCGCGAGAGAGAGCGTGAGCGCGAGAGAGAGGAGCGCGAGAGGGAGCGCGAGCGTGAGAGGAAGGAGAGGGAGCGGGAGAGGGAGCAGAGGGAGAGGGAGAGGCAACGAGAATGGGAGGAGAGGGAAAAGAGCAGGGAGGAGCGCAGGGAGAAGAGGGAGGAGCCGCGAGAGGAGCGTCTGGCCCGAGACGCTCGAGACGAGAGAAAGAACAGGCGAGTGGCCTTCACCCTCATCTGAACATACTAGCATGACTAAGAATGGATATAAAGACAGGAAAGCCCACCTGTTAGCATGAGTTTACCATAACGCTAATCACCAGCAGTTCACCAGCAGAAACATGGGGTTTTGGGGGGGTTTGCCACACTACTGTTACCTGTAGAATCTCGTTTGATTTGTGATGCGGGCTGCTAGGTCTTGCTTTGGTAACCCTCTTCCTTTATGGGACGATCATTCAATGGCAGTGTGATGTAGAGGTTCGTTAATTGTCATAGTAACGGTCTGCGTTTCTCTGTTAGCGGACGCAAGAGGCATCGTGCGGAGAACACTCCCAGTCCTCGGCCGTCTCCGAAGAAAGCGCGGGAGGCCAGCCCTGCAGACAGTGATGGCTACAACAGCGCCGAGGAGAAAGGTAGCTTGGCTTTAGCGTCTTAGCACCATCCCTGTTCGGGTTGGAGCTCCATAGAGCGCCATGACTTCTTCCCCTTACACTAGAGTACAACTATTAGTACAACATGAGCTTTTTTTTTTTTTTTTTTTTTTTTTTGCACAGGCGATAAACACAGACTCCTGAGTCAGGTGGTCCGCCCTCAGGACCCAAGCCGCTCCCCGCCACGCTTGGTCTCGGAGGACAAGCCCGCCCGCTGGAGAGAGGACGACCGCCGTAACGACAAGAAGGACGGGCGGGGTGGGCGGCACGAGGAAGCGGAGGCTCGCGGCGAGCGCGGGGTGGGCCGAGGGGCGGAGCGCAGAGTGGACCACGTCCCGGAGACTTCCGTCGGCATAGGGGCTCCCGAGTCCCGCAGGGGCAAAGAGCAGAAGGACGCCGGCACCCCGCCTCCCGCCGTCACCGCCGCCGCCCCCGAGGGGCGGGACCCTGCCGTGGCTGTGCATGAGGAGGGCAAGAAGAAGACCAAGTCCCAGAAGAAGAACCAAAAGAAGAACCGTAAGGAAGAGGAAGGTGGGGTCTGTGCCGCTGAACGCTTCAACCCTGAACCGCCGCCTCCCTCTGCTCCTTCCGCCGCCCCCGTGTGCGATGCGCCCCGCCCCCTCCTGTCCCCCCGCAAGCTGGGCAAGAAGAAGGAGCTGGACCGCAAGCGTAAGCGCTCGCGCGGCGCCGAATCGGACGGCTCGGAGGACGAGCAGGTCGTCTCCCTGCACCCCGTCAGCAAGAGGCGCCGGGGCCCCCGCACGCCGCCACCAATCAACAAGGAGGACCTGCCCTCCCAGCGGGCCCTGGCGGCCGCCGCCCACGGCCCGGCCCCGCCCCTCAAAATGGACGCCAATTTCAGCGACTGGTCCGACGAGGACGTCCCGGAGCGCGTGGGTGCGGTCATGGCCGTGTCGGCTCCGCTCCTGCCGGAGCGCCCGCCGGAGCGCCTGCTCCCCGCCTCCCCGGCGAGGTCTGCGGGGCGAAACCCGCCCATCGCCCCTCTGCTGCCGGACCCGCCCATGCTGATGCAGGTCCTGCCGCTGCAGCCGCTGCAGCCGCTGCTGCCCCAGCACATGCTGCGCAAACCCCTGCAGGCCGGCGCCCACCAGCACCCGCTGCAGCAGCAGCGCGGGCGGCAATCTGCCCGGCAACCAGAGCCGCTGGGCGGCGGTGGCTCCGCCCGCAGGATGCGCTCGCCCTCCAACGACTCCGCCCACCGCGGCGACGACGGCCAGCAGGGGGCGCGCTCGCGCCGCGGACGCATGCAGGGAGCCAACTCTCGCGACAGGGAGAGGGCGGCGGCGGCGGCGGCTAACGAGATGATGGGGGGCGAGAGGAAGTCCAGGATGGACCAGCTCAGGAGGGGGGAGCCGAGTCGCAGCACCTCCTCTGGTGAGAGAGCGCAACTGCACCCAAAAGTCCAGTCCGCCTTGAGCCATTCCACCTTAACCTCTTTGTTGTCATTGTTTAAGTGTAAATCTACAGTGTTTAAGGTTTATGGATTGAATGAGATGCTGTTTGTTTGAATAGTCTTGTTTTTTGTCCCGGTGCAGACCGGCAGGACTCGCGCAGCCACAGCTCGCGGCGGAGCTCGCCGGAGTCGGAGAGACAAGGACGTTCTCGCGCCGGCTCCTACGACAGCCGCGAGCGCGAGCAGTTTGAGCGCGACAGGAAGGACCACCGACAGCCACAGAACCCGCCCACGCAGCAGCAGCGCGAGTGGGAGCCAGAGCCGCGCGAGTGGGGCGTGCGGGGCCGCGAGCCTCTCCTCCGTGGCAACCGGGAGCCAATCAGAGAGCGGGACCTGCGCGAGATACGCGAGAGGGAGCGGCTGCTGCCTGAGGGGCTGCTCTCGCACGACCGCCTTGAGCGAGACCGCGGGGAGAGGGAACGAGAGCGGGAAAGGGACAGGGTGGAACGTGAGCGCATGCTGCCGTTTGACCTCCCGCCACTAGGGGAGCCCAAGAGCAGAGTGGAGATGAGGATGGAGCGGGCAGACTATGAACCTCTGCTACCCAGAGAAGCCCTCATGGACTCTGACAAGCCCAGCAGTACAGACGAGCCGCACACGCAGGCTGAGCCCTGCCAGGCAGAGAAGGTGGACAGTCTCGACGGTGAGAAGAGTGTCAATCTATATGAGGGGATGTTGGGTGTGAAACTGATGTGGAAAACAATGCTTCAGAAAAGTAGAAACAAAGTACTTTTAAAGCTTGAATTTCTGTTTTAGAAATTCAAGCTTTAAAAGTACTTTGTTTCTACTTTTCTGAAACAGATTTCTAAATTCTACATTTCTAAAACAGAGCCCTAATTAAGCCTAATTTGGCTTATCTTAACTCCAAACACAATCACTATATTTTAAATTGCCGACCTGTCATGTCTCTGGAGGCTTTTTAACGGACTTGGCCCTTCAGACCTCTTTACTTTAACTGATGTCTTTTCTTAATTGCTTACTTTCCATTTTCATTTAAATGTTAATTTTTTAAATAAAGTTCACTGGCAATTATCAGCTTATGTTAAAACATGTAAATGAAATTAAATAAGTACAGATAATTAAAGTCCTAGTTCTTAAGCTGCTTTTGTTAATTTACATAAAAATGTAGGGTCATAAAGAAGTACGCACACTGGTCTGTGTCCTGTTACCAGTTCAGGCTCACTGGTACAAAGTGAGGCTGTAGTGGCCATCTGTGACCGTGTGTGTTTTATGCCCTGCATCAGAAGAGGATGATGGGAAGGGCGAGGACGCCCAGTCTGTGGCGTCGGCTGGCGAGGAGTACGAGCCAATCAGTGACGACGAGCTAGACGAGATTCTGGCCGACAGTCAGAAGAGGGAGGAGCAGCAGGAGGAGGAGCGGGTCCCCGGTACGTGAGTTTTACTTGACCACTCCTGAACACTGTCCATGCCTGTGACTAAAAAAAAAACACTTGCGAATGTGGCAAAGAGCCTTAACTCTGGCATCACTCCATACCTCTCCACCACCCACCCACTGTTAGTTTCACCATGCCACTACACCAGAAAACACCACCCTTCCCCACGAAATGCCAGGTAGAGAGATGGTTTGCATGCCTTGCAGGGCCCCTGGACGTGATCGACGTGGACTGGTCCAGCCTGATGCCCAAGCAGAAGCAGGAGCCGCGTGCGCCAGGAGCCGCACTCCTCAGGTTCACGCCCGGGGCCATGCTCCTCCGGATGGGCGTGTCCCGTCGGCTGACAGGACCCCGCCTCCTCACCCGTGTTAAAGACGCCTGTGCGAAAGAGCTGGAGGATGCGAAAGGTGAGGTGATGCCAAGGACTCTGAAGGTTAAAGTTCGTCGTTTTAATGATGTGATGTGATTGGTTCATTTTGGATTGCCCTGAACACCGACTCCCTTCCGCGGGGCTGCCTGTGCTCCTCAGACGTGGAGAAGCTGTTCGAACATGACCTGGGGGCGCTGAACATGGCGGCGCTGAACAGGAAGGCGGAGAGGGTGAACCTCCTCAGGACCCTGGGGCCCAGCTGCAAGGCGCTGTGTGCCCGGCGCGACATCGCCATCCGCAGGCAGCTGCTCAAGAACGACAAGGTAACAACACCAGACATTAGGGGTGGGGGGGGGGGGGGGGGGGGGGGTCTCACTCCACCTCTGTTACTGTATGGGGAACAGTGAGAGATGACTGAACTGAGAGGTACATTATTACGTCGTGTGTGTGTGCGTGTGTGTGTTGCGTGGTGCAGGGGACGACTAAGCAGATGTACACCAGCGCTCCAGTGGTGGACCCGGAGCTCCTGCACCTCAGCTTGAGGCTTTTAAAAAAGAAAATGGCCGCCGGGCAGGACAAGGCCGACCCGGCACAGGTGGCCGGCGCGGCGCCAGAGGCGTGCGTGTCCTGAGGCGCCCCGAGCGAGCGAGGAAACTGACCTAGGATCAGACTCGGTCGCCTTTCGCCCATAACTGCCGCCTTCTGTTTCAAAACACTGAAACTGTTTGTAAGTCAGTGCTAATGGAGGATTGCTTCCACAAGGCTTCGGAGGGTACAGCACCATGGAGACTGGAGATATGCGAGCCCATGAAGACACTGTCTAACTCCTGGTGGCTGGTAAACTTTGTGTTGTGAGTGTGTGGCGAAGACCAGGTGGAGTGCTTTCATTTGCCATTAACTGTTTTAGATAATCTTTTTGTAATGTGAGCTGTCATTTGTACTGAGGTTGCTTTATGTTTAATGGATAGACTGTGCATTGCCTAACAGATGTGTATTAAAATGATCTGTCCTTCAAGCTGCCTGTCATTTTTTGTTTGTTGCTACTGCTCAGTAAATTTGTCAAACCTTTGAACTTTAATGTTTGTGGGTTTAATTTTACTTTGCCGGTAAGGTAACATTAAGTTAGGTCATTAGGGGTAAGTCAAACTATTATTCAGGTTTTCATCCTGAATGTAGTCAAAGTACAGAGATGTGTGTGTATGTATGTATGTGTGTGTGTGTATGTATATGTATATATATATATATATATATATATATATATATATATATATATATATGTATATATATATATATATATATATATATATATATATATAAATGTGTATGTATATATATATTAAAAAAATCAAGCACTAAGTCGGTCCGTTTACTTTTTAGATTATATTTAAATAAAGGAAACTTCAAAACTTGTTTTTACCTTATTTAAGAATCAGATGTATATACTCTGTTAAAAACGGCATCTAGCTATTCTCTACCTTAATGGAAGCTCCTCCACCGTCCCAGAATTCCGTTTTCGGAGGTACGTCCGTCGTCTAGCAGATGACGTGTCGGCTGAATTAAAAAGTGGGTTACGTAGGCAGGCAACCCGTCCTGAAAACTGTCCTGCCTGATTGACCACAAATTAGCGACTTCTGATATCCATACTATTTTCGTATGTCGATTATTTTAGATTAAGCGTTCGTTCGTCGAGTGAGGAATCATGTTCGTCTTTCACAAGATCCGTTTTGTTTCGATCTCTATTCTACTCTGTGGAGCACTGCTACGGGAAGCTAGAAGTTTCTATCTTCCGGGTTTAGCACCCGTCACTTTTTGTGAAAAGCCTCCGGAGGAGCACGAGAACGGAGCGGAGTGCCAGGTAATGAACGCCATCCCGTCGGTAACGGGGTTGATATTAAATGCGGCACCTGGAAATGTGCGTGGAGTTGATTTCTGTTTGCACAAGTACTTGGTTAAAACATTGCTAGCTAGCTAGATTTCTCGTTAGCTTTTAGCTAACGACAGTTGAGCCAGCAGGAAAAAACAAAAAAACATTTGCCTACTTGCTTTCAATTTGGAGGCCTTCAAGCTCAGTGGCCTTTTGATGTGCTTGTATAGCTAGTTAACTAAAGTTAACAGAAGTTAACTAGCGGTATTTTAGTTGCATATGTTTTAAAAAAAACGTGTGTTGGCGTTTCCTTGCTTGTCAGGGCCAGGCGTGTAGCTCGCGAGCTTAAGTAGTTGAACTTAGCTAACCGGCGTTAATGGAGAAATAGGATCATTGGCTAGCGGGCGTTTTGACAGGAGAGTTGTTTATCTTCTGATGATTCGGTTCTGATCGTTCACGGTGAGATGGAGGTGTCTGTAAAACGACCGAGCGATCAAAGTCTCTTGATACCACACTACGCCCCCCATCTCGTACTTGAAATGTGAACCTAAAACACGTAGTACATGTACTGGAAAAAACGTGGTAGGACAGTAACGTGTGTGTGATTGCGCCTGTGACAAAATAAGGCCAACATAGTTGCATGTCACGGATACGGTAGGAAGTGTCTACTTCCTCGACTTTTGTCTGCGGTTACATCGCCTTAAGGAAAAGTCATCAATTTGTTAATCTTACAAATTGTACTTTTATACAGTCCACAAGGCCACTGAATTTAAACACCAGATGATATATACTGAATTTCTTTGTGTTAGTCTTTTAAAACTCAGAAGGAAAAGGTTTCTTTCTGACGATCCTTCTGTCAGTGGTTCAGCTTGGGAGAAATCGCGGTCCATCTCCTTATATTACTTCTATAATATTATTGCATACACGTAGTCAAGGTCTTTGTGTACTTAGAACTTGCAGTATAACTTTGAAAACCTTTTCCCCTTCATTCACAGGACAAGATTGAGCTGTTTGTAAACAGGTTGGATTCGGTGGAATCGGTTTTGCCCTATGAGTACACAGCGTGAGTATACTTTAACATTTCTTCCCTTTGCTGATTTTCTGGTCTAAAGTGCTTCTGGACTGTAATTACTGTGTTACTTGTAAATCGCACTTTGTTACGCCAGTTGATTATAAAGGTTGTTTGGTTTGTTGTATTTTCATGGGGCTCGTGCCCTCATCTATTCATACCTACAGCAGTTAAGCACGTTTTTCCGGAGGTTCAAGAAAGGCCACCAAGTCGTGTTTGATATTTCGCCCACTAAGAACAAACAGAAAGAATGAAGGGATGGTATGAGGAAAGCAAAGGAGTGATGAGAGAGAGAGAGGCGGGCAGGCGGGCGGCGGGCGGTAGGTAGATAGACGGGAGCCCCGACGCTGAGGAGTGGTTGTCTCAGCATTCACACTGAGCTCTTCAACAGCTTTTACATCCTCTCTAGAATCCAATGGGGTCTGGAATGTATTGCACACATTCTGAAACCCTGTTGGTACTGACTAATTGGAGCCTTAATGTTCATGGGATTTTTTACTGTCAGATCCTGTTGATCAGCATATTGTGTTCTGACCTGTGCACTTTAACATGTGCTAATTTAACACACCAAGCTGTGGTATTTGACTGTGGTCTTTTGTTATCAGAATGGGAGTGGCGAGCAGAATTAATGCTCTGTGCCTGTCACACGTTGCGCAACACATCATTATTTGCTGATGTGCAAATTTCAACACGGATGAAGTTTGTGAAGTTCATTTGATCCGATCTACATCTGTTGCCCCACCTTAACACACTACCTGTTGCAACTGTAAAACCCTGGCGTGCACGAGGCTCCAGTTTTGAATTGACATGCGTTAAAACGTGAATTCCTAACGCCTTGCACACACTCCAACGAGCCCACATCCTGCTGATGTTCTGCTGATGTCATGCGTCCACCTGCCCTGTGGCAGATGTGAGGTGGTGTTTTGAGAGCATCCCATGTTCACCTATTCACACCTGTTCCGCTGCGACCAGGTTTGACTTCTGCACAGATGACAAGGAAAAGCGTCCGTCTGAGAACCTGGGCCAGGTGCTCTTCGGGGAGAGGATCGAGCCTTCTCCTTATAAGGTAATCCAGGCTGCACCCGTCACCCGGGCACACGCCCACGTGCTGCTTCCTCCTGTCGTTGTGTCTGGGGTTGTGATGTTTGTTTTTTAAACCTAGTCCGTGCCAGACATTGTGTCCATTGCCTCTTTGGAGAACAGACGTAATTATTCCAAGTAGTGTACGAAGTAGTCAGGGTAACCAAAAATGTGTGTGTGGCCCAGTGCGTGTCATATCAAGTGTGT
Source organism: Brachyhypopomus occidentalis (assembly GCA_020368025.1). NCBI lineage: Eukaryota > Metazoa > Chordata > Actinopteri > Gymnotiformes > Hypopomidae > Brachyhypopomus > Brachyhypopomus occidentalis. The sequence goes on from JAGXOD010001376.1 coordinate 2,216,554, forward strand.
GCACTTTGTGCGGTTCTGACATCACTGCTTTTAGAAGTCACCAGAGGGATTTGGTGTCATTGTTTAAAACAGCAGTGTTACATTAACTTATGAAAAGCCTTGATTCTGACTGGATTGTGCAGTGAATCACATTTGCATGAGAACGATAACAGGTGTCTCAGTCTTGAAAGCGAATTTGCTGAATGTTAGCCAGAACACGGCAGACATGTCCTGTTGGTTCTTCTGGACGCTTTGGGTTCGTTCTGCAGTCTGTTTGGCGGGTCCGGGGCTACAGGGCGAAACGTCTTGTCTACCTTGAGTTGTAGAAACCAATTTGTTTAGCTTCTACTGAAATGAATGCAGGCTTTTGTCATTGGCCTGTGTAAATGGAAACCAGGCAAATCAGTGAGACCAGAAGTTTACGGTGTGGTTTTCTCCCTGTTGCAGTTCTCCTTTAAGCTGAAGGAGGAGTGTAAACATGTGTGCACCAAGGTTTATGACACCAGTAAGACGGACGATAAGGCTAGCGTGGACTTCCTGAAGAAGGGCATGCTTCTCAACTACCAGCATCACTGGTGAGTTTCCCGCCTCCCGTCCCACGATGGCAGCAGTGCTGCGCGCACCACTGGACGTCCACTGGCACACGTCGCACCGCTGGACGTCTTCTGGAATGTTCCAAATGGACCTTTTCTTCCTGTCCTCCATTGACCCTCTGCTGACCGCAGGATTGTGGACAACATGCCGGTGACCTGGTGTTATGACGTGGAGGACAACCAGAAATTCTGTAACCCCGGCTTCCCCATAGGATGCTACGTCACGGACACGGGCCGCGCGAAAGACGCCTGCGTTGTCAATGTGAGTGCTGTCGACCTTTGACCCGCTCGCTTACTGACTCCTTCCGACAGGCTCCCTGCTGATTTACACATGGACATTGTTTTGGACATTAGCTGGTTCATTTTGCTCTCTGTGTAGTCTTATGTACACACTGCCTGTGTAGTCTTTGTATTAGAACTTTTCATTCATTATCCGTACCGCTTATTCCCGCTAGTCAGGGTCACGGGGGGGGGCTGGAGCCAATCCCAGCATCTCCGGGTAAAGGCAGGGTACACCATGGGCAGGTCGCCAGTCCACCACATGGCCAACACGCGCACACACACACCTACGGGCAATCCAGAGTGACCAATCAACCTAACATGCATGTCTTTGGACTGTGGGAGGAAACCGGAGTACCCGGAGAAAACCCACGCAGGCACAGGGAGAACATGCAAACTCCACACAGAGCAGCCCAGACCGAGAATCGAACCCAGACCGCCTTGCTGTGAGGCGACAGTGCTAACCACCACACCACCATGCCGCCGTATTAGAACTTTATTATAGCTATACTATCTGTATTATAACGTTTTTATTTCCAGCATTTCCTGTAAACATTCTAATTTGGGCTTGATTTTATCCTGTGGTAGTCACAACCTCTTTATGCATTTTTCTTCTTCCGTATGCAGTCTGATTTTAATGATAAAGACACCTTCTACATCTTCAACCATGTGGACATCACTATCTTCTACCACAACGTGGAGAATGAGAACGGTGGCTCCAGGCTGGTAGCTGCCAAAATGGAGCCCAAGAGGTGGGGCTGTCATTAGCACCTCAGCATGCTGACTACAGCTAGGATCAGACTCACCACATGCTGACTACAGCTAGGATCAGACTCACCACATGCTGACTACAGCTAGGATCAGACTCAGACCAGATCAGACTCACCACATGCTGACTACAGCTAGGATCAGACTCAGACTCACCACATGCTGACTACAGCTAGGATCAGACTCAGACCAGATCAGACTCACCACATGCTGACTACAGCTAGGATCAGACTCGCCACATGCTGACTACAGCTTGGATCAGACTCACCACATGCTGACTACAGCTAGGATCAGACTCACCACATGCTGACTACACTTGGATCAGACTTGGATGCTGACTACACCACATCTGACTACTCACCACATGCTGACTACAGCTTGGATCAGACTCACCACATGCTGACTACAGCTAGGATCAGACTCACCACATGCTGACTACAGCTTGGATCAGACTCACCACATGCTGACTACAGCTAGGATCAGACTCAGACCAGATCAGACTCACCACATGCTGACTACAGCTAGGATCAGACTCACCACATGCTGACTACAGCTAGGATCAGACTCACCACATGCTGACTACAGCTTGGATCAGACTCACCACATGCTGACTACAGCTTGGATCAGACTCACCACATGCTGACTACAGCTAGGATCAGACTCACCACATCACCACATGCTGACTACAGCTAGGATCAGACTCACCACATGCTGACTACAGCTTGGATCAGACTCACCACATGCTGACTACAGCTTGGATCAGACTCACCACATGCTGACTACAGCTTGGATCAGACTCACCACATGCTGACTACAGCTTGGATCAGACTCGCCACACTACACTCTTACTCCCCACACCAAACGTTGAGTACAGCTAGGATTAGACTCGCCACAGCGCGCTGACTACAGGACCAGGACGTCACGGACCAGACTTCTAACTCAGATGATTTACATAAAATTTAGACCATCCGCATGATGCAAGTGTGATGCGTTAACGGGGCATATTACTGGATGGTGGTGAGTGGGGCGTTAACAGGTCGTGTTGTGCTTTGTTGTGTGCCAGCTACAAGCACTCTGATCCCAAGACTCCTGACTGCACGGGTTCTCCCATGAGCCTCAGCAACAAGATGACTGGAGAGATAGTTATCCCCTACACATACTCTGTACAGTTTAAGGTCAGTGAGTTCTCTCTCTCTCTGTCTGTCTGTCTCCTTCTGTCCCTACTATTGTCTTTGTTCTTTCTTCATCAGTCTCTCTCCCTCCTTATTTCTGCACTCACTTCACCGAAATTGCACTTCTTTATTTGACCACAAGGAACGTGCTTCGTTCAGGACTGTAGACTCGAACGGCTGTGTGTGTGTGTGGGGGGGGGTGGGGGGGGAGTTGTTTTGAGCCTGTAGTTTTATCTTGTCTGTATAATTTCAGTGATAACTGTTGCGTTACTTGTCTGATGCTTGTAGGACGAACCCACCATCCGCTGGGCCTCTCGTTGGGATTATATCCTGGAGTCTATGCCGCACACCAATATCCAGTGGTTCAGGTGAGCATTCACACACTTGCACAGTGGCTCTTTAGTATATAAAGCAAATATTTTAATACAAATGCACAATGTCCATTCCTCTCGAGTTCCCACTTTGTGACTGTGTGTGTGTGTGTGTCTGTGTATCATGTGTGCAGTATCATGAACTCGCTGGTCATCGTGCTCTTCCTGTCTGGCATGGTGGCCATGATCATGCTGCGCACCCTGCACAAAGACATCGCCCGCTACAACCAGATGGACTCTGTGGTGAGAGACGCCTGCCCCTCCTGCCCCAGTCTGCCCCTCCTGCCCCAGTCTGCCCCTCCCACCTGCACCCAGTTCCTGTACAGCTGCTTTTAGACATCTCCATTACTTTTATGTTTTTAGATTTAGATGTTATCCAGTGTGATTTGTAGACATTACATACATGTTCCTCTCTGTCTCTCATTCTCTCTCTCTCTCTCACACACACACACACACACACACACAGTCAAGCAGACCCCAGGCAGGTGTACGTCTGTGTTCTGCATTCTCTCTTTGATCTGTTACCCTTCGGGAGAGCCCAACACCTGCACTTCACCTCACACCACATTCAGCCTTGTACCGCCCCTCATGTGTGTGTGTGTGTGGGGGGGGGTGCAGGAGGATGCGCAGGAGGAGTTTGGCTGGAAGCTGGTTCACGGGGATGTGTTCCGGCCGCCGCGGAAAGGCATGCTCCTGTCAGTCTTCCTCGGCTCCGGAACCCAGATCTTCATCATGACCTTCGTCACCCTCTGTGAGTACAGAACCTCACACACAAACCGGTACACACACTCAGTTTGTGTGCATCCGTTCCTGCTCCGGTGGAGTTCCACAGTGTAGTGTGTAGGGCTGCACACCTGAATGAGCTGAGCGGCAGGAAGATCTGCTGGGGGACTCCAGGTGCGACAGTGAGGGGTTCAGATGCATTCTGTTACACACACACACGCACACACACACGCACACACACACGCGCACATGGCAGAAGAACTGATTTGAAGTAATTTGAAGAAAATCTAGGCCAGAAGAAAATGCCTTTTATTTGCTGTGTTTATGTTTCCAGGACACACAGGTTAATATTGACACAACTTTAGTTTGCACAGGTTGAGTAACCCCTTTGTCACTCTCCCTCCCTCCACCGTGCGTGTGTAGTTTTTGCGTGCCTGGGTTTCCTGTCTCCTGCTAATCGCGGTGCTCTGATGACGTGTGCTGTGGTGCTGTGGGTGCTGTTGGGAACACCAGCCGGCTACGTCGCTGCCCGCTTCTATAAGTGTGAGTACAGCATTGTGGGCCGTGACCTCTCACCTCTGACCCTCCTTCCTCTGGTGCTGTTTAGACCATGGATAGATCATTAGGCCTAATCAGCGTCAGAAGGAGCACCTTTACACACGTGTGCGCACACACTGACTCATGTATGTGCGTGCGAACACACACACACACACACACACTGATGTTCTTCATATTTAAATCAGCAAGCTAACATGGGAGTGTGTCAACTATACAGCATCATGTGACACCCTGACAATATTAAATCTCTCCATACACCCACATAGCCTTTGGTGTGTATGCGTGCATTTTGATGTGCGTGTTTTACATGTAAACATGTACGTGACGTGTGTGTTTGGGTGGGTTCTATCTGCACAGCCTTTGGAGGGGAGAAGTGGAAGACCAACGTTCTCCTGACGGCCTTCCTGTGTCCCGGGTGAGTGAGACTCGTCCTCGTGTCCTTCACTGTTGCTCCTGGTGTGTGTTGGTGGCCTCGTGTTCTTCACTGTTGCTCCTGGTGTGTGTTGGTGGCCTCGTGTCCTTCACTGTTGCTCCTGGTGTGTGTTGGTGGCCTCGTGTCCTTCACTGTTGCTCCTGGTGTGTGTTGGTGGCCTCGTGTCCTTCACTGTTGCTCCTGGTGTGTGTTGGTGGCCTCGTGTTCTTCACTGTTGCTCCTGGTGTGTGTTGGTGGCCTCGTGTCCTTCACTGTTGCTCCTGGTGTGTGTTGGTGGCCTCGTGTCCTTCACTGTTGCTCCTGGTGTGTGTTGGTGGCCTCGTGTCCTTCACTGTTGCTCCTGGTGTGTGTTGGTGGCCTCGTTCCCGTCATCAGCGTGCGGCTGTGAAGCAGCTGTTGTCATGCTGGTTTGCTGTAGTGCTGCATGATGCTAGAGGTTTGGCGCTTAACAATAATGATGTCAGCAATAAGCAGGCAGGCCTGGAGAGCCTGACTGTGTGTGGAGATGTGGAGGAAGGCCGAGTCCCAGAGTGCTGATTGGTTATCTGGTGTCTAGGACACGGTGTTGCGATTATAATTCAGCCTCACCTAATAACCGGACACCATGTTTACTCAGGAGGGGTTTGCTCAGAAAGTACAAGAAAGAAGTAAAACGTGGAAGTAAATGTGTATTTTGACTGGGTGTGTTTGTCTCATCGTTGTGCTGGGCTTGTTTGCATCGGTGTGTCTGTATCTGTTTGTAATGCTGTGTTGTGGCCCTCCTCTCTCAGGGTGGTGTTTGCTGACTTCTTCCTCATGAATCTGATCCTGTGGGGTGAGGGATCGTCAGCAGCCATGCCCTTCGGTACGCTGGTGGCCATCTTGGCTCTGTGGTTCTGCATCTCCGTCCCCCTCACCTTCATCGGGGCCTACTTCGGCTTCAAGAAACTTGTGAGTCTCTCACACACACACACACACACTCTGCTGGGGTCACCAGTTAGCCCTCTTGTTCTAATCCGTTTGATGCTGGTCATTGACTCTAATCTGTTCTCCGTGGCAACCCTAATCCTGCTCTAATCTCGTCTTGGCCCAGGGCATCGAGCACCCCGTGCGCACCAATCAGATTCCTCGTCAGATCCCAGAGCAGTCCTTCTACACCAAGCCCCTCCCTGGCATCGTGATGGGCGGCATCCTGCCTTTCGGCTGCATCTTCATCCAGCTCTTCTTCATCCTCAACAGCATCTGGTGAGTTCTGGCCGTTACCGTGGAGATCAGTGTGCGCGTGCAGTCTGGATAGCAACCTCGAATCCGATGCCTGCACGTCCAGTCCAGTCCCCTAAAGCCTGAGCAGGACGTCCAACACAGGGAGCGTGTTTGGTGGGGGACGCCAGGCAGCTTTGGCTGCGCGTCTGTGCTGAACTGCGCTTCATTTACATCACACTGACTCCGGGACCTGTTCATCATTCCAGCCGTCAACACCGTTGAAGTTTTACAACGCGAGACTCATAACGTGCACGTTTGTGTGTTCGGTGCGCAGGTCCCATCAGATGTACTACATGTTCGGCTTCCTCTTCCTCGTCTTCATCATCCTGGTGATCACCTGCTCCGAGGCCACCATCCTGCTCTGCTACTTCCACCTGTGTGCCGAGGTGAGCGCTCACCGACTGCGCCGCTGTTGATGCAGTAGCGGCAGCGATGAAGGTGGTGGTGCTGCTGCTGTTGTTGACAGTGTTGTTGTTGTTGACGGGCTCCATCAGGACTACCACTGGCAGTGGCGTTCCTTCCTCACCAGCGGGTTCACGGCGGCCTACTTCCTGGTCTACGCGGTGCACTACTTCTTCTCCAAGCTGCAGATCACAGGCCTGGCCAGCACCATCCTCTACTTCGGCTACACCATGATCATGGCCCTCATCTTCTTCCTCTTCACAGGTGTGCACACACACGCTGCACATATCCCTGCCTGTCCGTTATAGCGCCCCCTAGTGCTGTGTGATTTAAAACACCATTTTCCTCTAGGAGGCAGGTTGTATGAAGGGAGGGTTGTGGATGTGGTAGAAATAACCATATTTACATCACCGTAACTGCTTTTGAGGCTTAAAGCTCATATATGTGAGTTTCTCCTCTCCTCTCCCACTGCAGGAACAATCGGATTCTTTGCCTGTTTCTGGTTTGTTACGAAAATCTACAGCGTGGTGAAGGTGGACTGACTAGAAGCAGACACAGTCTGTGCTTTACCCTCCTCTGCCCAATGGGATACCCTTGGGGGAGGGACAAGTGTGCTGATGAAGATGCCCAGCTGTCCCAGCTCACAACTCAAAATAAATTCTGCAAATCTTCATCTTACAATGGAGTGTGTGCAAAAAACAAAGGTTTAGATGTTGTGTGTTAGTTCACACATGCTTAAAAACTCAGACCATAATAGCCCAACAGCCACCACATTTTCATTAATGATTTGCAAAATCTAAATTTCCAATTGATATTTGTAAATATTTATTTTTGGCTAATGTGGAGGTGCATCAACTGTTATGGTGTTGGTGTGATTTTTGTAAATAACCCCCCCACCCCCACCCCCAATGCATAAAGATCTCAATGGGTTTTTATTTTATTTGAGAAAACAACAGTTGTTTTTGTCTCCTGATTTTCTATGGTAACGTAATGCTTGCGTGTTATTAACCTGAAGGGGGAACCATATTCCCATATTCTTTTCTTTTTTTTTTTTTTTTAATAAACGTCTCACTGTTCGTTTGCGCCTCGGCGGTTTGTTGGTGCCTCATCGTCATATTGGAATGGGGTCGCGCTCTGTTAGGAGCACTTCACTGTCCAACGCTAGCATGGCTAGCCGTGTCCAAAACCGCTGAGCGCTGGCCACGCTCATTGCACCCAGCCTGCACTAGGCTTTACACTTATTAGCAAAGTTCTCCTTAGAGATGGTTGGAACGTTTTGGGTTTTTTTGTTTTGTTTAAGAGCCCTTGGTACATATGTGTTAAATATATGATCTAGAATCAGGTTTTGTCTCTTTGTATCCTATTGAATACAGTTAATTATTTGTTCAAGAGCTGATTCTAGGTCAGCACTCTGAGGCTCTTTGTACATATAGATCTAGACTGTTTTGTGTAGTCTTAACTTGTACTCATGGGGGGGACGAGAAATCCACGTGTATGTAACAGTACTTGGATCGATGTTTGTGTGTGTTTATTTTGGTTGATTGGTTAGTTATTTTTGTGGATGGGCATGTACATATGCAGACTGTGTAAACATATATGCATAAGTTATGGTTTGATTTACAATGACAGTCTTTTTTTTTTCCTTGCTGATTTGAAATATGAGATTACAGGGGGGGGGGAAGATGAATGTTAGAATAAAAAGTATCTCCCTGCCCAAAATAAAAGCAGGTCTTTTCTCATATTTGTGGTATTTAACAAATACTCTGCTCACTAAAATAATATCCTAGATCTCAATGAATAAAATATTCCAGTGGAAAATATTCATTACATAGTGTAATGCATTGAGAAATAAAATTATCAATGTAAATCAAAATTATCTGGATTTGGAACCATACTCAAAATCAAATGACAGGCTGATCCAACTTCAGTGGAAATTCCTCAAGACAAGTTAAAATGAGGCTCAGTAGTGTGTGTGGCCTCCATGTGCCTGTATGACCTCTCTACAACACCAGGGCATGCTCCTGATGAGGCTCCTGATCAGTGTGAACCTGCTCTCATCTGTGAATAGCATTGGGCGCCAATGGCGAATCTGCCAATCTTGGTGTACTCTGGCAAATGCCAATCACCCTGCACAGTGTTGGGCTGTAAGCACAAGCCCCACTTGTGGATGTCGGGCTCTCATACCACCCTCATGGAGTCTGTTTCTGACAATTTGAACAGAAACATGGATATTAGTGGCCTGCTGGAGATCATTTTGCAGGACTCTGGCACTGCTCCTCCTGTTCCTCCTTGCACAAAGGAGGAGGTAGCGGTCCTGCTGCTGGGTTGTTGCCCTCCTACGGCCCCCTCCATGTCTCCTGGTGTACTGACTTGTCTCCTGGGATCTGCTCCATGCTCTGGACACTGTGCTGACAGACACAGCAAACCTTGCCACATCTGGCATTGATGTGCTATCTTGGATGAGCTGCACTACCCGAGCAACTTCTGTGGGTTGTAGACACCACCTCATGCTACCTCTATGGTGACAGAACTGACAAAATGCAAAAGTGACCAAAATATCAGCCAGGAAGGATGAGAACAGAGAACAGGTCTGTGGTCACCACTTGTAGAACCTTTATAGGAGTGTCTTGCTAATTTCCTCTCATTTCTATCTGTTGTCTGTTCCATTTGCACAACAGCAGGTGAAACTGATTCACAATCAGTGATGAAACCGGCCGTAAATGAAGCACAATTAAGCACAGACTGACAGCCAAAGCTGCCCGACAACCAGACACACACTCCCTGTGCTGGACTTCCTGCTCACGCTTTATGGGACTGGACTGGATGTGCAGGCATCGGCGGTGTTCCTAACTGAACAGGTTGGTTTCACAGAACTGTGGTTGACTTGGAGTTACATTGTGTTGTTTAAGTGTTCCCTTGATTTTTTCAGCGGTGTATTAAATCTTCCAAAATATTGGAACCTTAAGTTATTGCGTTGTGTAATAAGAATGGCAAGCCACAGACCCAGGTTCAAGAACAGAGACGGAATTCCTCTGTGACGTTGGCCCTTATGTACAGCATGCGGGTGGGACAGCTGCGGTGTGGGTGGGGTCGGATCAGTCTTCAGAAGGTCATTGGCTTCATGTCCTATTGGTTGGCGTTTCTTTGCTCAGCCAATCCCTGCGGAGCATGCCATGCTGTGACCGATGGGTGCTGTCACAGGCTGCACGGCTTTAACACTTTTTTGCGTCATCTGAGCCACAGCCGCGCTCGCCGACGCTCGGAAACTCGCTCATAACGCGTCCTTCTGTAAACAGTGCAGTTGGAGCAGGTTTCGGGCTGCGGGAAGGATCAGGGGAAGGGCGGAGAGAGCTAAACGAAAGGCCTGTGCCTCATGAACGAACCCATGCGGGTGAACAGACATAGCGTGTGGACTCTCTGCACTAGAAGCCTGCACTGTCCAGAAACGTTCATCTGTCATGGAGTCGAACCGAGCACACCTATGGTTTCTTACGCGTAAAGTGCATTCGCCGTTTCCAAACGTTCACTCGTCAGCACCAGTACTGACGCTTCACTGATCTGCACTGTTTATAGCGGGTTTCTTGCCCCTGATCCTTATCATATCGTGTGGTCTCAGGACTGTAGTTGTAACTGCAGGGCTGTGTGGTCTCAGCACTGTAGTTGTAACTGGGTCTGCAGGGCTGTGTGGTCTCAGCACTGTAGTTGTAACTGGGTCTGCAGGGCTGTGTGGTCTCCAGTCTGGAGCTGTAACTCATGCTATAGCCTGTACAAATAGCTCAGACTGCTACTCTGGAGCCAACCTCAAACCCACACAGCCTATGCTAGTATGGAGACTGTAGATCTTTAATGCCACTTCCCCTGGAGAACTCCACCACCTGCTTTGCCATTCACAGATTTGTCATTATATTTTTCAGTGTGAAATTTGGCATGTTCCAAGTTCTAATCCAGGAAAAGGCCGCAACCAACATCACCATCAGCCATAAATGTTTTCAATTTGCATGCTTAGTGTCAATGATGGTGTGTCACCCGTAGATGGCGCAATTTTCACTTCTGTTCAGTGTCCAGTAACTGCTCCTCAGGTTTACTCCGGCTCAAGAGGTTTAAACAAATCACCAATGCAGCACACAATATTTAATGTACCGTTTATGTTTATTGATTCATTCATTTTATGCAGCAGTGAATCCCTTTACTCAGTATCTCCTTTACAGGTCTGGCACGCAGAGTTAAAACCTAACTGCATCTTTGCTGAGGTTTATGGTTTCTAATCTTCATTTTCACGACGTCAGCAGTAGTTCGTTCTGTTCTGTTGATGACTGAACACAGCTCTGGAGACTAACGCACTCTTGTCATGTCAACGTCTTGCCTGTCGTTCCATGGCGGTGTTCAGCACTCTCTCTGCCTCCACCTAAAGGGCGGAGGAGTGATGGTGTAGAGGAGACGCTGATGGTCTTCCAGCAGCCATGTTGAACGTGTGGCGCTGTCTCCAGCTGATCCTGCAGAACAGAGAGCCATCTCCCCTTTAAATGCTTCTGCTGTGAGTCACTCCTGTGACAGCATGTCTGTGGAACGTGCGCTTGGATGTGTGTGTGTGTGTGTGTCCCTTGTTTGTTATACCTTCCAGATGGCAACTTCAGTCACTCTTTTGTTATGTTTTTTTTTTCTTAAAAAAGAGAGAGTGGGTAAAAAAAATGTTTTACAACTTCCCTTAAATAGGTTAGCCTGTATTCTACACCCCCACCGCGTCAGACAAAATGAGAAGAGTGTTTGAAAGTCTAATGCGAGTTTTGCAGTGCTTCCAACATTGTTCAGCAACAAATGGCTTCTAAATATAGGACAGTCATCCATTCGCATTACGCTGATCCTGAAACAAATTTGAATTGCGCAACAACGTTCTGTTTTTTGCTCACTTCCTTTGCGGAGCCAGTTATTTATTTGTTTGTTTGCATGATTTTAAGCGATCTTTAGAAGCTCAACCTTTTAGCAGGGCTCTGTTTTCGGACGTTTGCATATTGAAGGTCCCTTCACAATGGCCAGAACCAGTCCAGTGCTTGCCATGAAGCACCAGTAAAATGACTGGGATGTAGCTCCTGTACTGGGGACTCTCTGGGCTTTACTGCTGTCGTTCAAGTGCCCAGCGTATTTATTTATTTAATTATTTATTTTATCGGCCTGACACTTTTGGTAAGAGTCTGAAGAACCAGCTAGAACAGAACCACCAGTTGCCCTCTGGAGATTGTGGTGTTTGAGGTTTGTGGCTGGGATGCTCCCCATGTCTAACTCATGCTTGTGCTGGAAATAAAGGAAGGATCCCCCCCCCCCCCCCACATCTTCCGTTCCCTAGACGAGAGACATCTGGGCCTTTAGTCTCGTCCACCACCAGCTGTCTCTTCCTCACATCCTAACCAGCACTGTTGAGTAGCTGTTAAAAACTCAGTTCCTGGATCAGTTTTGGATTTTAGTTTAGAGTGAGTTTAATCGCTGCAAGTTGTTGTGGAAACTGATGTGGGACCAGTCAGTGCTCCTGAAGATGCCTTTGCGCAAAGAACATTGCCCCCTGCTGGCTGGGTGTATACCCAGGAAGTGCAAATCGCTGGGCAGTTTTGCTAACCCAGCCTAGCTGCTGGTATGCAAACTCTGATGGTCTGAAAGATCTTCAGACTCTGCAGTCTTTTCATTTACACTGACACACGAGCACCTTGCGATAACCCTAGGTTAAAAGAAAAATTTCATAAATGATCAGTTGAAACAGTGTGGTATTCAGGAGAACACAGTCACATTCTGCTCCCAAATCTGTAGTGTGTCGTAGACAGGAAAGACGGGCTTGATCAGCCATGTGCTGTTAACTGCAGGCTGTGTGTTTTATGGTGTGACGTGAGGGAATATTGAAGACTGTGGCAGACCACCAGGCAATGGCAGAGAACCATGCGGGGAGAGGCTGTAGTTTGGGGGGGTGTACGGACTCCTGTCCCAAGAATAATCTGGGTCTGATGACAGTTTAGAATTATTTCATTTTTCACTTTCATGTGGTCTTCCCCCCACCTGTTTCTCTCCCTTTTTTATTTGCTTTTGCTCTATCCCTTTCTCTCATTTTCGTTCTCTCATTCTCTCCTTCTCTCATTTTCATTCTCTCATTCTCTCCCTTTCTCTCATTTTTGTTCTCTCATTCTCTCCCTTTCTTTCTCTCCTTTTCTCTCATTCTCTCTCTCCCTTTTCAATCTCTCTCTCTATCCCAGGTGTTTCTGTCCCATGAAGGATGCTTCACTTCTACTCTCCCTCACACAGCCCCCACTAACTTAATCAATTACTCCACTCAACCATGACTCCCAGCAAGTGTGTGTGTGTGTGTTAAAAACGGTCCTTCATGACTCAGTAAATGCATCATGCTCTAGCATATTACCAAGACATGGATATGCCACAATGTGTGATCCAGCAGGCCTGAGATGTCCTGAGAGAGAGGGATTGAGGTTTGAGGACTAGCAGAGCGAGGTGTAGGGACTCTCTTATCCTCCTCTCTCTCTGTATCTCTCCCTCTGTCTCTCTCTCTCTCTCTCTTTGTCTCTCCTCCACCCTCTCCCCCTCCATCCTGGGCCCTTCTGGATCTTTTGTCCTCCACCATTCCCCAGGGCATCCGTCACTCCCCCTTCATGGCCCCATGCTGTCCAGCTCTCTCTCTTTCCTTCTCTCTCTCCTCTCTCTGTCTTTCCATCACTTTTTTCTCTCTTCCTGTCTCTCTCCATCTCTGTCCCCTTTGCCCGGGCAGGGGGAAATGTGGTGGTGGAACACAACTCTGCCACTGTGCCTCTGGGGGCAGTTTGGTCAGATTCCCCCTCGCGGGGGGTCCCTTTGTCCCCTTTCTGGTGGGTCACAATGGACCTGGGGAATGCTGTTGGGTCCGTGTCCGACCACGGACTGTCCCACAATGCCCCCGTGTCCATAACGGATCAGCCAATCTGCTTGTTTGGTTTGCCAAGGAGTCAATAAAAAAAAGCAAAGGCCCTTGAATAAGCGAGCCTGTAGGCTACAGGCTCCTCCCACCACTTGTTTGCCCCTCCCTCTGCCTGACGCTTTCTTTTCTTCTCCTTTCTTCCTCTCCCTCGCTCTTTCTCCTTGTCAATGGGGAAAGAATGAGTGACGGTTATATACTGATGGAGGAGGATGTGTTGGTTAATGGTGATGGAGTCAGACATGCCGCATCTGTTAGGGACGGGTCAGTATGTCAACACAGAGAGAGACTTCATCTGAAGGCTGTATTAGTGACTAAACAATTCCAAGCTCTGCCAGTCAAATGTTCTAGGGGAAAATCAACAGGTTTTGTGTTGCATAAACAATCCACGAAAATCTGCACAGTAAAGACTTTGATCATCCATTGTCTCATTCATGATAATTTCTAGTGTGTTTCTTTTTTAAACCACACTTAAGGAATAAGGACCAGGACTAGTAACAAACAACATGCCCTAGTTGATAAAGGTTCTCCTTAAGAGGGATTAGACTGGACTAAGACTCCTGAAGTTAATTAATCTGGTTTAATCCTATTTCTAGGACTGAAGAGCCATAATCCAGCCTAATGATCTCTCTTGGACAAGAGTGGGAGGTGGACTTTTTGAACTACTCCACTAAAGCTTTTTTTTTATTACTTTGCATATAAGGATTTGTCTGTAGGCCAGCATATATCAAACATTATGGTATAAGACTGCTGATCTGAGATCAGCCCACCACCCACAACCCATGATGTATAATCATGGCTTACTTATCTGACTGCAACAGGATTGCATCCACTAGCAGCCATCCATGTTATGTAAAAACAAACAAACATTTTCATTTTATCCCACCAGTTAACCCACCAGAACTTTCACTCTAACCCACCAGAACAGAACATTCATGGTAACCCACCAGAACCTTCAGTCCAACACACCAGAAGGTTCCCTCTACCCATCCAGAGCGGTTGCTAACCGTGCGCTCTCTCTTCCTGCAGCGCTGCTGAGCACTTCCACACTGGTCAGCACATTTCCCGTCTCCTCTCCCTCATTCTCAGGCTCTGTGCGGATGACCCGAAGGTCTTTGTCTACCGTAGGCGGCATTAGCGTGGATGGAGGAGCTACGCCTTTAACGAGGTGGTGCGTGGGGCTGGGGTTGACTCTGTGGGCTGGCGGGGAGCGTGGCTGATGGGATTTGAGCCGCATTGTGGAAGCTGCTGGCTCCTTCTCTCACCACAAAAGGAACAAAGACTCAAGAGACCATGGAAGACTTCATTTAAACCTCTTAGGAGCTGTATGGCACACATGTGCATACACACACACACACACACTCCTGGGCCTCTCTGAGTTTTAAGTGTCATGAACCTTACTGTCTAAAATTTTTTCAAGTCCTGATGATGGGACACTTTGGTTGGTCACGCCCACACTTCATTAGGGAGCCTTTCCACACTGATGTCATTTCCGCTAGATCTCCTTTTGGAGATGGTCACAAACCCAGTCACCACTGTACCTCGCACTGATCATGTCTCACATACATGTCGTTCTGAACCACCATTGCTCAAGAAACAGGGAAGACATGCTGCAAGAATGAACTTCCATTCGTTGGCGTAGCATAACATTTTTGGGGCCCTACAGCAAGAATCAGGGTGGAGGGCCTTTTTGAAAATGTTCCTACTATTTTTTTAATTTACAATCATCCCCCCCCCAGCCCCCCCCACGCAGGATGTTCCCCGTATGGACCTCCCCCACACCACTGCTTCCACTCTCTGTACAGCGGAGTCCTCCGCTACCTTCAAACGCGGGCTGAAGGCCTACCTCGCCGCCGTGCCCTTGAACCCTCCTCTTCTGTTGTGTTCTCCTCTATTCTAACGTTATTGCTGTGATGCTTTCCATTGAGCTAATGTTAGAGAATGCTCTTTACTGTTCATATTGTTACAGATCAAAGTCTCACCCCAGGGAGGAAGTCCATCCTCATGCTCTCATTGTTTCGCTGTTTTCTTTAAGACGTGTTTGCATTAAACACACACACACAGACATGCATCCTTGATTCTAACACTCATTATAGTGAAACATCAAAACTGGCTACACCTCAAAGAATGTTTACACAGCACTCTGTACACACTGGCCTCTGATTCTCCACATTACATGCCAGATGGATCTCAGCTAACGTGTTGATGAAGACAGAGCATATGCCCATCACCCTCATATTCCTGTCACTCAATTACATACTTCAGGTTTGATTCTGCTCTTCCTAATTGCCCAGTCAGGACTGATATTGACTGGCAGGCTAGTTCTGGAGGTGCAGCTTTAATTACAGTGCGTTATTCTGTACCTCTGCTTACTGCAGTTGTACACATGAGACGGCAGTTCTTTGGAGATACGCTCTGTGGACTCAGATGTTTACTGAAAGGGCATTCTGAGGCTTCTTTTATAAATAACCATTTATTTATTTGCTTATTTCTTTCTTTCCAATGCAGGTATTCAATTCATATATAATATTGTACAGTATATAAACTGACAGGAGTAGTAGCACAGACAGCTGTAGTCTGCTGCTTACAGCTGACTGAAATGGATGGTGGTGTATTCCCCTCCATGCTACTGTAGAGTAGGTGTCTTTAACTGTGTTTTGCACTTTTACTTTGCATTGAGTAGATGGGGCTCTTTCAGTATGCCTGTGTTTATGTGAGATAAATCCTGATACAAAGTCCATGGCAGTGATGTAAATACTGCAGCTAGACCTCTCAGTGTCTGGACATGACGTCAGTGACAACGATGCCTTCAGTTTGTTGATATGATCATAATTCTGTTGCATTTGATTGGACTACTGCTGGTCACATGACATAGTTATAATTACGCAAAACTGAATCTTGGTGTGAGATGTAGAGAACATTAGTTCTCAGATTTGTTGTTACTCCATATACCATATAACAGATGTAATATTATGGCATATGTGTTAATAGTCACTTGAGTGAGGGGGTGATGTATTGGTGTTCATTTGGAGAGCGCTGTGATGTGGTCATTACTGAGCACTAATGTGGGGTTATGGTGTGATAATGCAGTTCTAAACACTGGGAAGCCCCATTGTGCCTTTACCCCCATCACCTGTTAGCCGGAGGTGTCTGGCGGACGAGACTCTGCTCCGCTGTGAATCGCCCCGGGCCCCGTGTCATCCATCTTGGTAAACCGTGTCTCTACAGGCATTGTTCCCTGACCTTTGACCATCTCGGACCCTTTTGCAGTCCGATTGTCGGCACTGGACCCCCCCCCCCCCCACACACACACACACACACACACAACCCTGGAGGGACATAGCAACAAGTGACTGAACGATGGATATGGGATCTGTCTCAGTCCAGCTTAATTCTGAGAGAAAACTGTTAGAAAGAAAGAGAGAAAACTTAACTGTTTACTTTTGTGCTAGCACTAATGCTAATATTCATTCGGATTGCTAAATGTGTCTTAAAAAAAGTTCCATTATAAATGACTCATTGCTTTATGGTACAGTGAGATAAGATGTTAGGTGTTAACTTTTGTTGCTCAACACATTTCAAATTTGCATATAAATTTTTATATTATAACATGTCCATATTATTATATATTAATATATGAATAAATTAAGATTTAATGCATCTATTTCACTCATGTATAAACAAAATAGAGCTGAAATTTTGAAAATTAATACTACTTAATAAGTACAACTAAATAGTAAATGACTAGAGAATACATATGAAGATTGAAGACACTTCTTCAGTGTGTCACTTAAATATGCAAATATGCGCAAAGCCTCCTCTCTTTCTGCATTCATTTCCACTCTATCCAGGGCCTTAGCCTGACTCTAGCTGCTCTGGACACTCTGCTATCTGCACCCATATGCGGGCAGATACCGAGATACCGCAGGCTGTCTGAGGGCACCTGTCATGTGCTGGACACGCCACACTGTCCAGCCTCGTCCAAACCCTCCACCTCTGTGGCAGCAGGCTGCTTCATCTGAACCAATGGACTGACCCACAGACACACACACAAACACACACTCCCAGAGTCACAGTGTAACATTTCACTCCACACAGATCCAGTGCTGGATTAGGACACATCTTAAGAGGATCTATTCTCTGTTCTCCAGAGAACAATGACAGAGCAGCGTCATGCCTGAGGAACTCGTAAAGGCTGCAGGAAAAGCCCCGCCTGCTCGGCGTGGAGAAACCCCGCCCCCTTGGCCCGCCCCTCCCTCCCCGTTTCCCGTTACACTGGGCTTGGTGCATGTGGCCCCTAGGTTTAGCTGGTGTGTGAATCATTTGGACATAATGAGAATTTGCCCCCCAATTCATTGTCACATAAGTGAGTCAGAGCACAGATATATAACTGACACATGCATTAAACATTTCGTCTCTTAGCAATGTGTATATGTTAGACATATAACCGTGTTTAAAAATGTTTATTACGGAATCATATCGAAATGAGTTAATATGGTCCAGGTAAAAAGAACAACATATTGTTAACAGTCTTTATATTCCTTTATAAAATAATCAAACTTTCACCAAGTCACTGCCATCCCAAAACGCAGAACACATCACTCTTCAAAGGAGCAGTGGTGTCTGAAACCACAGCGCCTGACGTTACCATCAGTGGGCTTGTTCCTCGCTTCCAAGCTGAACTGAAATAATTCCCCCAAATTCTGCTCCATCCCTGCTGTGCCCCCACCCGTGCCCACCCCCACCCTCTCCCCCTTTCTAACCCCTCCCTCACCCCCTATGGAGAAATGATCTCTTCAGCTAACCAGAAAAATCTCGCCCCCAACCCCCCCCCCCCTTTAAAACTCTCTTTTTCACTCTTTTTTTTTTTTGTCGGTCTGTCTCTCTTTCTCTCGTCGTTATTGTCTCTGAACTGCAATAATTCACGTATGTGGTGTGTTAAAGATTATATATGCCACTATATATTATATACAAGTGTTAAAGATTACAAAGATACACCACTTCAGAATCAATGCAGAGGGTGTAGATGCACCCCCACTGTGTGTGAGAAAGAAAGTGAATCACTGGTGGGAACAGGATTTAACTCCTGCTGCAGATCTGAAGTGAACCCAGTATGGTCCTCTGTATCTCTCCTCTCTGTATCTCTCTCTCTTCTCTCATTATGCCTGTTTGTGATTTCTTTATATGTATAGAGAGGGAGAGAACTAGAGAGGGAAAAGGGGAGAAAGTGTGAGAGAGAGACAGAAAAAGAGTGGGAGACAGAGAGGGAGATGGAGAGAGTCGGGGACAGAGAGAGAGCGGGAGAGAGAGAAAGGGCTAGAGTGGGAGAAGAGAGCACACTGAACTGAATCTGTGCAGTGATGGGAGATATATATAGATGCTGGTATAGCTTCTTGTTATGTGTATCTCTCTCATGCTGAGTGGTGGTCTAGATTGAAGGGTTATGTGTGTCTCCCTCATGCTGAGTGGTGGTCTAGAGTGAAGGGTTATGTGTGTCTCTCTCATGCTGAGTGGTGGTCTAGATTGAAGGGTTATGTGTGTCTCCCTCATGCTGAGTGGTGGTCTAGAGTGAAGGGTTATGTGTGTCTCTCTCATGCTGAGTGGTGGTCTAGAGTGAAGGGTTGTGTGTGTCTCTCTCATGCTGAGTGGTGGTCTAGAGTGAAGGGTTATGTGTGTCACGCTGAGTAGTGGTCTAGAGTGAAGGGTTATGTGTCTCTCTCTCATGCTGAGTGGTGGTCTAGAGTGAAGGGTTATGTGTCTCTCTCTCATGCTGAGTGGTGGTCTAGAGTGAAGGGTTATGTGTCTCTCTCTCATGCTGAGTGGTGGTCTAGAGTGAAGGGTTGTGTGTGTCTCTCTCATGCTGAGTGGTGGTCTAGAGTGAAGGGTTATGTGTGTCACGCTGAGTGGTGGTCTAGATTGAAGGGTTATGTGTCTCTCTCTCATGCTGAGTGGTGGTCTAGAGTGAAGGGTTGTGTGTGTCTCTCTCATGCTGAGTGGTGGTCTAGAGTGAAGGGTTATGTGTGTCATGCTGAGTGATGGTCTAGATTGAAGGGTTAGCACAGCACCAGACTGACCTCTTCCCTTTCTCTTTCAGATACTTTTCTATTTCCACCAGTCATGTACTAAAGCTAAAGCAAGAGAGAAACAGACAGAGAGAGAGACAGAGAGAGAAGGAAGATTTTTGAGAGCCAACAGATGATGGAACTTGGGAATTTCCAAAATGGTCCTCTACCGCAAATGCCAGAGAAGAGAGAAAAATAGAGAGTTTTAAATACGATAATGAAATGGCAAAGAAAAGACACAGATGTCAGGAAAATTTTCCTCATTTTTATACACATTATGTTAATACAAGCTCCACGAAACAGCACCATGCACCTGCTAATTATTCCAAATGAAACCTGTAAATCATTGAATTGAACCTAAATCATTGAATTGAAAATGTCAGGAAAAAGTTACATGACATTACACTTGCTAGCCTTGCAAAAATACCTTTCTAGGAAAATTTCTAAAAAAAATATTAATGAAGTAATGAAACTAAAAAACTAGTAAAAAATAAGTACAACATTAATTGTTAAGCGTTTAATGGCTCAGACAGACAACAGAGGTATGCGACTCCAAAACTTTACATGGACATTAAACACCACGCAGCTGGTCAAAAAGGCTGAACGGCGGCTGTACTGAGGAGAGTGAGGAAGTTTGGGATGTCTCCCGAAATCCTCAGCAGGTTCTACAGCTGCATCATTGAGAGCCTCCTGACCAACTGCATCACCGTGTGGTACAGCAGCGCAACTGTGATGGACTGTAAATGTCTGCAGAGAGTGGTGAATACTGTTCTGGTGAACTTCACTGCCCTCTCTGCAGAGCATCTACCACTGCAGAGTCCACAGGTGAGCCTGACTCCATTGTAAAAGACCCCACCCACCCTCAGCACAGACTGTTCACACTTCTGCCCTCATGCCAGAGGTACAGAAGTGTGAATTGCAAAAGCACTAGACTACAGAACTCTTTCTTCCCCACTGCGATCAGACTCCTGAATCTATCACTGAAATAAGGCGCTCTAACCTATGGTTACACTGCCATTGTGACCTCACTACAGCACTACATTGTGACCTCAATACAGCGCATGCTCACTTTACGGCACAATTGCACTATTTTTGCACATTATAGTCATGTTCCTACCTGTACATAACATCCCCATTATTCATTACTGTAATTTTTGTACATACTGCTATAAATTTAATTTGAGATTTAGTAGTACTTTACCTCTATATTTATTTAATATTATTCTTGCATACTGTATTTTTCCTTTTTTTCCTTCTATCTGGAATTTCATTTACAAGAATTTCAGTGCAACTGTGCAAATTACAATAAACCTTGAATCTTGAAAACTGGAGATTCCAACAGCAATCTCTAACACCTCAGACAGGTAAAGAGGCCACCTGAGGGTGAGGGGTGTGGTGGCCCAAACTCCGCAGCCTGGTGGTTTTTAGAAGCTGAGTCTGGCAGCTATTTTTTCTACTGCGTGTAGATGCTAGCATTTTTAATAAAGAAATGCATTTACAAATGGGTCTCTATATATTGTGGAAATTTTCACAATCCGATTTTTTTCATGTCGATAGTGGCGCGATGTGTGTGTGTATGTTACGCCATCCCTAGTTTAAAAACTGTTATATCAAACCAGCATCAATACCAGACGGTCGCGCGGTACGTTATGCCAAACCAAAAACTTTATCCAAACCAAAAACACAGATTGATAGACAACACTCAAGTATGTTTTCAATTTGAAATACATTTGATAACTGTCGAACAAAATGATTAAAAGTTGTAAATTAGGCCTGCTTATAGCCTAGAAAGAAAAGAGGCGAAATTTTCTATCTTGGAGATTCTTGTGTTTAACGAACATTATTAATTTAGATGATTCATCATTTTTTCAGTAACGTGAAAGCGGAAACCAGTGGACGTTCCTAAAACGTATGTGGTGAACGAACAAATGTGTCCCTATATGTTATAATTTTTTGTGCTATTTATTCGCAGAGATGTATATATCAAAAGCATTGTTTCTTACGCATTTTCATTTAAAAGCAATGGAAAATGATCATATTCTTGAAAAAATTGGTGTAAAAAAGTGTAAAAAACGATTTCTCATTTCGAGTAGAAATAGCTTGCTATGAAAAAATAAACTGTTCAAGTTCTTAAAATTATATATCCTTGTAATGACAACCGATGTCTGAAGGTTAATAGTGTTACTGGGCAAGATGAGACCGATCCTATGATGTGATTGCGGTAATAGCTTTAATGAACGGTTGATGAAACTCAGCTACAGGTCTGTTGTGAGGACCACGTAATACCTTCACAAATATCCTCTTATACGCGCCTCCGTTGCACGCACAGCGGTTAACTGTGCACAATTTACATGTAGCTTTTCACATAGGCTCTATTTGTCTATTGAGTCCACTTAATTGCCTTCCAGATGTTACTTTAAAAGAAAATACTGGCAAAAAGAACCAGATTCATCTGAAAATATTTACATTATTAATTGGATTCCTGTGCGGAAGTTTTTTTATGTATAAGCACAATTTATTTCTTCGTTGATTACACTGTCATAGGTTCCCATGCAGTTTTGGCTGCGTCAGTGTTGTAAAAATGGTGCCCTCTGTTGAAAAGGTGAGGAGGGGACACAGATTGCATTTTAACCCAGTGACATTGTTGATTTTACTCGCATTGCAAGTGGCGTCTCTGAGTCTAAGTATGCTGCCAACTTGGGGTTTCACTGCGTGAAAATCTGCCCACAGGTTAGGTCACTTCGGAGCGCGCTTTTTGTAGCGGGACAACTCACCCACAATGGCGCTCTTGCCAACTCACCGCCGTCGTTAGGGCAACCGAAAAGCATCCGTCCCAGATAATACGTTTCACTTCAAAGCGCGAGTCATTCGCGAGTACACCCATGTCTTCCTCCTTCCTTTCTTTTCATGACTTGTCATGGGAGCGGTGAGTCCTTGTCCAAATAGGTCGGACAAAACTGTTGGTTTTCGGGGGAAGTTTCTGACGGCAGTAGAGGAAGAGAGGAAGAAGGAAGGTTTTTGTTTACAAACGTTAAGTCAAGTATGTAGCTAGACGGGAATGTGTTTTGTCGTGCATCAGCTTCGCTTAATAAGTGCAGTTTTCATTATTAACTCATGCACTCCACGCGGATGATCACTACGTATTTAGAACATGAGTAAATTAGATTTTTAGACGACATCTGACGATGGTAAAACTTTTTCCCCCCGTTTTAGCCATGGAAAAACCAATGTAGATGTGCAGTGCATATGTTGAATTGTCCGTGTTTTAACGATCTCGTTGAAATTAAATCTAAGAAATAAAACAAAGTTAGTTGACTTAGTAGACCACGTAAAACGGTATAGCTATAAACACAAATAATCGCTACAAATCCTGATACAAGCATAGTGCAATTTCATATCCACTTTCGTACAGAAATTAACACACATATATATGTGTGTGTGTGCGTGTGTGTGTGCGCGCGCGCGCGTGATATTGCCTATAGCCTTTCATTTTATAT
This sequence comes from Brachyhypopomus occidentalis, assembly GCA_020368025.1. Lineage (NCBI taxonomy): Eukaryota > Metazoa > Chordata > Actinopteri > Gymnotiformes > Hypopomidae > Brachyhypopomus > Brachyhypopomus occidentalis. The sequence continues at coordinate 2,239,576 of JAGXOD010001376.1, forward strand.
TTTTTTATTTTATTTTTTACTTCTTACGTTCATTGTAATCATTTCAAATAAAAACATTTAGCTGCACATTATGCACATTATCAACGAGACTATTCAAATTCGCGCCTATCTGTAGATTAGCTCCTGTCTCTGGTTTAGGTTCTTAGGGGCTGTGAACGCGACTCTCAAGGTCACCGTCACCAGCGGTAGCGGTGTCTCTCTTCAGTCGTGTCACGCTGGCTGCGACCCCGCCCTTTTACAAAAAATAAATATATTTTATATATGTTAAATATATCTAATTGAAAACACAGATGGACAGTAATTCGGTGCCACGAGTGCCCTGTTGTTGTCTGCAACGTTTACAAGACAAAATGAATAGTGTGTTTTTTTGTTCTAAGTGCGAGATTCATCACGCGCCTCCCTGGTAGCAGCTAGATTTGTTAAGTCTCCGGGTTGCCCTTTTTTAAAGGACGCTTTTCCTAGTGCACCTACAGAAACGAATAGCAGGTAAACAAGTACACGCAGATGCGCATATGCACGCACACACACGTCATATTCATGCTTTAAATAATCAGTACATGCTCATCTGTAATTCAAGTAATTAGCTGAAATTCGATAGGCTAAAACATATTTTATCCCTTAAAATATTACTAAAATACAGCAAAAGCTGACCAAGGATTAGTCACAGCGAACTATTATTTGATTGGACGATAGTAATGGATTAGGGAGTAGTGTCAACCAATGAAATGGCTGTGGTTGAATAGGAGGACTCCAGTTGTGAATGGGGGCGTGGAGAACCGAGGAGACCCCAGAGATAAACGAGGTAAAATCCAAAAAGTAGCAGACATCTACGGACAACTGAGAGTAGAAATGTGTTAAGACCTGCTCGACTTGTGCTTATTACAGTTCTGTGTGAAGGCTTCCATAAACTTGGAAAGACACGCAGAGATATTTCTAATTCCAACGCTACGCGAAGATGCTGTGATTTAAAAAAAATAACTTAGGCGTTTAAAACGTGGCATGATAGTTTTCTGCTTAACAGCGAAGATATGCCGGCGACGAGACCTTTCTATTGATCGTTTTTTACGCAGACGTCGTTTGCCTGTACACACCAGCGTTTAGTCGGCTAATCTAATAGAGTGATGTTATTGGACGCCAGCCACCAACTCTCGAGTTTAGGGTTTGCTCGGCATCATTCCGCAAGCGAGTCGCAGGACAGAGACGGGAGTTTCATGGAGTCCGCTCACATGAGCGCCTTTAAGATGAACCACCCCGAGCTCTCGCCCGGTCATGGCGCAGCCTTCCCCTCGCAGGCGCCCAGCTACACCGCCGCGGCACTCGGTGCGCACGCAGTTGCGCACGCTGCGTCCTACGCCAACTCCACTTTCAACTCAACGCGGGACTTTCTCTTGCGCAGCCGTGGCTTCGGAGAGGCGACTCCGAGTAGCGGGCAACACCCGATCTTCAGCTCAGGGGCCGGAGCACTCCATCACCCGCATCCGGAGGGTCAGGGGCACCTACTTTTCCCCGGTTTCCACGATCAGCACGCGTCGCACCACGGCTCTCCAAACACGCTGAACGGGCGACTTGGACTACCCAGCGAGGTCTTCGGACGGGCGGATCAATACCACCAGGTATCCAATCCCCGGGGTGATCCGTACAGCCAGTATGGTCTGAACATGAGCGTGAATATGGCAGCGCACCACTCAGGAGCGTTCTTCCGCTACATGCGACAACAGTGTATTAAACAGGAACTCATTTGTAAGTGGATCGAGCCGGAGCAACACGGCGAGCACAAGAAGGGCTGCGCCAAAACTTTCAGCACCATGCACGAACTGGTCACTCACGTCTCCGTGGAGCACGTGGGAGGCCCGGAGCAATGTAACCACGTCTGCTTTTGGGAAGACTGTCCGCGGGAAAGCAAGTCCTTCAAGGCCAAATACAAACTGGTCAATCACATACGCGTGCACACGGGAGAGAAGCCCTTCGCTTGTCCTTTCCCTGGATGTGTAAAGGTTTTCGCACGGTCGGAGAACTTGAAAATTCACAAGAGAACACATACTGGTAATTCCATGCAGAATGTTTCGTTATTTTTTCATTTATGTTTTGAGTATGTCAGAGATATTTCACTTCCCTCAAACCGTGCCGTACAGTATAGAATGTACGCTACTTATTGAAGTACTAATTGAACTTTTCATTTGTTGGGTCACTACGAATTACAATTTCATGTATACAAAAATGGAAATCTAATTAGAGTGCATAACGATCTTCGAACCTCTGTCCCTTTGATCATCAGCAAGTGCTGGAAAACGTGATAATATTCGATTTCCCCATGGTTATACAATGAAGTCATGTGTGTAGACTACAGTAGGGCTAAAGGTGCTAGCTCCGTGGAGACTACGTGTGAATTGCGCTTTTATTGAGGTTGAATGACATGCGTAAAACTGGCGTAGTGGTGTGCGGAGAAGACATAGCGTTTTCTGGCCGTGTAACTGCCATCGTTTACTCCATTGTAAGGAATCAAAGTTATCCCCGTTTTCTGGCACTTTTGATGTAAACAAGAGAGGGTTTCCAAAGCGGCATACAAGCAAATTGTTATTTTTAAATGATAATTTAAGCCCTTTCTCATTTAACCAGAAATATTGCGTCTTTTCTATTCAGGAGAGAAGCCGTTCCTATGTGAATTTGAAGGCTGCGACCGACGCTTTGCCAACAGCAGTGACCGGAAGAAACACATGCACGTTCACACATCGGACAAACCGTATCTATGCAAACTATGCGATAAGTCCTACACTCATCCCAGCTCCCTAAGAAAACACATGAAGGTACCTGTCAATCCGTTTGTGTAAATGGTTTGTTGTGCGCGTTATGCGCATAACCAAATGTCCAGGTGGTCCAGATTTTATTATAACTCTTATACCGGTGTTTTTTTTCCTTCAGGTTCACGACGAGCAAAGCCCGGTTACCGAGTCCTCTCCTGCGGGAAGCTCCGGTTACGAGTCGTCCAGCTTGGTGTCACCGTGCTCCGAGTCCCAAAGCACCTTGTCGCCCGACTCCGTGGTTCTAAACAATAGCGGACACAGTATAACGTCCAATTTTAGCGAGTGGTACGTTTAATACTAACGCTATCAGCTCATTGGGTCTGGAGAGCCACAAGAAATTGTATATACAAAATGTTTTATGTTTTTACATTTTTTAAAGCCAGTATTGCACTGTTAACAACTAAAAAATAGGCTGTCATCTGCTGTGTATAATAACCAGTGGGTGTTGTTTTGCCTCATATGAAGAAATGTTACTTTTTCTATGTTGTCTGAAGGATGTATAAAGCGTCTGCCTGTGTATTAATGTAACTCAATGAATGATCGGACTATTAAGGGTTCCAGAACAAGCCCAATCTAATGACTGTAACTTCAAAGTGCCAAAGTGAACGTGATGTGAAAAACGTGAATGTATTTTTATGTTGTAATAATATTTTTTGTAACCAATAGGTTTAGTTTAATGACAAAACATTTCAAAGTATAGCCTACATATAGCGGTAGTATTCTTTAGAAACCAACAAATGATGTATTGATAACGATGCAAAATATTTATGAATCCTTTTCATGACTAAAATGTACATGTACAGTGATGTCACCCTCAGGCCTATGTGTTTTGTTAAAAATGTTTTTCGGTTTTAAAATATAAACTTGTGATAACCTATGTAATAAAATAAAAGCTTATTAATAAATAAAGTAAATATTTCGGAACTAATATTAGTCGTTTGTGGAATTTATAGTCGAGAACAGACAATATATATATATATATATATATATATATATATATATATATATATATATATATATATATATATATATATGCTTAGTTTATTTTGAGCAATATATTTTATGTTGAGTAAATCTAACACATTACATTACATTTAGACCTAATTGTTGAAATTGATTAGTCAGGATTTTTACAGACGGTTAATTCCTTTTACTATTGATTATTCAAGAACTTGCCAAGAAATGACAAAAAAGCATTGTGTTGTAAATTTGGTGAAAGGAGTCCTATTATAAAGCAAATGGAAGCTATATGATTAGCTATTTAAATAACTTTAACTATTTAAATAACTATTTGCTATTTAAATAAGCTGATTTGAGGTGTTTTGCCTACACACTCTGGGCACTCTGTACCCCAACCTTAATGCAGAAACATTTCATATATATATATATAATTATTATATTATATTAATTATATTAAGTAAATATAATATACCATATAATGTATGGAAACGATAACCTATAAGATATTTCGTTTTAACTGTGATCTAATTTGGTGATACAGACAAACAAACACTTCCATAAAATAGAAATATAGGTTATCAGTTCTTCAGAAGTGATCCCAAAATGTCCAGTTAATTCGCAGTATTTACATCACATCATCTTCTAAAAGGATTACATTTTCATACATCAGACTACAGGGTGGTTACGGCTGTTTGTGTTATTTTTTTCATGATCTTAGTGGAAGTCTTATGTGACTGAGTACTTGTCAAAGAATTCCTGTTTCATTAGAATTCCTGCTTTTTCAGTCCTCTCTTACTGGACCAGTTACCTGAACAGAACTTGTAGGCCTCGCCTAAAAGCTTTACGAACGGTGGTGATGGCTCCATGCAAAACGCTAAAAATATGTAGGGAAATAGTGGGAAATAGTGGAGGTTTTAGTGCAAATAATAATAAAATATCATTGGACGAAAGGAAAACTCCCCCAATTTTCCAACGTCCTACGTCATTTCAATGCGCAGCAGACGGCAGCACCGGCTATCATGGCGGCTTACACACTCACTCCAAGCTTTCAAAGAGTTTTGCACACAGTAAAGGTGAGAGTTTGACCCCGAGGCTTGTATATATATAGACGGAGCAATAGTTTGATCATTGTAAGGTTCGGACAAAGTCCCGGCCAAAATATTATAAACTACAACTCTTCGTTTTGCAGACGCAAGCTTTCCGAGTACTAGTTAGCCAGCCAGCTAGCTAAGTGTCTTGTGTCTCTTCACGTCGGTGTAGCTACAGATTCAGTTCACATACTTTACACATATTATCTTTGCCGAGGTACTACTTAAAATTGCACGCAATGTAGATGCCGTACATCTTAGAATGGTTAAATGCAACCGCTGCGTGTAGGTGACGGATCACGGATCTCCTCTCTCAATGTCACTACAATCTTAATAACATTGGCAGCTCAACATTGGTACCCTGCTACTTCGGAGTGGCTAGAGGGCTTTTAAACTCGAATTCAAATTCACAGGTCTAATCAGCACATGTCCACGTTGTTGAAACACCAGCTGACATGTCAGAAAATTGTTGTTAATTCAACGCCACGGCGGGCAACGGAAACATGCTGTAATGCATTCACACCTTTTGAACACTTTTTTGGTATCAATGATGATACGAGGAAATGTAAATCTATCAATAATAATACGAGACGGCACACGCATATCGGCCTGTTTAAATACGCTTTTAGTCAAATACATTTAGGTTTGTTGTAACAGTTGCAACATAGTCACGCCCATTTGTTAGGTATTAATGTGTTTAGGCTATTTCTCGATTTTTTTAATTACACCGTCTTCATCGTCTAATACTACTACTACTACTACTACTACTAATAATAATTATTATTATTATATTTATTATTATTATAGTGGTGCCTCTTCTCACTGGTTTACAAGTAACATTTAATTATTATGTGGTGTGAACCCCTGATCTGGGAACAGTTTTAATAACGGGACCATGTCTCTTGTGTAGCGTGCTACTCTGCATCCCAGGTGCTGGCTCCTCACCTGCCATGCTCAGTACTCCAGCGCTTATGACTGCAATGAGAAGGTAAGGCTTATCCAATCAGGTCTCACCTTGGGCCTGTCTCTTGGAGTATCAGACTGTTGGCCTGGGATCAGTCTCTGTCCTGTCCTTTGTAAAATAGAAAATTATGTTTTTGCCTTTGGTGGCTTATTTCTTTTTTTCATTTTTTCTTTCTTTGTGTGTTTGCCCTCTCACTGTCTCTCTCTCTCGCTCTCTCTCTCACGCGCATAACACACTTTCTTTTTGAAGCAAAAAAAATTGTCAGCTGCTCAATCTCTAATGCAAACAACATACCAGCATCCTGACTGCTTTGATCTGCCTCCTTCAAACAAACAGTGCCCAGGGGCTCTCAGGGTTTGCGTGTGTGTGTGTGTGTGTGTGTGTGTGAGAGAGAGAGGGAGAGAGAGATTGGGAATAGGGGTGGTTCTGAGTAACATTCACTGTGGGTGAGGGAAAATTAGTTTTGCAGTAAACATGGACAGGGCCATGCGCTCTGCTCTGGGTCGTGGGTCTGGGCCATGCGCTCCTCTCTGGGTCGTGGGTCTGGGCCATGCGCTCTGCTCTGGGTCGTGGGTCTGGGCCATGCGCTCCTCTCTGGGTCGTGGGTCTGGGCCATGCGCTCTGCTCTGGGTTGTGGGTAACACTTCTGACAGGCTCCTGAATGAGTGTCCCGCACGCTTTGTGCTGATGGTGTGAGACAGAACCCTGCGGTGACTGACGTCGCCATGGCAGCTCCGCAGGGCTGTTGTTTTGACGCGGAGCCTCTTTCTGGTGCTGAGGCTGCCAGTCCAGCTAGGGTGTCTAGCCTGGCACTCACGTCAGCAGTGAGGGATGACCTGTCAGAAGGCTGCTTGTCTGATATGTTTATATGTTGTATTTAGCAAGGCAGACGTTCAAATAGAAATTGTGTGGCTGGATGAGGTGGTGTACAGTGCAGAGAAGAGAAAGTGTTCAAACATGGACATTAACCAACTGGGCAAATCGGATGTTAAATACTCTCTGTTCTGTATCTCTTCCTTCAGACCTTTGATAAGATCCTCATTGCAAACAGAGGAGAGATCGCCTGCAGGGTAAGTGGTGTGTGTGTGTGTGTGTTTGGATGTGAGCGTGTGTGTATGTGTTTCATCAGGAGCGTGTCCTGCTGTGGTGTTTCCTCGGTTCTAAGTGTGTCTCTATATTCCAGATAAAGTGTTCAGACATGGTGTTTATATCTGGTCAAAGCAACTTGTTAAAAGTATGAGTGAATGTTAATCAGGGAATTGAGTCTCCTAAATCACCCAGGTTCAGTAGCGTCTCCTAAATCCCATCTTGGACTCTTCGCGTGTCCTTAGGTGATTAAGACCTGCAAGAAGATGGGAATCCGAACGGTTGCCGTGCACAGCGACGTGGACTCGAGTGCGGTGAGTGTGTCCTGCCGTCAGCGCCTCCGGCCGTTCTAGATGTGCAGGAGCTTCGAGCTGCCTGTGTAGAAGATGCCTGAGCTCACCTTCCTTGAATACAGGGAGGCGGCGTGGGGGGAGGGGGGTGGAGGTGTGGAGATCTCCACCCCCGTGAGTGATGGCTGTCAGTCATCCCACTGTTCCATATGTATGGAGGAGGTGAGGAGAAGCTCTTTGACGCTGGGCCAATCCAGACCCCCTGCTGCTGGAGCCTAAACTCGGGGGAGGGGGGCTGGTTTGGGAGGGGGGCTGGGGATGTGGAGAAGTTGTGCATTTGATTGGATGTCTCTAAGGAGCTCCTAAATAAAGATCCCTGTCAAACAGAACAGTAGGGGGGCTTCTCATATGCATACAAGAGGAGTTTGGCTTGTCTGTATTTGCAGGGCTGGTCTTTTTGAGGTGGTTGCCTATTTTTGGGGGGTGTTATATGCAGAGTTTATCAGCAGCCTTACTGAATGCTGAAAATATTACTCGCCACCAAGTGGAAGAGTTCTGCTTTGTGCTGTGTCCTTGCAGCAAGTCTGATCAGAGAAGGTAGAAGATTTATCAGGGGGTTTCTCATTTGAGTTCTGAAAGGTCTTGAGTCCAGTCTGTGTGAAGGGTGATGGTCTTGGGGCCAGTCTGTGTGAAGGGTGATGGTCTTGGGGCCAGTCTCTGTGAAGGGTGATGGTCTTGGGGCCCAGTCTGTGTGAAGGGTGATGGTCTTGCGGTCCAGTCTGTGTGAAGGGTGATGGTCTTGCGGTCCAGTCTCTGTGAAGGGTGATGGTCTTGCGGTCCAGTCTCTGTGAAGGGTGATGGTCTTGGGGCCCAGTCTGTGTGAAGGGTGATGGTCTTGGGGCCCAGTCTGTGTGAAGGGTGATGGTCTTGGGGCCCAGTCTGTGTGAAGGGTGATGGTCTTGGGGCCCAGTCTGTGTGAAGGGTGATGGTCTTGGGGCCCAGTCTGTGTGAAGGGTGATGGTCTTGGGGCCCAGTCTGTGTGAAGGGTGATGGTCTTGGGGCCCAGTCTGTGTGATGGGGCGATGGTCTTGGGGCCCAGTCTGTGTGAAGGGTGATGGTCTTGCGGTCCAGTCTCTGTGAAGGGTGATGGTCTTGCGGTCCAGTCTCTGTGAAGGGTGATGGTCTTGGGGCCCAGTCTGTGTGAAGGGTGATGGTCTTGGGGCCCAGTCTGTGTGAAGGGTGATGGTCTTGGGGCCCAGTCTGTGTGAAGGGTGATGGTCTTGGGGCCCAGTCTGTGTGATGGGGCCCAGTCTGTGTGATGGGTGATGGTCTTGGGGCCCAGTCTGTGTGAAGGGTGATGGTCTTGGGGCCCAGTCTGTGTGAAGGGTGATGGTCTTGGGGCCCAGTCTGTGTGAAGGGTGATGGTCTTGGGCCCAGTCTGCTGGACTGTTGGATTCTCGGCCTGCCTCCCTCTCACGGGGGTGTTGCCTCTCTCAGCCCTTCCCCACTGCACAGATCTTCAGCTCCTGTAACTCTGCCCCCCCCCCTGCTGCGTGGTCTGGCTCAAACACACCTGCTTATTATCGGGCCTGACATGGGATGAATCAGTTGAAGGGAAAAAAAAAGTGAACTCTGCAGGAGCCAGCGATGTTGCCTGTGCTCCTTCACGATTTGGTCCCATCACACACCAGTGAAAGTGTGAAGTTGGGTTCCGCTTTGTCTAGCGTGCCTGTAGGACACACAGGGACACACTGGCTTCCTTTTGCCTGGAGGACCGAGTGTCTGTGAGGCTGTCCCATGATGCCTCAGGGGTCACCTCCAAGGTGTCTCAGCTTACCCTTCCCACGCTCCCTTCCCACGCTGCCAGGCGGCAGAGGAAATCGATTTGTGTTCAAGACACATGCCGTGAGGGGGCGGAGCTCCGGTCGAATTGGCGGGGCCAGATCGGGTGTGCACGGCCCATTTAAATGCCCTGTAACAACTGCAGCCTTCCTGGACGCCTGGAGGTCTGTGGTGGGAGGGGCTTTGGCTCGAGGGCTGTTGGACAAACCACCATTCACATGTTCAGAACTGTCGACACACCTTTGGATTTAAAAAACTAATTAATGGTGACTTTTTTTATTTAAGGCTCAGATTCATAGTAATAGACTTTCAGAGACCATGAGAAAAGGTTAAGATTAACGTTTCAGCTGTATAACCAAAGTGCTGTGTGAGGGACGGGCCAGTAACAGAACTGCTGTGTGAGGGACCCAGCCAATCGCAGAACTACTGGGCTTGCTCGCCTAGCTGCTCTAGAGCTGACCAGCAGGACGCTCGCTGGTGCAGAATGGTCCCAGAGTGTGTCCTCCGCACCGGGACACGCTAGCAAGTGGTGCGCGAGTGCTGCGTCACGTCGCTCGTCTCCGTCCTCGCGCGAGTGTTAAACGAAGCAGGCGTGGAAGGAGCCGGCTGGTTGGTGTTGGGACTCCGCCCCCTACCCCTTTATGTAGTTGTCAGTTTAATGTTTTCCCTGAGTGATGTCTGTCGCCTCATTAGCCTAAAACATTCCTAGAGTGGGAGGAGGTAGATACCTGTGTCTATTTGTATGGTACTGTGTTGTTATTGGACTGGTATAATCTTGTATAGTAAAATACCTCTAGCGTACTTGTTTCTAAGCTTTTATTAAGCTGAGAGTATTTCAAATGGTGTGTGTTTTCTCTCAGGTTCATGTGAAGATGGCAGACGAGGCCGTGTGTGTAGGCCCTGCCCCCACCAGTAAGAGTTACCTCAATATGGACGCCATCATGGAAGCCATCCGACAGACAGGAGCTCAGGCTGTAAGTGCATGTCCTTGGCTGTGTGTGGGTGCTGGTGGATGGGTGTGAGTGTGTGGGTGCTGGTGGATGGGTGTGAGTGTGTGGGTGCTGGTGGATGGGTGTGAGTGTGTGGGTGCTGGCGTGAGTGTGTGGGTGGGATGGGAGTGTGGGTGCTGTGTGGATGGGTGTGTGTGTGTGTGTGGGTGCTGGCGGATGGGTGTGAGTGTGTGGGTGCTGGCGTATGGGTGTGAGTGTGTGGGTGCTGGTGGATGGGTGTGTGTGGGTGCTGGTGGATGGGTGGTGTGTGTGTGCTGGTGGATGGGTGTGAGTGTGTGGGTGCTGGTGGATGGGTGTGAGTGTGTGGGTGCTGGTGGATGGTGTGTGAGTGTGTGGGTGCTGGATGGGTGTGAGTGTGTGGGTGCTGGCGTATGGGTGTGAGTGTGTGGGTGCTGGTGGATGGGTGTGAGTGTGTGGGTGCTGGCGGATGGGTGTGAGTGTGTGGGTGCTGGTGGATGGGTGTGAGTGTGTGGGTGCTGGCGTGAGTGTGTGGGTGCTGGTGGATGGGTGTGAGTGTGTGGGTGCTGGTGGATGGGTGTGAGTGTGTGGGTGCTGGCGGATGGGTGTGAGTGTGTGGGTGCTAGTGGATGGGTGTGAGTGTGTGGGTGCTGCGTATGGTGTGTGTGTGTGAGTGTGTGGGTGCTGGTGGATGGGTGTGAGTGTGTGGGTGCTGGTGGATGGGTGTGAGTGTGTGGGTGCTGGCGGATGGGTGTGAGTGTGTGGGTGCTGGCGTGAGTGTGTGAGTGTGTGGGTGCTGGTGGATGGGTGTGAGTGTGTGGGTGCGGGTGTATGGGTGTGAATGCTAGTGCGAGTACAGGTGTGTGTGTATGGGTGGGTGGGGTGTGTATGTGTGGGATGTGTATGTGTGTGCCTGTACCTGATGGCGTAGCCTCGTCCAGAGGTTCAGAGTTTCCTTCCCTGTCTCCCCAGGTGCATCCTGGGTATGGGTTCCTCTCGGAGAATAAAGAGTTTGCCAGGAGGCTGGTGAGTTGCTCTCTGGTTTAGGAGTGGGGTGGGGGGGATGGAGGGACTGAAAGGAAAAGAAGGAAAGAGAAAAAAGTGAAAGAATGTGAGAGGGCTGGGGAATTGAATATTCAAATGACTTTTTACAGTTGGCAAGAGATTGACCCCCCCTTGTGCGCTGATCTTCCAACACACACATACGCACACACACACACAGTGTGTTTTTGTAATTAACAGCTCGATACCCCCCAGTAGTAATTTAATTAATGGCGTGAGCTCTAAGGTGAGAAGATTATTTGCAGGTCATATAAAGGCACTGAGGCCAAACGGTCCATGGACAGATCACTACCCTCCTCACCACAGATCACTACCCTCCTCACCACAGATCACTACCCTCCTCACCACAGATCACTACACTCTTCACCACAGATCACTACCCTCCTCACCACAGATCACTACACTCCTCTTCTCCATAGTACCTTTCACACCTTCCTCTGTCACCTGTTTATTTGAGATATTCTTGACCTATTTTCTTATAATTATTTCTTATCGTATAATTATTGCTGTCCTAAAAACCCTTTGACCCTTTGTGTTATAATAACAAATGCAAATTCTTGTGCTCTGTCAAATGCTAATTCAAGCTTTTAGGATTTCATTTCAACAATCTTTATACTTTTGCGTTTTTTGTTGTTTGCATTGTGGGTGTCTGCACTGTGGGTGTCTGCACTGTGTCTGCACTGTGTCTGTACGGTGCTGTTGATCCAGGGGCGCTTTTGATCTGAATCTGAGCGATGAGACAGCCAGGCAAGTGGAACTGTAGGGGGGGCCTTCATCTGGGTGGGGGCAGGCTGCATTGTCATGGCAACTGCATCAAGCCCGTGCCAACCTGATGTCTCTGTCCTCTGTTGCTGGACATGAGTTGGGTCCATAGCTACATGGGTGCTGACAGTTTCTATCATAATGTAAATATGGTCACAGTGTGGATCAGTGCTGGAGACTCCTATCCACCCCCGCCCAAATGTTTGCCCCTGTTCCCTCAACACAGTTCAGCTCTCTCACTGCGGGATTCTCTGACATGTGCGCACACACACACACACACACTCATGCTTCACTGCGGGACTCCCCTCTGCAGAGCGATGGAGGGAGGGACCTGATAGAATGTGACAAAGGAGATGAGTACAACACTCCTCTCTCCCTCCCCCATCCTCCCCCCCCCTCTGTATCGTTCCTCCCTTCTCTCTCTTCCTCCCTCTCTCTCTCTCTTCCTCTCCCTCCCTCCTTCCATCTTTCTCTGATCCGTTACCCTACTGAGCTGTCATCCATCAAACGCCGGTTCTTCTAGCCGCCTCATTCGGCACATTATCACTCGAGGATTCCTGCAGATACACACACGTTCTGGGGAGCCATGTGCACGTTCGAGTGCCAGTGTGCGCGAGACGCCAGTAGGCATGTGCCGTGACGTCGTAGTGATGGAGCAAAGCGGGAGGGAGACGCTCGGTCTCACACACACACAGGCGCAGGCTAATGTTGCCACAGCAACCTTGGCCTCACACCGATGCCCCATGCAGTGATGCAGTGATGGTGGTTCTATCTGCTCCGTTAGCAGCCAGCTCCATGTGGGTCATTAGTGGTCTCCATGCTGCTGTTCCTGAAGCTCCTGCAGCTTTGAAGAAGATCTCAGTTAGCTCAGTTATTACTAGATTATTCAAGCACTTGCTTATCAGGATCTGTGCTATGGTGGTCAGTACCTTAACCTGCCCGTAGCTACTCAAGGTCTGCTTTTTCTCCACACACACACACACACACACACACACACACACACACACTCCCCCCACCTTACTTTACTCAAATCCTCATTTACTCATTCAGACAAGCACACAACACACTTACACACACACACACTCACAGATGAGTGGGCCGTCCTCTGCCTTCTGTGTGTGGAAATGAAGATGTCATTACATTAGCAGTTGAATGGTAACCACCCCCCCTCACATGCACACACATACACATATGAATGTGAGGTGTTTGGGCCCCTCTCTATGTGAATGGAGGCCCCCTCTCCCTGACTGTTAGTACACTTTTATGCAGTGCAAACGACTGGCCCCAGGCCCTGGGCCCCGGGGCCCGAGCAAGGGCTGCCATTACCTCTATGGCCCCTTTACCATGCTAAAGGGACACTGCTTCTGAAAAGGCCAGAGGAGATTGACTTGTCTTGAAGTGGGATTTTGGGTTTGGGGGAGATGGAAAGTAAGTGTGTGTGTGTGTGTGTGTGTGTGTGTGTGTGTGTGTGTGTGTGTGTGTGTGTGTGTGTGTGTGTGTGTGTGTGTGTGTGTGTGTGTGTGTGTGTGTGTGTGTGTGTGTGTGTGTGTGTGTGTGTGTGTGTGTGTGTGTGTGTGCTGAACAAAGTGGTCATTTGATTTCCCATAGTGACATTGCGCATAACTCTTATGTTTTTGAAAGGTTCGGTGCAATGGAGGTTAAGAATGTGTGTTTTGGTAGAGTTTACACACACACACACTAACGGCATATAAATACTAGCTTGGTTTTAGCTTTGTTGGTATTTAGATGCGGACAGTGACTTCTCCATCTCTACAACAGCCAGACACACACACACACACACTCTGGAAGTGTGAAAATGAGCAGAAGGGGGAGGGAGTGTGTGAGTGACAGTTGAATAGTCAAAGGTGTTTTTTATTGGATTTCATTAGTCAGATCCCACAGAGAAAGACACAGAGAGCTTTTAGTCACCGTTGTGGACTGTAACCACGGACACACACTGGTGAAATCACATCTCTAATGATGGCTGAATTACAGGCACATGGATGACGTTTCAGTTCACTTCTCTTAGTATTTGTATCTCAGTATTTGCTATCGTTTTGCTGTTCTTCTGTCCTATAAAGTTTTTAAGGTATGTTATTGAAGGGCATTAAATAAAGGGCTTGAGTCCTGTTCACACCCTGCTGTGAAACTGCACTTCAGTTGTAATAGTTTTACTGTTCAAATCCGAATAAAGAGGCCAAGTAAAAAAAGTAAAAAAAAAAAAAAAAGAAAGTTACAATATAATATGAAGTCATAATTTCCCCCAGAAGAACTGTGGCATGTTTATTTCACATTGGCATTTCTCTCTCTCTCTCTCTCTCCCCCCTCTCTCCCCTCTCTCTCTGCCTCCCCCTCTCTCCTCCTCCCTCTCTCTCTCCCCCCCCCCCCTCTCACATTTATCTCATTACCTCTCTGCTCCTTTTCTTCTCGTGAGCCTGACACTAATTGCATTGTTTTGCAGGAGTCATGGGGTCAGATCTCTCTCCTAATTACAGACTCCTCACTCATGCAGGCCTCAGGCGTTCTATCTGTAGTATATTAGCCAGGAAGTTATAACCTCTCGGTTCTCCAGCCTAGCGGAGGAAGGGGGCGTGGTCGGCCCATCTTCCTGTGCTACGCGTTGGCCACGCCCTCAGCCCCCTCACGTTCACTCCACGCTAGTCCCCCTTTTTTTTTTTGCACACACTACAAAGTTCAAACCTGCACAGTCCATTTGTGAGGGGGATTTCGTTTGTCATGGAGAGCCAGTAGGAAGACTCCCGTTCTTCTGCTAGCACAAAGGGCTTTGAAGTTTAGTTTTGATTTTCAAAATGCTATACTTTTGGTAATAGTTTGAATTTTACTTGACTGACTGTCTTTTTTCTTTTTTTCTTCAGGCAGCTGAGGGGGTCACCTTCATCGGTCCTGACACACATGCTATCCAGGCAATGGGGGATAAGATTGAAAGCAAGCTCCTCGCCAAAGCAGCCAAAGTCAACACTATTCCCGGCTTTGATGGCGTCGTCAAGGTGAGGGCCACTTTTGGCCAGCTGCCCAACTAAAAAAAAACAAAAATAAACAACAAAAAAACTCACTCAGCAGCTGTGGTCAAGAGTGCGTGTGTTAGTATGGGCTTCCCACTCCGCTCAGGAGTTTAAGGTGTTGTATTGGAGGACATACACAACTCCCGCTGTGACTACAGAATCCCTACAGTCACTCTGGCGTTGCCATGACGGCGTGCAGCTCCAGCCGGCCCACGACACACGTCCCTCACACCTCCCAGACCAGACCAGTCCTCTGCTGTCTCTCTCTGTGGCCAGACTGGTCTCTCCATGATGGTCTCACGTTCAGCCTTAAGCTTGTCTTGGTCCTTCTTCACCTCGCGGATTCTTCGTTCATGCTCTCTGCTGCAGTGTCACACTTCATAACCCAACAAGACTGGTTTTGGTGAGGATTTGGAGCAAGACTATCGGATTAAGACTAGAGCAACAAGACTAGAGGAGTAAAACTATACCAATAAGACTATAGAATTAAGACTAAAGGATTAAGACTATACCAATAAGACTAGAGGAGTAAAACTAGATCAACAAGGATGGAGGACCAAGTTTGAACCAGTTAACCAAACTCCTAAAGTCTTGTTTCTTTTTCCTGGACTTTCCCTCTCTGCTCCTCTTTGTCAGTGTCCCCCCCCACACACACACACACACACACACCCTCCCGCCTCCTCTCCCCACGTAAATGTGCTCTAACGGCCTGGCGGACTGCTTGTTTTGACACTTCCTGGCCTTATTGGCTCTATAAAGACGAGCTGGGGCTCTCGGGCCGCGGCAGACAAAAGCAGCGCGTGGGGCTCTCCATTAGCATATGAGAGAGTGTGCTAACGACCCCCCGCACCACCCCCCTGATCGCTATCGCACTCTCACACACACTCGCTAAAACACGACTCGTTTAGCCCAAGACTTAGCCCTGCTGTCAGCTTTCTCACCTCGCGCTGATTAGATGGAGCTGTTTGGGTTGTGTGTGTGTGTGTGTGGGGGGGAGGGGGGTGGAGTTGGGTTTAATAGATCCGGGTCACGGTGCTGTTTACTATGGCCTGGAGTGGTTCTCCTCGTCTCCTGGTTATTGTAACATGGAACGTGTTGGTGTCATCACGTGCCTCTCGATATTTGTTAATAATGCATTTTTGTTTCTGTTGTATTGGTGAATTTATTTTGAAACAATTCAGGTCTGCAAGTGAAAATGATGCTCTAAATTTATATCTGGAAAAAAAATGGGCCACAGATGATCTCACATAATACAATACACAGTACTCTGCCCTCTGCTGGTTGTGATGGTGCACTGCAGTACCATCTCCTTCACCTGAACTGATTGCAGCAACTCTTTCAGTTAATTTTTAATTACCAAATCAGTATCACAGGAAGACATCTAATTGGCTGCAGCATTTTCATATGCTCCAATCACAGAGAGCATCGCTGCTGTGGGCGTCCTCAACAGGAGCCTCGATGACACCATTTGTTGTGTTGTGGTTGTTTTGTTTTGTAGGATGCTGAGGAGGCGGTGAAGATTGCGCGTGAGATCGGTACGGACCAGTCCGGCCATTTGTTTGAGAGGTGTTTCTACAACACCTCGTTCTCTAACCCCAGTCCCGGAGGGCAGTAGAGTGTTCGCTCCGCTCCAGTGCACCTGTGAATGGCGCGAGAAGAAGCTGTGAGGGAAACGCACGCTAAGCGGAGCGCTCCTCTGTTACTACAACACACAGCACCATAAACATTACAGTTTGGCTCTTACGCTAACAGACCGTCAAATGCACACGGTCCCTGGGTGTGCTTGGGTTTGTGTGTGTGAGAGACTGTCACTACGGAGACTTGGAACCCTGTTACTACCACGCAAACTGCAGTTGCCTGGTGTCTATTAGCTTTCATCCGTTAACCTGCTAGCTGTTAGCCTACTAGCATTCCTGCTATTATTATCAGCTTGAGTGACCTCTGTGATGGTGTGGTGCTGAGTCCGGCTCCGTCTCTCTCCCAGGTTACCCAGTTATGATCAAGGCATCAGCTGGTGGTGGGGGCAAAGGCATGAGGATAGCCTGGAGTGATGAGGAGACCAGGTGAGACATTGTTGAGACCTGCATGCGACACACAAGTGACGTACAGTTGAATAATAAAAAAAAAAAAGTAATGCTCCTTTCATACTGCTTTTTTTTAAGTAGCTGTCAATCAAAATTGGTTCCTGCATCATTTGCTTTGTTTAAAGTATAGAAAGGATAGGTGGAATGATATCCGGTATGAGACATTATTTTAATACAAAGTGAGTTGAATTGAAATAAGTTCAATTCACTTTGTGTGTGTGTATGTGTGTGTGTGTGTGAGAGCTGTAATTAGAATGACTGAACCTTTTAAACTGCTTCTGGTTAATGTGTGTTTTTGACTTTGGCTGCCTGTCTGTTGCTCTAATGAAGGCCCCTGACCAGTATTTACTTACTGAGGAGGTGTGACTTCATTACATAAGCCATTTTCACACAGGCTTTGGGTCACCCCCCTCTCTTACTGCTCTAGTTCAGAGGTTCTGTCTCTCTCTCGCTCTCTGTCTCTGATCAAACACAGTGACAGTTATCTCTGTAGCTGCCTTTATCACCAGGGTGATCTCATGCCATGGTTTTGAGTTGTAATTGGATTCACCCCACACGCCAGGCCCAGAGAGTGTGTGATACAGAGAGTGTGTGATACAGAGAGTGTGTGAGCATGAGGCCAGACTAAAGAGATCAGCAGCTGATAAGACCAAAGCATCGTTCCCCTTATTCACCTCAACAGCACAGTTGCAGCCACCCAATCAGAACAAGTCACCCGAGGGGATTGGCCAATGAGGCTGCAGAGTTGTCTCCCTGGGATTTGATAATTACTTTGACTTGCTAGAACAAAACTTTCCATCGAAATTATTAAATAGCAATGGCCTTTGGCCGTTGGAGTAACTTACAAAGGTCCATAGCTTTGTGGTGGTGACCTGCTGACCTCTGGTGGTGATTCCAGACTCTTTTCTGCAGGGAAGGGTTTCGCTTCTCTTCCCAAGAGGCCGCCTCCAGTTTTGGAGACGACCGGCTCCTCATCGAGAAATACATCGACAACCCCAGACACATCGAGATCCAGGTGAGCTTAGGGGGAAGGGTGATGGGGGCGGGGCTTAAAGCTCTGCTAGGTGGGAGGGATCCCAGGTCAGAGTGGAAGGGTTTGACCTGCATGGAGGACCACGCTTGGCTGAGGTCCAGGGAGACCAACTGTTATGTTGATGATGATGTGGTTCTGTAAGTGTATGTGTGTGTGTGTGTGTGCAGGTGTTGGCAGATAAGCATGGAAATGCTCTCTGGCTGAATGAGAGGGAGTGCTCCATCCAGAGACGAAACCAGAAAGTAGTGGAGGAGGCACCCAGGTGTGTGTGTGTGTGTGTGTGTGTGTGTGTGTGTGTGTTTGGAAAAGCATTTTGATTTGTGTGTTACTGTAGCAACAGAGCACAGAGGAATGTGAGAGGACAGCCAAATGACATGCAACCGTGATGTGAAGATCAGTCAGTATGTCGTGTTTTTAGATGTTTTTAGCCGTGTGTCACTTTTGTGCGTGCGTGTGTGTGTGCGTGCAGTACGTTTCTAGATCCTGGCACTCGGCGGGCGATGGGGGATCAGGCTGTGTCTCTTGCTAAAGCCGTTCAGTACTCCTCAGCAGGGACCGTGGAGTTCCTGGTCGACTCCAAGAAGAACTTCTACTTCCTGGAGATGAACACACGCCTGCAGGTGCGCGCACGTGTGTGTGTGTGTGTTCTCGTAACAGCAGGATTAATGAAATAAGTGTATCGCTTAAACCAGAACACTGTGCATAATCACACACAGTGCAAATCTCCCTCATTACTCACGACTCTCCCAGCGTGTTTGTGGGATAGAGTGCTGCTGTAGAGCCGCTGCTTCACTTCACATCAAAGAAGCTGTGTCATTCATTAATGCAGGCCTCCCAGGTGGAGTGTGTGTGTGTGTGTGTGTGTGTGTGCAGTGTGTGTGTGTGTGTGTGTGTGTGTGTGTGTGTGTGTGTGTGTGTGTGTGTGTGTGTGTGTGTGTGTGTGTGTGAGAGAGAGCTGTTTGTGGTTCAAGTTTTGCTTTCTGACTCCTGCATGTGTGCACGCGCATATGTGTGTGTGTGTCTGCGCGTGTGTGCTTTCTCAGGTGGAACACCCCATCACAGAGTGCATCACTGGTCTGGACCTTGTACAACAGATGATTCGTGTTGCTAAGGGTTACAAGCTCCAGCACAAACAGGAAGACATCCCAATCAATGGCTGGGCTATCGAGAGCAGGGTCTATGCTGAGGTAAACAGACCAACATGAGAACAGCCTGTAGCCTGTGACTGTGTCCCATCTGTGGGCATTGTGTTCAAAAAAGCATCACAGGCACTTGGAATGGTAGTGTAAGGGACGGTAGTCATCTGTCACACTCGCTGTGTCGGACAGTGAGCAAGGATTTTAATGTGTGTTAACACTGCCTTTCTGTGGTCTGAAGGGGATTTCAAGCCCAAACACCGTGTTCACACTTGAGGCCCTTTTTGGGTTTTTTTTTTTAATCCAGTTCCATCAGTGTAACCAGAGATGTGCCCTGAGCACAGATGCGGTGATGTCAGGACTTGCACGACCTGAATGGGGTTCTGAACAGCGACAAAACCCATTTGTGAAATAGCAAAACAAATTAAAATGGCGGTGCAAGAGTTTCACCGCAAAGATTGTTTGATGTGATGGTTGAGTGACAGTTCCTTGGAGATTGTGGTTAGGATGAGATTAGTTGGGATGATATTAAATTTAAAGTGAGATTAGAATGAGATTACGGTTAATTTAAGGTGAGGTAAGAGTGAGATTAGGATTAAGGTGGGGTTACAGTGTGATTACGGTTAAATTAAGGTGAGGTTAGAGTGAGATTAGGATTAAGGTGAGGTTACATTTACATTTAGGGCATTTAGCAGACAATATTATCCAGAGTTTTCCAAAGTGCTTTGCATATGTTCAAAGAATGTATCCTAGATAGTAGGTTAGAGTGAGATAAGGGTTAAAGAGAGGTAAGAGTGAGATTAGGGCTAAAGTGTGATTAGAGATTAGGGAGAGATGCTGCAGGTGGATGAAAGACTAAAATAGTGGCTGTTTCCTCTTCTGCACAGACATCTGAGAACATCTGATTTTTGAGTTCTCAATTGAGATGTAGGACAGAAAACAATATAAAGAAAGTTCAGATTTGGTCTACTTTCACAAATGTGAACACAGTGTGAAGCAGCTAAGGTTAGGGCGCCTCCTGCATGTCCACACGTACACATGTGTGCACGTGTGTGTGGCTCTGACTCACTGAGGGGAACAACTTCACCTCCTCATTCATACAGTGGGAAAGAACTTCTCTCCTGCTTGACCTTCTCTCTCTCTTTCTCTCTCTCTCTCTTTCCATCTCTCTCACATTCTCTCTCTCTCTCTTTCTCTCACTGCTGTCTCCATTCATCCTTCTTTCTGTTGAATCTTCACCGTGTTGTTGTCTCAGGACCCCTACAAGTCCTTTGGTCTTCCCTCCATCGGACGCCTCTCCCAGTACGAAGAGCCTGCGCAGCTGCCTGGGGTGAGTTCTCCAGCCGTCACCATGGCAATGTGGCACGGGCAGAAATATCACATTGCGATGATATTGTGTTACACTATACCTGGAATATTTGGATGTGGTGTGTGTGTGTGATTGGATGTGGTGTGTGTGTGTGTGTGTGGTGATCAGTGTATCTCCTATCAATCACCCATCTGGAATTGCTGAGACTGGTCACAGTGGGGGGGGGGGGGTGTTTTGTTAGAGGCCTCATTTGCATATCACAACCTTCTGTGATCTCAGTATTGCAAAGAGGGATGATGGGCAGCGATTGGCGTTTAGTGAAGGCTGAAAGAGAGACACATCGAGAGAGAGACACCGAAAGGGAGAGACAGAGAGACAGGCACACAGAGAGAGAGAGACACAAACGCACACAGAAAAGTGGATGTAGTAGCATCTTTGGCCTCTGACATAAGGGCTGAAGTGGAAATTAAAGGTAGCAGTACTCCACACTCTTACTCTGACAATTGATCATTATGGTATCATACTGCCCTTTCAGCTTTTGAAGTGTGTGTGTGTGTGTGTGTGTGTGTGTCCTAGGCTGGTATGTTTGGTCAGGATGCTCACTGCTCACACATGTTCTTTGAAGCTGTATAGTGCCCTGTAGGGGGGCCAGCCTCTTTACAGCTTTCCTGCCACTAGAGTAAACACGTAATTGATACCAGAGCTGAGGCCATCCTACCTGTGTGTGCACACGTGTGTGTGTGTGTGTGTGTGTGTGTACGCGCACGTATGTGCATGCATGAGCATGTGTATTTATACTCATAAAACAACAAATAAACGCTAATGTTTCCCACTATTTAAGTATTTGTGTGTGTGCGGGCGCCAGTGTGCATGTGTGTCTATCAGTGATCAAAACAGACACCTCTCACAAGGAGAAATATGTTTGCAGTAAAGCCCCTTGTAGCTGAACTGTGATCTATTCTGATGGCGTTTTCGTCCAGGAAGCGACCCTCGCTCCGGATATTTCCCCCCATCTTCTGCCCTTTATATCCCGCAGGAGTGCTGCCGCGGCGACCATGAGCCCCGCCCCTTCTAAAAGCGGCCTCGCGTCGGGTTTCCTCGTCTTTTGTTCGGCGCTATTGTTTGTTGTCGTTGTCATTAGGTGAGAATAGAGTCCGAGAGATGTCCGCCGTGTCCGGACTGGACAGGGAGCCGTGGGCTCGTGGTGTGACGCTGGGCCTCGAAGCAGAACCGTGTTAGGGAGGGCAACCAACTGTGTTTCTGCCTTTTGGTGCAGTCAGTATCTACTCAGTACAAGTGAGGAAGAGATGATGATGATGATGACGGTTGGGAGGTGTGCGTTCACTGCTGCACCAGCCCCCTGGCATGTGACCACCAGTGAGCTTTAATACGTGCTTTTGAACTTCGTCCCAAGGTGAGAGTGGACAGTGGTATTCAAGAAGGGAGTGACATCAGCATCTACTACGACCCCATGATCTCCAAGGTCAGCCGACACACTCAGTTTGCTGGTTTGGGGTTGTAGTGGCCGCGACATTAGAGTGTAATAGTTTTGGATGAAGTGGGCGTCTGATTGATGTCTGATTGATCTGTTGTGCAGTTGGTCACCTATGGAGCCACAAGAGATGATGCACTGAAGAGAATGGAAGAAGCGCTGGATAACTACGTAATTCGAGGTGACTGTCAGACACACTAAACATGGTGTATGGCACATTCTGCCCCTTTATCTCAGCTCAGCTGAATTTCATTAGTTACAGTGTTGTCAACGCGTAACTGAAATAAGAGCTCTTTGTACAAAAAGTGTCATCTTCAGTTAGCGAATAAAATTATGAAAGAAGGAGCATCCCTCATCTCCTTCTCTTCCTGTATCTGTCTCTCCCCATCACTCTCTCTCCCCATCTCTCACTCTTCCCATCAATATCTCTCACACTCTCCCCATCACTCCATCTCTCTCCCCTCACTCTTCACTCTTCCCTTCACTCTTCCCATCTCTTTCCTCTTCTCCATCTGTTTCTCTCTCCTCTTCTCCATCTGTCAATCTCTCTCCTCTTTCTGTCTGTCTGTCTGTCTGTCTGTCTCTCTCTCTCCTCTTCTCCATCTGTCTCTCTCTCTTCCAGGTGTCACCCATAACATTCCTCTCCTGAGGGAGATCATTGTTCACCCTCGCTTTGTATCTGGCGACATCAGCACCAACTTCCTGCCCGAGGTCTACCCTGATGGGTTCAAAGGTCACCCACTGTCGGCATGTGAGCGGCGGGAGCTCCTGGCGGCGTCCGCGGCGCTCTTCATCGCAGCTCAGCTCCGCTCCCAGAGGTTTCTGGGAGAGCAGAGGTCAGGGGTGGGGTGTGGTGGTGGGTGTGGGGGTTGGGGGTGGGTGGAGGGGGCAGACTCTGCACTGCAAGCGCCCTGCTGGGTTTATAGTGTGTGCCAGTAGGGAGCCTCTGTAGACTCCAGAAGTGCTAATGCTGCTTTTAATGCTAAACTAGAGAAGATAAGCTTTGCTCTGACTGGCTTAACTGATCCTTTAATCAATTTGTCATAAAGGATTTGGACTGTTGGGTAAAGGAACATGTAGAAAAATTGTAATTCTTGCGAGAAAGTGATTGCTCCTACTCCTGGACATAGAACGTCCAGCAAACGTGTTCTAGCTGGGGTGTTCAGGTCGGTGTTCAGAGGACCCTCTCCCACGTGGAGGGAACATTAGAGTTGCTGAGATGTAGTGGCATGTGCTGTTTGAACCATTTGCGCCCTCTGTGTGTGTGTGTGTGTGTGTGTGTGTTCTGAGCCTTTTTATTCCACTCATGTCTTCAGGAGATCAGATCATGGTCAGCTTTTGTGCTCATTTATGTCTGTAGTCATAGTACAGCAGGTGTATGACGCACTCTTAACAGCAGGATCTAGCACTCACGTCGGTGTCAAAACAGTCACTCCAACACGCGCACACACCATTCCAACACGCACATCGGTGCTGCTGAGTGGTAAAGTATTTCAGTGCTGCTGAGGGGTTGAGGTATTACAGTACTGTTGAGGTATTTCAGTGCTGTTGAATGTTTGAGGTATTTCAGTACTATTGAGGTGTTTCAGTACTCTTGAGGTATTTCAGTGCTGTTGAGTGTTTGAGGTGTTTCAGTACTCTTGAGGTATTTCAGTTCTTCCCACAGCACTTCTAGACACCTCTGGTTCTCCAGTGTGGCTTCTCCATGAACAGAGTGTGTTGTACCTCAGCAAAACCCAGGGAACAGAAACACACACACACACCTTCTGCACAACAGTATCAAACATACAACAAAAGCAGTGATGTTGTACACTGCAGTAACAAGCATACAATAAGCGCAGTGATGTTGTACACGGCAGTAACAAGCATACAATAAGCGCAGTGATGTTGTACATGGCAGTAACAAGCATACAATAAGCGCAGTGATGTTGTACAAAACTATAACATATCTGTGTCATGTTCCGTGAATTCTCATATGGAGGAGAAGGACAAGCCATCTGTCCAAACATCTCTCCTTCTCCCCCGTTCCTCTCTATTTGATCACTTTCTAAAGTTATTCGTGTGTGTGTGTGTGTGTGTGAGGTAACTGGCCCACCATAGTGGGGAGGTGGGTCCCTTCTCACTAATTGATTTACTTTAGATCTGGTAACACAGAAACTGTCAATCATCCTATGACCTGGGTGTGTGTGTGCGTGCGTGTGTGCGCGTGTGCAAATGTGTGTGTGTGTGTGTGTTCCAGAGCACATGTTCCCAGCATCAGTGCAACAGGCAGGAAGTGAGGGAGGAAGGATTAGCCAGGATAGAGTGGCTGCTTTTGTTATTGAGATTAACAAGTCCGAGCTTTCCTTCCGTCCCTGCCCTAGGATTGGGTCTGTGTGAGGTGTGTTAGACGGGTCTGTGTGAGGTGTGTTAGACGGGTCTGTGTGAGGTGTGCTGGGGCCAGCCTGTGTTTGTGTGTGTTGGGAAGAGTCTGTGCGTGGTATGTTTGGGTGAGGGTGTGTGTGTTGGGGTGAGGTTGTGTTGTAAAGTGTCCGTATCTGCTTTATGAGATGTTATGTTGTTTTTATTATTCTCAACATTGTGGTGTCACAGCTGTTACAGGGTTTCTTTAGCACACTTGTGTGTAAATTGCTGTGCGTGTGTGTGTGTGTGTGTGTTTCCAGGGTCTCTAATGCTCCTCAGGAGAGGAAGAGATGGGAGCTGAGTGTGAAGTTGGAGAAAGAAGTTCACATGCTGGCTGTGTCACGCTCTCACTGTACCTACACAGTAAGAGACTCGCCTCACACCTAGTCTCTCCCGTCCTGTAGTCTCTCCCATCCCGTAGTCTCTACCACCCCCTAGTCTCTACCGTCCCCTAGTCTCTACCGCCCCGTAGTCTTTAATCATCCCGTAGTCTCTTCTATCCTGTAGTCTTCACCATTGTCTCAGGAGCTGTGAAGCTTCACCCATGTTTACATCAGTCGACTCAACTCCTGCTTGTGCTGGTCCTGTCAGAGGCTTGGATTTCCGGCCTCCTGTATCATGGTTCTCCCAGAGAGAAAAGATCTCTTCTCTCTCTCCCTCTCCCTCCCTCTCTCTCTCTCTCTCTCCCTCCTTCTCTCCCTCCCTCCCTACTTGTACTCAGATTTAAACCACTTCCTCCAAAATCTCTTCTCCTTTCCAACAGTGCTCCTAGCATTCCCTCTCTGAGCCCCTCCTCCCTCTCTCTCCCTCTCTCTCACTTTCTCTCCCTCTCTCTCTCTCTCTCTCAGAACGTCACTCACTCTCTGTGTGTTTGTACATCTGTGGAGCTGCACTTGGGATGAAAGGCTTCTCAGGGGCCCCAGATGGATCAAAAGGGCTGATCTGGTATCAGCTCCCCACAGCCCACATAATCAAATTAATGGAATTTCCAATGGCAAATGCTGATCCGAGATCTGACCTGTTTAAGTCAAAACCCCTGATTTTTGTACAGCCCTATCATTTCTCACAGCTGTGGACTTTTCATCATGCCAATCAAACTTCAGGGCCAGCCTCCTGATCTGGGGTCAGCTGTTGCTGTTTTACACACTAACAAATGCCATTATAATTTGGTATTCACTACATCAACCTCAGATCTCAGAAAAATGCAACTTTTTTTGTAGTATGCAGAAGTGTTTGTACTTTCTGTCAGACGCCTGTAGGATTTTAATCTGAACTATTTCCATCGGTCTTTTCGTCGACTCATCGCGAAAGATTTTCAAGCACTGTTAAAAAAACAAGAAAACAAACCCAAACCAGCGGACCCGAGCGGGGCAGCACATTTGTCTGCAGGCTGTGCGGATGCGTGGAGAGGGGTCTGCTCTGTGAGTGACACGGACCTCTCCGATGCTGGGTGCAGATGTTTTGGGGGCTTGTCCCCAGCTCTACAGAGCACCAGGGGCCCGGGGCTTCTGGGAGGTTCACCCACCCACCCACAGACCAAGAAGAGCAAAGCTGGGCTGCTGTTTACACAAGTGGCTCTGGGTTGAAAGTCAACCCCCCTGTTACTTTTTTAAAGGGGTGTGTTTATGTGGGTGTTTGGGTGTGCGTGTGTGTGTGTGTGATGCAGATGGGATTTGAAACAGAGCCCCTGGTTTTTCGTAAAGAGGCATCAGGTGGACTGAGGATAACAGGCTACAGATATCACATCTCTCTCTTTTTCTCTCTCTCACTCTCTCTCTCTCTCTCTCACACACACACACACACATACACTGCCCAGCAGTCTCTCTCACAGGATCAAGCACCTGTGAGAATACTCTCCAACACACTTGCCCTGTCTGGCGATGATAGATTGATACTGAATTACATTCTAGCACCGTGGGTGAACTCCCTCCATGGTGTGTGTTTTCAGGTGGAGATTGATGGAGAGAAAGTGGAGGTAACTGGGCAGTGGAATCTGGCTTCTCCATTGCTACCCCTCACTATTAACGGCAATCACAGAGTTCTGCAGGTGAACACTCACCCTCTTCCTCACTCACACACACACACATACACATAGATGAATGCACACACTCACACCCCCCCCTTCCTACAGTCTCATATACACTATCACTCACTAACTCAGCTGAGGCGCACACACACACACACACGCACACACACAGCTGACCCATCACCCCCTCATAATGAGTCTTTCGTGACTGCTTGGCTGCTTCTCGTTTCAGTGTCTGTTGCGTAGCCCTGCTGGTGAGATCTCCCTGCAGTATCTGGGCACCTCGGTAAGTTCAGCCACATCTCACCCCACACACACCCCAGTCCTGCCCCCTCAGCCACCCATATCCTGCCCTCCAACACCTAAGCCTTTGTGCGGGAGCAGATGAAACCCTCAATCAGCCGACACACCTTACAGCAGGACTAATCCCAGGTCTAATCCCTTACTTTGTCCCGAACCAGACGACGACATAGAAACTCACGTGCCAGCATTGATCTCGGTCTGGGAGCCCATATTCTCATACCCTGCAGTCCGATTGCATCAGTGCGGGACCCAGACGGAGGGGGTGTGTGTGTCCTCCCGCCGTGAGTCGCGTGGTTTGACCTGCAGCCTGGCGCTCTGGGAGGGCAGCCGTGGAGGCCCAGAGCTGTGCAGGCAGAGTGAGCTTGGTGGTCAGGGAGCGGAGTGAGTGGTGGAACACTGTGGTGTGAGAAATGCTGGCATGAGTGTGAGAGAGGCATTGTGTGTGTGTGTGTGTGTGTGTGTTCCCACAAACACTCCAGGTGTCTGCAGCACCAGCCAAACTTCCTCCCTTCCACCCACACACCACCCAACCTCGGCCCCGCCCACTCCTCGGCTCCACCCACACAGTGTCCAGCACTAATCAGCCTCCAGGCGGGTTGAGCCACACGGTGGTTGGACAGGCCTGATCTGGGCAGGAAGAGGATGCAGTAGCGCACGGACGGGACCTGCCTGTCCCAGCAGGGACCCCATGCTTCACACACGCCGCCGCCTTCCGCCTATCCGGCATGGCTAGGTCATCAGGGCGACCCTGGGCGACCCCCCTGCTTTCTGGAGGCTCCCCGCCAGTCCTGGAAGAATATGTGCTTCTGGAAACCCAGGCCACCTGTGCAGAAACACAACAAAGTCCTTTGAGCTGCGAAGTGCCGGTCAGGATATTTTTGTGAAGGGTGAGGAGAGGTTAGGGTGCCTGTGAGGTTAGGGTGCCTGTGAGGTTAGGGTGCCTGTGAGGATAGGGTGCCTGTGAGGTTAGGCTGCCTGTGAGGTTAGGGTGCCTGTGAGGTTAGGGTGCCTGTGAGGTTAGGGGTGCCTGTGAGGTTAGGGTGCCTGTGAGGTTAGGCTGCCTGTGAGGTTAGGGTGCCTGTGAGGTTAGGGTGCCTGTGAGGTTAGGGTGCCTGTGAGGATAGGCTGCCTGTGAGGATAGGGTGCCTGTGAGGATAGGCTGCCTGTGAGGTTAGGGTGCCTGTGAGGATAGGGTGCCTGTGAGGTTAGGGTGCCTGTGAGGATAGGGTGCCTGTGAGGTTAGGCTGCCTGTGAGGTTAGGGTGCCTGTGAGGTTAGGGTGCCTGTGAGGTTAGGGTGCCTGTGAGGTTAGGGTGCCTGTGAGGTTAGGCTGCCTGTGAGGATAGGGTGCCTGTGGGGCAGGGGGACCGTCACACACGTGAGAACCACAGGGGTGTCCACACACCCAGATGCTCTGAAACACACTGACCTTCCTCACTCCGGCTTCATCTTCAAATCCATCGCATTGGGAGTTTGATATTATTGCTACTTTTTATTGTGTTATCACTACTGTTGAGTAGTAGTAGTAGTACTAGCAGCAGTAGTATTAACCTGAGCCCGTCTGGGGGCCGGGGTTTAGTAGTCATAGTAACCATCTCGGGGACGCTGACCCTCGTGATGTCCGCCCGTCTCGGGTGATGAGGTCACACTTCCTTGGCCGGGTTTCTGGGAAGCATTCACTTCTCTCCGTGAAAGGTTCCGATGTTTCCAGAGCGGCGCAGTTAACAAGAGTCACCTCTGGTCTGGTGACTCACGACCCGGGGATGACCTCATCAGCCGCAGGACGGGCATGGTGCTGGTCTCCCTGACGCCGAACGCAGGTTGCATAAGTGAGACCTGCAGGGGAACATGGCCGCTGTTGCCATGGTGCCCATTGCAGCATGAGCTAGAGGTTCCAAGTCTGCTGCTCTTCAGGTCATCTCCAAGCCATTCGCCCGTCTGCTTTCATATGATCTGTCATAGGTTTATAAAGTCTATTTATGCTGTCCCTCCCCTCCCCCCCCCCCTCTCTCCCTCTCTCTCTCTCTCTCTCTATAGTGTTTTTTCACTAATTAGCTCAGGTTAGGAGCAGGCTCTCTGCAGCCCATTATAAGCTAATGGCTCTCCATTAACGACTCAGTGTGGGAGGCCTCATGCCCTTGTCTGTGTTTGTGTGTGTGTGTGTGTGTGTGTGTGTATGTGTATGAGAGTCTCGCATTGCTACTTCTCATTCATCCCATCTCTGTCATTGTAGAGGGAGAAGTTCTGCTCTTGGTCTAATTGAATTAGGTTGTG
Source organism: Brachyhypopomus occidentalis (assembly GCA_020368025.1). Classification (NCBI taxonomy): domain Eukaryota; kingdom Metazoa; phylum Chordata; class Actinopteri; order Gymnotiformes; family Hypopomidae; genus Brachyhypopomus; species Brachyhypopomus occidentalis. Next base: position 2,268,481 of record JAGXOD010001376.1, read on the forward strand.
TGTTGTGAAAGCCACTCACCTCTTTGATGGGAATAGAGCCTCCACCCACCATGTGAACGCTGCTTTTGGGAATCCTGGGTGCCATCTAGAGGCAAAGAGGAGAACTGCAGGGGGTGTCTGCTCTAGTTCTGCTTGTAGTCAGCAGATGGCTGCAAAAGTGCTTGGTGCAAGGTCTTGTCCTTGCTATTCCCAACTTTTTAATTAGGGTGTGCGTCTGTGTGTGTGTGTGTGTGTGTGTGTGTGTGTGCGCGTGTGCGCGCGCATCTGTGTGGGCGTGTGCACTTCTGCATGTGTGTGTGTGTGTTCACATGTCCCCTGTGTTGAGTTTAAGGGGTATGTGTATGTGTGATTAATGTCTCCCCTGTGTTCAGTTTAAGGTGCGTGTGCTTAGTGTGTGTGTGTTTACCGTGTCCCCTGTGTTCAGTTTAAGGTGCGTGTGCTGAGTGTGTGTGTTTACCGTGTCCCCTGTGTTCAGTTTAAGGTGCGTGTGCTGAGTGTGTGTGTGTTTACCGTGTCCCCTGTGTTCAGTTTAAGGTGCGTGTGCAGTTTAAGGTCCCCTGTGTGCGTGTGCTGAGTGTGTGTGTGTTTACCGCGTCCCCTGTGTTCAGTTTAAGGTGCGTGTGCTGAGTATGTGTGTGTTTACCGCGTCCCCTGTGTTCAGTTTAAGGTGCATGTGCTGAGTATGTGTGTGTTTACCGTGTCCCCTGTGTTCAGTTTAAGGTGCGTGTGCTGAGTGTCATGGCTGCTTCCCTGATCAAGCACATGCCCGAGAAGCTTCCAGAAGACACCAGCAGCATCCTGCGCTCGCCTATGCCCGGCACCGTGGTGGGCGTGGCCGTCAAACCTGGAGACACGGTATGACACGGCAACACAAGCTCCGCCCACAACACACAGCAGCGAAACCCCTGGCACTTCAGGACACGCTTCAGCTCTGAGAATGCAGGACTATGCAGTTAGCTGATTTCCCTCTGCCTAGCCGCACCTGACTATTGAACCGTCTCCCTTAGCAACACACGGCGCTCAACCCTGAGATCATTGCTGCCCTGCCTTGCCAGTTAGCACTAGATGAAATATTAATTAGTCAGTAAAATATTAATTGGATTCCATAGTTGGTACTATTAATAAAGAGCAATAGTAGCTTAGCTCCTACTGTAGTCACCATCATGCTGAGACATGCTGTATGTGTCTGGAACGTGTCTAACTGGAGAGAGAGAGAGAGAGAGAGAGAGCAGCCTAACTGGAGAGAGAGAGAGAGCAGCCTAACTGGAGAGAGAGAGAGAGAGAGAGAGCAGCCTAACTGGAGAGAGAGAGAGAGAGAGCAGCCTAACTGGAGAGAGAGAGAGATAGCAGCCTAACAACTAACTGGAGAGTCTTTTTTTGTCTGTGTGCATCTGTGTATGTGTTTAATACATAGTTGTATACATGGTGTGTGCACTAAAAAGGGTTGTCCAGCTTGTGCACGTGTGTGTGTGCGTGTGCGTGCGTGTGTGTGTGTTTGCGTTTGCATATGTGTGAGACAGGTTGCTCGCTCACACAGGAAGCATGTCAAATATATGCTAGACTGGCCGTCTCCACTTAATACATTACAGTCAGCCCCTTCCAGTAATTCTCTCCTCTCTCTTATCCATCTGTCTCTCCCTCACACACACACATCAGTTAAGAGGTCTCCTTCTGATTAGGCTTCCTGCACTTTACATGTACACACATGGATGCATTCACACGTGTAAAACACAAATGTTTGCAACTAACAAACACACACATGTGCACACACACATGGACCGGCACAAACCACGTGTGTTCTCTGGTAGACATTGGTATACTGTTCATCCTCATTGTTCATGGCGGCTAGAGGAAGGAAGTGTGATGTGATGAGGAGGGTAACGGTCCTGTAATCATCTTTGTTTCTTAAGTACTGTGTGTGTGTGTGTGTGTGTGTGTGTGTGTGTGTGTGTGTTCACAGGTGGCAGCGGGACAGGAGATCTGTGTGATTGAAGCAATGAAGATGCAGAACAGCATGACTGCAGCAAAAACTGCCAAGGTTAGAGCACACACACCGACACACACACACACCGACACACACACACACACACGCATGCATGCATGTATAGAGCATAGCACTCATCTACTAGTCCTCCCAGATAATCACTGAGACATTTTGTAGTCTTCGGAGAGAGAGAGAGAGAGAGACAGATGCCAATGTGAAATAAACATGCCACAGTTCTTCTGGGGAAATTATGACTTGTATTGTAACTTTTTTGATTGTGAGAGAGACAGATAGAACAAAGCACAGGACAGAAAGACAGAACAATGGCACAGTGTTTGTATTGGCCATGTGCTTGTGTTTTAGCAGGTGCTCAGAACAGTGCTGATTAATCTCCACTCAGACATACGATGCACTTCCAGCTTCAACTGTGTTTAGAAAGGGGTTTCTGCAGGTTTCTCCATTCAGTCTTCCTGCATCATGTCGTGTGTGTGTGTGTGTGTGTGTGCGCGTTTCTCCTCAGGTTAAGAGTGTACACTGTAAAGCTGGTGAGACAGTTGGAGAGGGAGATCTTCTGGTGGAGCTGGAATAAACACAAACACACACACTTCTTTCGGATTGGATATTCACCCTGTGGAATCACACATTAGTGGCCTGGAAGCTCCTTCCAGATTTTGCGTTGTCTTTCTCCTCGGCTTGCAGCTCTCTGCGTAGTCATGGGAAGCAAGACAACCCAAAAGCAGGACCCCTCCTGTGCCAGCCGGCAAGGGCCCGGCCCCTGCAGGGAAACCCCACGGACCAGCCTGCACACAACACTGCTCATCACGTGTGGCGCATTCACACTACAATGAAGTGAAGCACAATAAACTCTCCAACAGCTGTTCACTTCTCTGTAGGACACTGGTCCTCACTCCTTATGTTTCATGTATTGTACAGAAATCACACTAATGAGGTTTCAGATAAATATGGGATAGTTTTTTCTTTTTAATAGATTAAAAATTGATTTCATTTGCAGGAAACTCAGCAGGTCTATGTAGTCCTTGGTTTTAAAATCAAATTAAAAAAGGTGTTGGTATGTGAGGATTAATGCTTCATTCGGGCAAGACCGAAAGCTCCATGCGGTTTACCACAACCCTGTGCGTACGGTGTGCTTCACCATGGGAACGAGGCGGGTGGATGAAGCTTTACGAAGAGCCCGGGAGGAAGAGGAGGAGGAGGAAGATGAGCAAGAGGAGGTGTTGGAGCTGTGGTGGTGTTGGAGCTGGAGCACCACTCACTCTCTTTCCTCCTGGAACTCCACATCGCCCCCTAGAGCCATCTGGCTGTAAATGTTTTTAAAACACGATTTTTGTAAAAATAAAAATGCGACTCGAGGGAAAGAGCTCCGTTGTTTTTAGTGTTTTAGAGTTTGTTTTTAGTAATATTCACAGTCCCTTATGAATTTCTAGTCTTGAGGCAGAGATATTGTTTGAATACAGACCCCTGCTAGCCAATCAGTGAGAGTGCAATGGGTGAGCCTGTGATTGATTGGTTCCACTCAACCATCTGCTGCTGGGTCAAGACAAGCCAATGATGTCACTGCGTCTCCCGCTCTTACTCACATGCCCCCTCCCTCCGTGGAGAAACGAGTCGTCCTCTATATTGCGCTCATTTGTTTTTAATGTAGCAATGTTTTTTTTTTACAGACATATTTTAACAAATGTAAACAAAATAAGTCAGTCAAGATCGCTGGCCTCTTTTGTTGGGTAGTTTCACTGTGCTGGGATGGCTACAGGTTGTCTCCATGGTGACTCAGTCATCTGAAAGACGTTGTTAAGGGCGCCCGCTGTGGAGGACTGTCGGCCATTACAGTGTTACAGACCCTCTCAGAAGTGGCCTAGTGGCGTTCAGTGTAAACGTAATGTCAGACGTTCAGGTCCAACTGGTGGTCGCTCTATATCATACCCAACCGTTGTCAACCCCAATGAGTGTGATGTTGTGTCTGTGTATGTGTATTTGAGAGAGAGCCTGAGTGTGTGTGTGTGTGTGTGTGTGTGAGAGAGAGAGAGAGTGTGATGGAGAGTGTGACTATATCTTGTCTTCTCTCACTGTTGTGGTTTTTGTACTGCGTGCTCAATCTGATTTGCATTACTAGGTTTGTGCTTGAAAAGACTCGCCGCTTCCTGTGACCTTGTACTCGAGCCTTAGAAAGCTGCCCTCACCCACGCATGCCTCATTCTGAGTATGACCCTTAACCCCTGCCTTATTCTGCTTTAACCCCTGCTTTCTTCTGCTTCATTCTCTTCCACCACGAGATGTATAGTCTTACAGCCGCTTTACGGCTCTCCGAAGCCAAACTTCTCGGTATCTCCCTCCTTCTCGTCACAGAAAGGGAGAACTCCATGTCTTCTTTTGTGTCCTCTCCTTCGGTTAATGCCTAAGGAAGCAGGAGGGACCCTTGTGACCTCTGCTGGCTCAGTAGGTCCACGCTGCCGGCGCCCGCCATAGGTTCGGCCGTCCCCAAAAAAATAAAAACCAAAACGGGCTGCCCCTCCCCCTGGTGGGTGTGGTGCGCGCGGCCAGGGCCCAGGAGCCTCAGACCGTAGTGACCCTCATGACCAGCTCACGGTTGCCGTTGCTGGGCTGGCCGTTGGCGGCTGCTGGGGGGGTGAGGGAGGAGGTGGGGGAGGCGGCCGTGGAGGCGCGGCGCTCCTGCGAGCGGAGGTGCTGGCTGAGCAGCTGCAGCAGGTTGTACGTGCAGTGATGGTCCATCGGAGGCGGGGCCATGAGGGGCGGGGCCAGCCCGTTCCCCGCCTCTGCCGTGGCCTCGGGCGTCGTCCCGGCTGCCGGGGGCACAGCCGTGGCCGGAGTCATGGCGGCTGCCATGAGTGAGGAGGTAGAGGGGGAGGGGCCGGTGCCAGTGGGCGGGGCCACGGCGGCTCGGCTGCTGAGGGGGAGGGTCAGGGCGCGCAGGGTGCTGCTGCCGCCCTTCTGCGGGTCGTCCGTGTCCCTGACCTTGTCGTAGTTCAGAACCTTCCACTGCTGATTCACTGCTTGCCAGCGATTGAAGATCCGGAACACAGACGGACCCTCGTGCACGATCAGGGCTGAAGGGGGCGGAGAAGACCACGGTCAGCACGTGTGTATACACACACACAAACACACAGTGCTGTTGTTTGTGAGTATCTTACAGTAAATCAAGTCAAACCAAACATTTGTAAGCCTGATATTAAGAAACAGTTTGGCTTTGTTGAGCCTGGTGTGTCTCCTGTATGTTGTGAGGATCAGCTACATAAGAGTTTTGGTATGTTTTCCTCTGTGCTGGTAAGGAAGCCCCCCCCACACACATGCTGTTGGGAGACACCCTCACTCCTCTGTACACTCGTCAGTGCTGAGCCCTTTCACCTCCCGAGAGCCTGACTGGGTCTCGCGCCTCGAATGCCACGGCTGTGTGAGACATGCTGACCAGGGCCCGTGCGTGACACCTGAGACGTGCTGACCAGGGCCCGTGCGTGACACGTGACATGTGAGACGTGCTGACCAGGGCCCGTGCGTGACACCTGAGACGTGCTGACCAGGGCCTGTGCGTGACACGTGAGACGTGCTGACCAGGGCCTGTGCGTGACACGTGAGACGTGCTGACCAGGGCCCGTGCGTGACACGGCAGAAAAGCGCCGTGTAATGCCGGGGGAGGGTGGGAGGGGAGGCATTGCTCCACCCCCTGTCAATCACGCCGATGCTAGCCAATGTCTGGCGTGCACAGCTAGCGTGTTGGGCGCAGTGTTGGAGCGTGGGCAGCGGTTCAGTGCTCAGCCGCCTGTGTTCCTGAGGGAGTGTGTGCAGGCTGTTAGCCGCATGACCAAGAGTGCTAGCTAACTGACAGCCGGGAGTTGGCATAACGACCACATGGGGAGGACAATGTAAAGAACCAGCTCCTCTCCCATCGCTACACACGCCAGTAGTTATTAAGGAGTTGCAAGCATTTTTATTTTTCACACTGGTGGTGTTCCGTTATAGTGTGTGTGTGTGTGTGTCAGAGAGAGATGGAGATAATGATAGGAACACACACCAGAATATATGCCAGAATAGCTGAACGGCCTAAATATGCAAATGTTCACACACAGATCGTACTTCACCCCATCTACCCACACCTACATTCCCCCAATTCATTCTTCATTCACTATGACTGCAAACACACACACACACACACACACACAGAGCATCATGCAGTGTGCCAGTCATGCTGAAAGAGTCTTGATCTGATTTAGTAATGCAGCTGCCAGCAACCACTCCATCTCTCCTCCGCACTCCTCTCTTGATTTCATCCCTCCATCCCAGCCCCACAACCCCTAACTCTGCTCCACTCACACACTCGTGCACGCTTTGACAGATCTGCAGACACTCCTCCTGGGCGCTATTTTTGTTAGCAGTGGAGTGTGAAAATGACTAGTGTGTGTGCGTGTGCACGTGCGTGCTGCGCGTACAGCCACCACAACACGCCCAGGTGAGGGGAGGGGAGGGGCCTGGGTCTGTGTGAGGGAGAAGAGGGGAGGGGCCTGGGTCTGTGTGAGGGAGAAGAGGGGAGGGGAGGGGCCTGGGTCTGTGTGAGGGAGAAGAGGGGAGGGGCCTGGGTCTGTGTGAGGGAGAAGAGGGGAGAAGAGGGGAGGGGCCTGGGTCTGTGTGAGGGAGAAGAGGGGAGAAGAGGGGAGGGGCCTGGGTCTGTGTGAGGGAGAAGAGGGGAGGGGCCTGGGTCTGTGTGAGGGAGAAGAGGGGAGGGGCCTGGGTCTGTGTGAGGGAGGGGAGGATAATGGCAGGAGTCTTTTCCTGAGCAGTCAACGCTCATTCTGTTTCACAGTGGGGTTCTAAAGACTAGACACTAGAGGCTCTGAATCACATGAACGTCCTGGTGCTCAGTTTCTGTCTGCCTCTGTCATTCTAAATTTAAACCCCACGCAAAATCCTCATCTATCAGTTCATCTCCTCCCTAGTACTCTCTCTCTCTCAGGCCCCTGATCTGCTCGTCACTGATGGAGAATGTGAGCTGTGCATTGATTTAAAACACACACTTCGCATAAAGCTTGAAAAATCAGGTCGACTGGAGAAAGCTCTGAAGACGATGCTTGAATTCTGATCGGCAGGTTGCTTCTCACTCCACTCCAGGCGCTGTTGCTGGCTCCCTCACCATTTTATCACACACCACACACACTCACACTCTGCCATCACTCTCATGTTTTACTCACATACTCACACATCCCCTCCAATAAACACCACATTCATGTTATTTTCTTCCTACTGAAATTAAAGAGATTACTCTGGGTCATAATTGGCGAGCAGAACATTGAAAGGTTTCTATATTTAGACACGCACTGTCTCAGCAAAACCTGTTCTGCTAACCTGAGCTAAATTGCCCTTTTTCTTCTAGCTTCCCTGTCACCATAGTAACCATCAGCAAAACCACCAAATCATACTCGTATGGAACAGAACATGATAACATGATATTGGAGTTCAAAGTACTTATGGAGTACTTTGTCCATCTCGCATCTCTGGTGCTGGGGTCCTGTCGATTCTCTGTCGCGCTACTGAGGAAACCTGGCATTGTTTACACTGCTCCAACACCTCCTCCAACAGCTCAGCTCTGGGGGCGACTACCAGACTCCTCCCCAAACTCCCCCAGTACTGCTAATGTAAACCTGAGCAGGTGCATTAATGACTGTGTACCACAGGTTACTGATGATCGGTTGGCCAGTGTAGTAAGACATTCCACTTATTTTATAGTTCAGTACATTCCTGATTATGCTAATGAGGGGTTTGGTCATTTAGCTAAGCACTGCTCAAAAACAAAGTATTACTATTATCTGCTGATAGACTCTATAGGCAATAGATGGGGCCCAAATATTTAAACCCCTGTGTTCTCTCTCTCTCTCTCTCTCTCTCTCTCTCTCTCTAGTCCATTAATCTGCTCTGTTTGGTCGAGACAGAGTGATATATCACAAGAGAAACCCTGAAGGACTTAGCCATTGATCAACCCCTCACACGTGTACACACACACATACACACACACACACACAAGCGTGCGCATGTACACACGCATACTCACGCACGTATTAGTCACAGAAAGCATCCAGACTGCCAGTTCACTCCCTCTCTCCCCTTCACTGTATCAGCAGTCTCTGTATCAGCAGTAAAAAACCTTTACTATTCTCTTTAATCTACCCACAGAGTGCCTAACAGCCCCCACTCTACATCCAACTGCTTCTCCACCCTATGATCAGCTTCGTCTGCCGTGACGGCGGGAAAGGATCCCCCTCCGTCAGTGCACGGGTGTAGCGCTGCTGCTTCCATGCTTCCGGACTCCTCTGCTTTTAGAGGCCATCTGTGAGCCAGTGACCCAGGAAATGGCCTCTGTCCAGAGCCCGTATGTGACGCAGCAGGTGGAGGCGACCTCCGCCCAGACAGAGGCCTCCAGCACCAAGGCACAGCACCAACTGCAGGGCTCCTATGACAGCTTTTTATTGGAGTAATTACCGCCAAAGAAATCTCCTCCACGTTCAGACCCAGCTATTTGTCAGTTCATTTCCTCTCCCTCTCTCTCTCCATCTCTCTCTCCCTCTCTCTCTCTCCCTCCTCTTCTCTCTCTCTCTCTCCCCCCCCCCTTCTCATGGAGTAAGTGTCTCTTGTCACATGGCCTGCAGTGAGGCAGATCCACACTTATCAGACAATTTCTAATTGATGTACGATTTCATCATTTAATTAGAAACAATGTTTCACAGTGGAATGATTTGTTTGTGTATGCGTGCGCATGTGTGTGTGTGTGTGTGTGTGTGTGTGTCATCGGTTACAGTCCTCAGTTACAACCAGCTCTTGGAACACTGTGTTTTCACAGAAACATAACTGAATTATTGCTGCACTGACATCACAAGAAGGCCAAATACTCTCTTTATTCTACAACTTTTTCCTTTAGTCTCTCTCTCGCTATTGTTCTGTCTTTCTGTCCTGCGCTTTGTTCTTTCTGTCTCTCTCACTCTCACATTCTCTCTCTCTCTCCCCCCCCCCTCCATAGCTCCTCAACACTCACCCTAATTCTATTACTCGGTACCAAAAGCTGAAGACGGCTCCGTGTCACCAGCTGGGCTGCTGCTGAGATAAGCAGGACTGGTGCTGTCAGAGCAGAGCAGACACTTCTCCTCCACATCAGCAGAACGCCGCCAAGAAACCAGGACATTCCAGAGCAGAAACAACTGCCAGGAAGTCAATACCAATAATACCAATTAATGTGTTTTCTTTTGTTTTTGTTGCATATTTGGAATCTAACAACTTCTGTCCATTATTAGCACCGTCAGCTTGGCACGTTTATACTCTAGACTTAGACACACTAGATCTACAGCAATTTAATATTGTTTAACTAGTACTGTAAACTGTTCTTAACAGTCTAGACGCGTGTATCTGTCTGCTTTTATGTATAAACACGCGGCTGTTGCTGTAGCCAAGAATGAGCCGTCTCCATGACGCCCACGCTGTGGTCCGCTCGGATCGAGGTCGGCCGCTGCCGTTGGCTGAGCCTGCGTGCGGTTTATGTGCCGGCGTGTCTCAGCATGGGCCTGTTTAAAATTAGCACCAGCTCGCCGACGCTTAAGGTGCAACTCCTCCCTCCTCTGGAGCTCCCATACATCACGGCGCGGGCCAGAAATAGGAGCCCTGGCAGCATCGCGGGAGGCGGGTTGGGCGGCGGCTCGGAGCCAGTGGGAGGTTCTGAGAAGCTCCGCCTCTCTGAGAAGCTCCGCCTCTCTCAGACGGTCTCCTCTCGTGACCTCCCTCGCTCCTCCAGGCCCCCGCGTCCTTCAGGACAAGTCAAGTGAAGCGTTCGCTATGTGAAGATCGCAGGGAGGAACTGGACCTGGATAGCCAGTTTGTTGAAGAGGTAGTTACATCTTTCCATTCACACAGACACACACACACACACACACACACACTCAGTGCCAGTAATAAACCATCAACCATCTTTCTCCAGTTTCACAACTCTAATGCATAATAAACTATATGATATTGTTCATAAGTAGTGAGTGACACAGGCCTATGGGATGATGTGTGTTGGGATGTTGTGTTCATGCTGTGTTCCATATAACACTGTTTTTCACTCTTGTCCCTGGGGACTCTCAGCCGGTCCATGCTGGCTTGGTTGGCCCAGCTCCAGGCCCGAGTGTTCCAGATATTCTACGCTCTGGACCACGTGAACGGAGCGGGAACGGAGCAAGCGCAAAGCCCGTCCGGACTCCCGGAGGACCCGGCTGGGAAACACCATTGACCAGAAATCTCCACCATACCATTTCACCAAACCTCCACCACCATTTCACCAAAGAGAAAGACGGAAAGCGGCTGAAAGCTTTTGTGGTGGACCGGGCGGTACGGCAGCTCACCGATGCACACCAGGTCCATGAAGCCGTACATGGCGTAGCAGATCTGGAAGAGCAGGTCCTGCCGCTGCCACTTGGCGGAGGGGCTGAGCGAGGACCACACCAGCCAGGAGATGCTGGCGATGAGGAAGAGCGAACCCAGCACGGCCGCCGCGATCTGCACCTTCTCGATCACCGTCAGCGAGATGGTTTGCCACTGCACGTGCAGAGAAAGAGAGGGAGGAGAGGAAGAGGAGGAGAGGTGGCGTGAGAGAGGGGGATGAGGTGTGTAATAGTCAAAACAACCCGGATGTGCAATGTAGAGACCAAGCAAGGTAATATAGGACCAGTTCACCTGAGAGGGGTTCGAAAGAAGATTACATGTAGTGGCTTTCTAAATTAGATCACCTGAGGTGGGTTCTAAAGAAGATCACCTGTAGTGGGTTTTTGGTGCTGATGGCAATGACCTGGTACTTGTAGTAGCAAAGCTCACAGCTCCAGGAGCCTCGCTCACTGATCCACTTGATCAGACAGGGCTCATGAGTGCAGCGCACTGAGCCGCTACAGCGACACGGACTCAGCAGCTCCCCCTGCAGGACCCAACATGCAAGCACACACAAACACAGGCAGACATGTTAGCGCTTTATTTTAGAGCAGCAACATCTTCAGTGTAAGACAATAAAAGCTTTTTTTTCAGTAATGACTTATGTATAATTAGTTTGGGACCTTTTATGCTAGATGAAAACATTATATTGACAAAACCTTCTAGTAAAGATGCACATTTAAGGAATAACTGCTCTCCTATGTCCTGTTTTAGATGAGTCTTTTGTGAGGAACACGTTCTGGTTTACTGTCATGATGCACACTGTAATTAGGGATTGTAAAGCAGAGGAGTGATATACTGAGCCTTCTCTTTATTAGGTCAACACTTAAACACTAGGAGCACTCAGTATTAACAGCTGCACGGCAGCGGCTAAGTTGAACGGGCTGGAACGGCGCCAGGCACGGTACCAGTTTAGCAGGCACATCTCTGGTGCTGGGGTCCTTACATGTGTCTGTGCTACTGCTGGGCTGACAGTGACCCACCACCATAAAAAGGTCCAGTGGGTAACAGAACAGGTCGGAGAACGAACAGTGATGCATAGCGGCGGTGAATGGGGCTCAGCTTCTGATGCGTCCCTCACAGACGGCTCTACGTCAGATAGTCGTGCTCCTACCGACTGCCACAGACGGCATCTTTTAGAGGGCTCACCTTTCACATAAAAACCATTACCCGATTTGAGATAAATAGCAAGTTATAGCAGAGGTCAGAAGTCCTAAGTGCAGTAAACACAGCTCCACTGCAGGTCAGTGAGATGCCAAGATCACCCAGCATGCACCACAAAGAGCTTCAGGCCTATTAGAATGTCTGTTATTCAGTGGAGCACAGAGGTGCACCACAACACAGCACAGCGTGAAAGTGCCGTGGGTGTATGTGGGTGTGTGTGTCAGAAAAACACATACTCAGACACACACACACACACACACGCGCACAAGACACAGCTCTTTTGAAAGAGTGCGTGTCTACACAAAGCTCTTCTAGCCAATTTGTCGAATGATTCTACATTCATCTGCCGCTGCCTTCATTATGGGAATACAAACTCTCATTATGGAAAAAACTCTATGTGTCTAATTAAACACATTCCTTATTGAATAGTAACCAGAGACAATGACTGTGTAGCTTTTATTTGGCCCAGTGAAGACTTCACACACACACACACTATAATAATCAGACTAGACCATCTGTTGTGCGTTCACAGTATGCTGGCTAGGACAGACTCTCACCAGGCAGGGTCTGACTGATTGCCCCTTTGTTAGGCTGATCTGGGGCCAGTTTTGCAGTTCCTCTCAAACTTCATGCCAGAGGCACGGACGTTCAGGTTGAAAAAGGACAAGTCACTTCCATCAGTTTTGTATGACCCAGCTGATACCACTGATTCACCCAGCCTTCTTAGCAAATCCTGAGGTAGAGTTTTACTTCCTGGCCCTGCACTGTGCAACTCTGCTGCTCTGGAGTGATGCGGGAGAGCGGGGCTCGTCCCCCAGGGTCCTAGAGCCCTTCGTCTGCTGCCTGCTCACAGCAGCAGTAAGAAATACTGTGGCTGCACCCAGACTTGGCTCGCTATACAATATTACATCATGTTAACTGCCAGCAATGCCTTTCTTTCCTACTCAGTCGTTTGCCCTAATTCCAACCTTGGCCAGTCTGTGTTTGGAAACTGTTGTGAGATCATGGAGGGAAAAAAAAGAAAACAAAAAAGGGACAAGCATCACCGTTTTCTGTACAAATGACCTCTAACATAACAGTCTAGCAGTAGTCTAGACTCAGTCTAGACCATTCAAGGCTGGTTTGTGAGGAGCCTTGGAGAGCCTGCTGATGCAGGTCAGTGGATACCTGGGTGCCCTTTGCAGAGGAACTTAGCATTAGATCGGCGTGAGGTGAAGACTGCTTGTCTTCACTAGCTGGGGAGAACATGAGGATGGCTCTGTTTGCTGATGTATGTCTGAGGTCTGTCAACCAACCAAAACCCCCACCTTCTCCATCAACGGACACAGAATCTCCACCCGGAGATTCACCCTGCTGTTGGCAACATAGTTCTATTTGTCTTGTGAAACTGAGGAGGTGCAACATATCTGACCATTGAGTTTCAGTCCCAGTCTCGGGACAATGCTGCTCTGTGCTCTGTTTTTTGCTGGCCCAAGTCATGAAGCAGTGGTTGGGCGATCCGTGGACCTGCCGTTTGGTGATTTGTTGATCTGTGATTGGGTGATAAGTTGATATGTTGTTAGGTGATCTATTTATCTGTGATGAGTTCATGGTGCATGGTGTGTCGATCTGTGATCAGGTGATGTGTTGAAACAGGTTCCTCTGCAGATAAACCTCACCCTGAGCATGTTCCTCTGCAGAAGACAGAGGAACATGCTCAGGGTATGTTCTGAATTCTGATACGCAGCTCTGAAAGCCTCCACTATTTTTACCAAGCACTTAATAGGCAGCCTACGCAGTTAGGACATGCTAAGATGCTGGATGATGCCACATTTATCACCACACTGGCAAAGCAAAATATTGAGTAGGTTCCAGAAACAAAGAAATGTTTGTCCTAATTTCAACTTGAACTTAACTGCTTGTTCTTAGGTCAGCAGAAAACAGCCTCTGCCCCCACCATCTGTAAAATCCAACCTAGAGTAATGGATTGCAGTCCAGTCTAGAGTAATGGATTGCAGATCTGAATGAATGATGGTGTTTGTGGCCTTGGTGACCCTCGTCTCAGTTTGTCTGTCCCGCATTCATCTAGTGACTGTGATAAATAACATTTATTTGGAAAAAATCAGAGTTGTACTTGACAGGAACCTCCCTTGTTAATGTGATGGTTCTTGAATCAAGCGTCTGTGTGAAACGAAACATGAATTATTGTTCTACGCGGTTACGGAGTCGTGCGTCTATAGCTCTGACTGTGACTTTAAAGGGGCAATACATTCCCAGTGCCATCCCTCAGGTCTTTGGAAAATGAAATTTCAAGGTCTGCTTTTAATCTCTTTGCTGAAATGGCATATAATCTATTGATTGGGGTATAACATATGCAGATCACATTTTTATCATGGCATAACAGCGTGTTGATAAGTTTGCAGGGCTGCTTTCCTGAGATGACACTGAAGAGAATTGCAATGACCACAGAGCTACTGTGTATGCCTGTCTGTGTTGTTTTGAGTGTGTGTGGGTGTGCTTGGCTAACTAATGATTCTTTCAGCAGATCAGAATCTATCATGAGACACGCAAACAGTATGCAAAGAAAATGTGTGTGTGTGTGTTTATGTGGGTGTGAGACAGCAGATCCTTCAGGAACAACCTATATTTAATAGGATTACGGCATGTGCACATTAGGTAGGCCTTGCACTGTGCAGATTACATATGGGATTTGGGGGGAAAGCTCCTTATTCTGATCACTGAAAAACATATATGTGATTAAATGACTGGAAGCCCCTTATATAGATTTATACAATGAAAAAATGATTTCCTTAAGTTTTAATTTTATTTTTTATTATTTTATTATATTTTATTAAAGTATCTACTATACTCACAGCAGTAGCCTGGAATGTAGCTGGTATAGAAATGCAAAGCCTTATGACATAATCACTGGGTTTAAGTGATAAGAAGCGTGAACATTTGAACCTGATTCATTTTATTGTGTTGACTCAGATTCACTCGAATCACTTAGCAGTAATTAGACACATCTGATTCCCACATAATCACTAATGCTAAATCATAATTATGGTGTGCCGAGTGTAAAACTCTCAGGGCCTATTTGATGGAGCGGATGACACAGCTAAGGGGATCATTTTAGTGGGAGAGATGAGGCCTCTTCATCTAATAGAGGGACCTGAGTGGATCACGAGAGTCTGGAAGCCTGTCTCCTTCATCCAGCCCAGATGGGCCTCTTTCTGCTAGACTGGCATTCAGTCAACATTGCCTCTTAGTTAAGCACTGGTCAGCTGGATAGAACCTATGCTTCAGAAACATTAAGTTCTGTTTGGGTGTTTGTGTGTGTTTGTGTCTGGGTGTCTGTGTGTGTGAGAGGGGGGGGGATTCATAGCTACACACAATTAATAGATGAATTGCAACATAAAGTATAATCCACACAGCCACCCCCTCAACCCCTCTGGGGTAGAGGTGTACTGAGTATGGGGTGGGGGGGGGTACTGAGTATGGGGTAGGGGGTATTGAGTATGGGGTAGGGGGAGTACTCTGTATGGGGTAGGGGGGTACTGAGTATGGGGTGGGGGGGGTACTGAGTATGGGGTGGGGGTATTGAGTATGGTGTGAGGTACTGAGTATGGGGTGGGGGGTATTGAGTATGGGGTGGGGGGGGTACTGAGTGTGGAGTAGGGGGGTATTAAGTATGGTGTGGGGGGTACTGAGTATGGGGTGGGGGGTACTGAGTATGGGGTAGTCAAGTGGGCCTTACCAGTCAACCATTACCCAACCCTACAGCTGTCCCACCATCATCCTCCCCAGAAAATGGAATGTTTTCGCCTGTTCCTCATTGCCCCATCTCTGTATGTCTTTCGCTTTTTTCAACTGTGTCTGGATTCCCCACTTTTGGTAGTCTGTAGTTGTGTAATTCTCTGACCTGGAGTGTTTCTGACTCTGTACGTGATGTTCCTCAGGCTTGGAAATATCATTGTTCTAGTTTTGACTTTGGCCTGCTGTTCAACTATGCTATCGGATTGACTCTTTCATCATTAGACACACATCGACTGTAAGTGCCTGGTTGACTCTGATCTGTTGCACATTCACTGTGAACCAGGCGGTACTGTCAGAAGCCCCATCAACAATGACAGTCACATCTAACACTCAGCCCTTTCTGTCATGTTAAATCCATGTGACTCCAACCAGCTTTGCTGCTCCTCCAGCATGTGGCATCACATGGGGCAGCAGGGCTCATTCCCACACCATGAGCTTGGCCACGCCTCCTCCAGCCTTGGGCTCCACATTGGGCCGAGGAGGAGGAGCTTAAGCATGCAGTGAGGGCAGGCTGTGGCATTAAATATATATCCGGGGAGAGAGAGAGAGAGAAGGAGAGAGGAAGAGGGAGAGAGAGAGAGAAAGAGGGAGAGGGAGGGAGGGAGAGAGGGGAGCGGGGGAGTCTGCGATTAAGTGAAGTGCCTTTGACGTGACCAAGAGAATGCTGGAGCAGTCATGAGCAGAATGGGAAGTCAGAGAGGGTGGCTTCAGAAGGAGAGAGAGAGAGACAGAGAAAATGAGAGGGAGAGAAAATGAGGGGGAGAGAGGGATTGGGAGAGAAGGATGGAGAAAGGGATGGGAAGAGTGAAGAGAAGAAGAGATGGACTGAAAGTGAGAGGTAGAGTGAGAGAGAGAAACAGAGAGAGAGAGAGAGAGAGAGATGAGATGACACGAGGACCTTTCATGCTCCACTGCAAGCGAGACTCCCTCATCTAAACTGTGGCCTTACCATCCAATCAGAGTTTGAGAGGGAGTGTAAGAGAAGGGGAAGAGAGTGGGAGATTGGGGGGGTGCCTACAGTTCTGAAGTACAGCACACTCTACTCCTACAGTCCTGGAGTACAACACGCTCTACTCCTACAGTTCTGAAGTACAGCACGCTCTACTCCTACAGTTCTAGAGTACAGCACGCTCTACTCCTACAGTTCTAGAGTACAGCACGCTCTACTCCTACAGTTTTAGAGTACAGCAGGCTCTACTCCTACAGTTCTAGAGTACAGCACGCTCTACTCCTACATTTCTAGAGTACAGCACACTCTACTCCTACAGTTCTAGAGTACAGCACACTCTACTCCTACAGTCCTGGAGTACAACATGCTCTACTCCTACAGTTCTGAAGTACAGCATGCTCTACTCCTACAGTTCTAGAGTACAGCACGCTCTACTCCTACAGTTCTAGAGTACAGCATGCTCTACTCCTACAGTTCTAGAGTACAGCACGCTCTACTCCTACAGTTCTGAAGTACGGCACGCTCTACTTCTACAGTTCTAGAGTACAGCATGCTCTACTCCTACAGTTCTAGAGTACAGCACGCTCTACTCCTACAGTTCTAGAGTACAGCACGCTCTACTCCTACAGTTCTGAAGTACGGCACGCTCTACTCCTACAGTTCTAGAGTACGGCACACTCTACTCCTACAGTTCTAGAGTACAGCACGCTCTACTCCTACAGTTCTAGAGTACGGCACGCTCTGCTCTGCATGCCCAGGCAGAATGGATAAGGGCAGAAGCTCATGGAATTGCTTCTGCTCTTCTGGACATCGAACATCAGCTGCAAATCAAGTATCTTATATCACTGGTCTAGGATCAGAACTCCCTGCCATAATCATATTCATTGTGATATAAAAAGCATAAAGACGATTCTAGAACATCACTGAGAAATTCAATATGATACCTGAATTCTGTTAAAGCTGTTTAGGTCTGGTTCTCTGCTCTGTGTCAAATCTGTTTTGGAACCAAACACATTTGCTCCTGATAATTTACAGCCAAACTCACAGGGTACTAAAAAACACACATCAGTGTGAGGAGCCCAGATACTGGAAGCCACAGTGTGCTTGAATGATCTGAGAGATCAAAGGTCCAATCCCAGCTGTCCACTGTGACAGGGTTAATGTAATCAATTGTAATCAATTAGTATATTGCCTAGGAATTTGGGTGCCATAACTGCTCTGTCCTTTGACTCACTAGAATAAAATGACAGAATCATGTTTGAAATATCCTATCTATGCTGTAGAGGAAATGGACATTCTCTACAATGTCATTAAGAGTACTGATTGTGGGTCAGTTCCCCCATATCAGCATGACTGTGTTCATAGCGCTACAAAAGAGAACAAAAATGATCTTAGATCAGCCATCTCACTCCGCCCTCCATATGCAGCCAGCCACATCCTGGAGGACAGTCACGCCCAGTGACGTAAACGTAGCTTCAGTTTAGCGGTTCGTAGTTTTCAGTAGGGGCTCGCTGACGTTTGCTGTTTTTGCAGAATCGCGTTTTAAATGATTACCTCAACCATAAGTAGTAAAATCGTTAAATGGTGACCTAAACCAGGAAGAGTAATTTGTTAAATGACTGTCGCAACCAGAAACAGGAGTTCGTTCAAATCAGCACAAATGGTAGCATTGCTAATGGAGAACTACAGTTAGTGCAGTCAATAAGCTTCACGCGGCGTAGGCCACGCCAACAGGCTTACTAACTAGTTTTCATGCACGCTGACACTTTCTAGCATGAAACGTTCACTTAATCCATTGCCTCAGAAGCTTTGCGTGTATACTATAGGTTTTAATATCCCGGTCCGAGGTATCGAGCTAGGGACGTTTCTGGTGGAGAGTGTATAATATCATGTTCAATGACACGGTGGACTAATTAATCAACACGGCGGGACCGAAATTATGCAGAAGTGATTGGTTCCCGCGAGCGAGGTCTGGAAGGGGAAAAAGCAGCTCTTTATTAAAGGATCTTCAGGCGCCTCGCGCTGTCCCTCGCACCCCCCTTTGCTTGTTTTGTCTTCTCTAATTAAAACAAGACCACAGAAGGTCTGGAGCGGTTTTCCCTCCGCAGTCTTTTTCAGGGCAATAGGTGAGCGAGGAAGGATGACAGAAAGAAAACCACTTTTCTCAGGCACGTAGCTGCTGCTCCGCGTTTCAGGCCACAAGAGAACAAGACATTTTCACTCACAGCACCCCCTCCCCCCACCACTCACACTCACACACGCTTCAGCCTGAGACCCTGCCTCATAGACCCATCTGCTTCCTGCATCACTCCCATTATATAGACATAGACGTCCATTCCCCAGCAGCTACACCACCCTGATCTTCACACGCTGATGGATAGAAGGGTCGGGGTGGGGCGGAGGAACAGCGGTTGTTAATGATGCAGCATGGCCAAACAACGGTACCATTAAACGTCCTGAGTGTGTTTACGTGCACCCTCATTGCGCGTGCAACACAAATGGGCTGCGCACACGCGCACATAGAGCGCAGATGTGACTGTACACATTTCCTCATTCTGAGGAAAGGCGTCCTCTGGCATAGCGGAAGCCAAGGCAGAGCGTGGTGGATAAAATACATTATAATCTGGCATATACGCCTCGAAGGCCGATGAGTTAACCTTTAAGTAATGGTCTCGGTTATCCTTCAGCACACTGCTGTGCTTATGGACAAATGCCGCTCTCATAAAACCACCGAGGCGAAGTAACTCACGTTATCAAGAGGACACGCGCACTAACATTAGTCAGGAATTTCTTATTTTGCGTTTCGAGCTTGAGTTATCCAGATGTTTGTTACCATAAAATACTTAATATGATAGACTACTTGTGGGATATTGTTGTGTCAGAAGGTCACGTTGCTTATGCTCCTGTAAACACAGATTACATGTAACATGATCCACTGTTACATATAGGCGCATCCGGTTTTTCTGTTACCTGTAGCTTTTAGGCCCTCTTACCTGTTCCGGTCCCTGAAAACATATCCTGCAGAGAGGCGTCCTCACCCCGCTGTCTGTGCAGCTGTTAAGCGACAACCTCTCGTCGAACTTCTCTTTGGAACAGTCCTCGGACGAGCTGCAACCGTCCAGACTCCTCGGCGCTTCGGCCGTGCCGTGAGCCCAGTCTTCAGACCCCCTCCCCTCACTAGCCTCCCCAGGCGGTGGCGACGTTGAGCTCCAGCCCACTGGTTGGTGGTGTCCGTTTGCTAAAGATCCGTTGGTCCCGGCGGCGCTACTCGTCGCATTTCCTTCCGTGTTTAGTCCGTTCATGGGTGTGAAGGCGGGTGGCGGTGCCGACGGTGTCGGTGGCCTGAGCAGGAAAACCTTCAGGTCACTGAACAAGACGCAACAGCGGCTTTTCTGTTTGCCCTGGCGGCGCAGCATCGGTCTCCTACCCAACAATCCCCAGCACCATACAATGACACCGACAGCCAACAACATGTGCCCGTTTTATTAATGTTGAACGGCGTGCGTGGATAAGACCTAAAGGTTACAACTATCTTACTTCGGCTGGTCTCATAGAGTAACTTAATAGAAAGAGGTGAGAACAACTTACTGTTTAGGATCACAACGAGGATATCATTGGGGGAAACCCTAACAGCTCCCTCACAGGATTATTCGACAGTGGCAAACAACTTTTCGGTTGTTTTTTTTAATTAACGAACATACGTTAAAAGTGTTTATTTTCGACCAGCGTTCTGTGTTCTGAAGACAATGGCCCCGCTTCCAACACAGGAGCTGCCGCTACAACGTCAGCGCGGAGCGGCTCGTGGCAAGATCTAGAGTTACTTGCTATTGACAAGCCATCCATGTACACCGACCGCATCCAGACACTCTTACATGCATCGGTGTATGTCAAGTATATTAGTCTAATTATGTACTGACACACAGAACAGTTACAAGAGTCTACGACATGCCATGCGATTTTAACGCATCTTTCACTGAGCCTGCCCGACAAACACAGATCCCTTTACGGTAAATCGGCGTCATGTCAATCCTAAAATCTCCACAGTAGAATCTCAGGGAAAATGCCTGAGTTCGTTATAGTATGTCACTGACAAAGAGATGCTATTTTCGCCTTTAGCATCCACATAATAGAACAGTGTTGAAAGACATCAAACCTAAGCCCACTGGCAAAATGAAGTGAAAACCAGATTCCAACACGAACTAATCAAGCGACAGGAAGGTTGGGTAGAATTTAAGTAAGAAAATGTAATCAGCTTTCGATTCGTAATTTTCCAAATTCGTACTCCATTCAGTCGTTCCCCTGTATTTTGAAGGCGACACAGATACCGCTGACTAGAGTAGAATTGCGTTAACGGTACCCAGCTTGGTGTCACCAGCCATCAAAGTGTCTCGCGGGAAACGGAATCCTGGGCTACTATTGTTCTGTACGACGCCCATTGGAGAATTTTGCATTCCTTGGGTCATCTGGAGGTATAGGTCCTAATCGATCACAAACGATCCGTCGCCCCGGGCTGTGCTTTATCAGTATAGGTATCTCCTTAAACGCCCTGCCCTTATGACATGGTTCCCAATGCAGTTTGTAACACAGACCCCTACGGTCCGAAACATTTCGAGAATCTATCTAGGCAATCGTGGAGGCGACGTCCGCTGTCAAGAGGAAGGAGAATGCCGTCGCGTTCCACACTTTATTCCACACGTCGTTTCGTCATAGCATCCGTTCTTCTTCGAGTCCTGAAACCTGCACGCTATGGTGCTTTCCGTCCAAACGTGCTGGTAGCCAAAAACTGGGGGAAAAAATGCTCGCTGTCATGGACGTCTAACGCAACAGAGGCACCGGATCGATTCGTGCGATGCAATCAGAACACACGATGTTTACCCCACTCAGCGACACAGAGGGAGGACGGTCTCGTTTGCTGCGGTTTCAGCACCATGACGCCTGGGACAGCTCCCAGGCGCGGGCCCGTGTCTCCATGCGAGAGTGATGCAAGCGAATAACGGGGCGAGTGCACGGGTAACGCGATGATTTGTTTGTCACGTTCTTATATTTGGAGCCGTCCGAAGAATTAATAAGTGCAGCTGTCCTGCCACCTCGAAAACTTAATATGTAGATTCAGCAAGAACTTTATATGGCAAGTATCGTGAATGTTTTTTCCAGTTTGAGGATACGTGGCAGGTTGCACATTCGCCCGTATTTCTTGTCGATCTGTCAGGCTATAGACCATCCTTTCATGCCTCACGCTCCTTGAACAGCCGCGGTTTCCTCGATCAATAATTAATCAATGGGGCCACGCTCCACACCGTATCTCAGTTCAGCCCTGACGAGTTCACGTCACCCACACATCGTTGTCAAACCCGCTGAACTCCGGGAAAAAAATCATCTAAAAATAGCGCGAGTTTTCTTCTTTCTTCTTGCTTGCCAACACGTGAGCTATGGCTTTTGGTCTACTGTATGAGAAAACAGATAGGATAAGGTCCGTTTCTGCTGAACTGGGGTCAGTTGAAGGCCTAAACGTCCATGGTTGAATTTGAGCTAAATTCAACAGGACAAGGAAGCCCTGGACATTTACAAACGTCGTAACCAACGCTGCCCAAACCAAACCAAACTACATACTGTGCAAAAACATCCAGCGTTAACCATCACATAAAATAATCCCCCAGTGTTTAACTGATGCCCACACTGTTAGATTAACTCTTAGTGATGGATTAACTCTTAATGTGTCTTTTGTGTCCAACGGGGCTTGCAGTAACACTGTGCGTGTTAATTCAACACTGAACTTGTGTCGTGTTGAATGTCCTTCTATGGAAGGGGAGCTCAGCTATTCTCTTGGAGATCTTACCTTCCTCCATGCCTCGGCAGGATCTCAGTGATAAAGCATCTGATCCCAGATCTGCAGGTAAGTATTCCTATTCTAACAGTGCTCCCACAATGGCCTGTACTGCAGGCTTGATACTGGTAAGATGGACATGAGAACTTATTTACTAGAATATATAAAGTTCTCGTTTTTCAAATGAAGCCCCCGTTAGTTTCCCTTCGTGACATGGACCGAAATCAAGGCACCAAGTGAATACGTATTCTCTGTGTTGGTATGCACAAGACTGTTCAAAGCACTAACTTTCAGTTGTCCTTTTCACTGGTGAAAGACAAGTGAGTTACTTCTGACAATACCACCAAGATGAAGATCCCCATTTAGTGCGAGGATCATGGAAATGTGTCAAACGTTTTTGTTTTTGTTTTTACAATGAGCATGATGATGCCTCACTGACTTGTTTACAAGGCACTTACCAAGTTGGAAAGGAGGTCACCTTCAGTAGAGGAGATGCTTGTCCGCAGCTGCTAATGTCCCCCGTCAGGCTGTCCTCCGTCTCACAGCGGCCTGCAACCCAGACGCCTTCATGTTTTCCGCTCGGAGTGTGAAATGGTGCAGAGATGCTGGCGGGACTCTCAACCCAGAGTTAACGAGCAATTTAGGAAACTACAGGTATACAAACTCCACAGAATGCTTACATGTCCTCCGTGGACATTTAGGGATGGTCCCCTGCAAGCCAGAGAGATTCCACTAGTGATTTATCTTAGGAAAATGCATTGGAATGTTAACTAAGCCCACCTTTGGCTGGGGGCCTTTGGGAACCAGGAGTAATTAGGGACAGCTATTTTTTGTGTGTCTTGGGACTAGGCCACATGCAGACACTGTACTTGCAAAAACTTCCAGAGTTCTAACAAAAACCCTGCAGATGTAAACATGTAATGACTGTGATGACACACACACACACACACACACACACACACAGATATCACTACATTCAAAATTGTTTTGCATTGTTGAATTATTAAACATTTGATTTTGTAGGCCTTTTTGGTAATGTACATTTGGTTATTTTCTACAGGATGTTAATGGTGAGAAAGACACAGGTAAGTGCAGGAATGATGTGACTTTGTGAAGTGATCTCTGGTATGTTGGGTGTACAAACCATAAAACACTGCAGCCTAGTTAATTTACACTTCATATGGACATCAAAGTTTCTGGTTGTTATTAATATGAACATCAAATGTTCTGGCTATTTATTAATTGTGCTGCTGTACTCCAAGGTGAGAATCACTAAAATTTCTTTAAAACATCTCATCTGTTCTTCTGTCAGGCATACACACACACACACATACACACAAATGTGTACACATATACACGTGCGTAAGCCACATTATTTTACGGGAATTCACTTGTGTGACTGATAGACCTGTGTTAATGAAGAATCTTTTGAATGTCATGAGAGGTATTGTCATCATAGCTCCTTTTCTGTTTGCATCAGTCTAAGCTACAGAGACATGAGACAGAAATAATGAGACACTCGGAGACAAAGTGCTGTTTTGGAAAACTATTCATGCATAAGTGGATGGTATACTCTGATTGGCTGGAGATGAAAATGGAAAAATGAAGTCACAATCAGTCACCACTGGCTGAAATGATGCCTAAGAAAGTGAGCAAGTCTTTGAGCCATGTGAAATAAAAGCATCTCTGTACTATTATGTGCTATTACATCACCTAAATTATGTGCTATTACATCACCAGGCTAAAGTTGCTTTAAATAATTTAAAATGCTACTGGGGAACATGGATAACTGATATCCACTGACTGAGTTTGAGTGAAGTATCCCTTTACTGTACACCATATTTGGAAAAAGGCACTGGCGCCTTTACAAGCCCTAGGCTTTTGTTTTTTACTTCTTTTGTTTCTTTTCCACCGACTGCCTCCCAGTTTTCCCAGTGACATAGAATGCATTGTTAGGCAGGTGAGATCAGACACGCATATTAGATCAGACACCGTAGTTGAATCCTGTGCAGACTGTGCAGCCGCTGGTATTCCTACACTTCCGTCCCCAGGCCAGTGTTTGGGAGGCTAGTGGGAGGAGCCTGAGCTGGAGGCGCTGGGCTTTTCTCCTCGTGCCGCTGGTGCTGTAGATGCTGTAGTTTCCTTTCAGGGTCTTTTATTCCAGCCACAGTTCACACATTTCCACCCTCATCTCCGCTGGTGGAGGTCCACAGGTTAGATGACAAGAATTGTGAACGTTTTACATGGATATGGAACACGGTCAAGTTAACCCACCTACAGAATGTACACAGATGTTTTTACATCAAGTTTGGTTTTGTATGTTTCAGTTTCCATTTTAAATGGTCAAGTCAAGAGTCATAAAAAGTGCAGGATTATACTTTTTCTACTAATAGCCCTCAGGAGGGAGAATCAAGTCCCAAGCCTCAAGGTCAGACTCCGGTCACCTAGGAGTTATGCACAATGCACAATGTGAAATCAAATGCATACTTTGTTCAGCAAAGAGAGAGAGAGAGAGAGAGAGAGAGAGAGAGCGCACAGGAGCACAGGAGCACAGAACAAAGCACAGGACAGAAAGACAGAACAATAGCACAGTGTTTGTATTGGCCATGTGCTTGTGTTTTAGCAGGTGCTCAGAACAGTGCTGATTAATCTCCACTCAGACATACGATGCACTTCCAGCTTCAACTGTGTTTAGAAAGGGGTTTCTGCAGGTTTCTCCATTCAGACTTCCTGCATCATATGTAACGAGATCTGGAACTCAGTTCTGAGGTTGCATGAACATCAGTAGTGTGAGAGTTCTGAGGTTGGACGTATCAGTAGTGTGAGAGTTCTGAGGTTGCATGAACATCAGTAGTGTGAGAGTTCTGAGGTTGCATGGGCATCAGTGGTGTGAGAGTTCTGAGGTTGGACGTATCAGTAGTGTGAGAGTTCTGAGGTTGCATGAACATCAGTAGTGTGAGAGTTCTGAGGTTGCATGGGCATCAGTGGTGTGAGAGTTCTGAGGTTGGACGTATCAGTAGTGTGAGAGTTCTGAGGTTGCATGAACATCAGTAGTGTGAGAGTTCTGAGGTTGCATGGGCATCAGTGGTGTGAGAGTTCCGAGGTTGCATGAGCATCAGTAGTGTGAGAGTTCTGAGGTTGCATGAGCATCAGTGGTGTGAGAGTTCTGAGGTTGCATGGGCATCAGTGGTGTGAGAGTTCTGAGGTTGGACGTATCAGTAGTGTGAGAGTTCTGAGGTTGCATGAACATCAGTAGTGTGAGAGTTCTGAGGTTGCATGGGCATCAGTGGTGTGAGAGTTCCGAGGTTGCATGGGCATCAGTAGTGTGAGAGTTCTGAGGTTGCATGGGCATCAGTGGTGTGAGAGTTCCGAGGTTGCATGAGCATCAGTGGTGTGAGAGTTCTGAGGTTGCATGAGCATCAGTGGTGTGAGAGTTCTGAGGTTGCATGAGCATCAGTGGTGTGAGAGTTCTGAGGTTGCATGAGCATCAGTGGTGTGAGAGTTCTGAGGAAGAAAGAGAGAAATTAAAGACTGCCAGATAAGATCTGTAGTCTTTTCTGCCGATGGTCTGAAATTTTGCTGTAAAGGGCAATGTTGTTACTTTTCCAGTAATTTTCCAAGGTAAGAGGTGACATCACTATTGTTGCTGATGTATTACTAATCAAAGTTATTAGCAAATGTTAAATAATATATAATGTATAAATAATTTACAATTGCATTAGTTATCAAAAACATGTAAACATGTCCGGTAACAGTTTTCCATGAATAATAAATAAGCCCATACAGACATATGTGGTGTTCATCTACTGTAGTGTGAAGAAATCAGAATGACCAACGTCGTACTGTTTATTTAACACATCTGATGTTTAACACGTGGATTACGTCTGTGTCAAAGCCTCATCCAGATGTGCCACACTAATGAGAATACTGAGAAAGACTAAGACCCTTGATGTATGCGCTGATATCATTACACACACACACAAATAAAGAACATTCCCCATTTCTCCAGAGACGAAATCACGCAAGTTACAGCAGCCTAACGTGTTTGTCCCTGTGTTATTTCCACGATGTTTAATTATCGGTTTACCGGTGACGGGATCTGTGACGGATCCAGTTCTTTCGCAACCACGTGATGGAACCTTCCCTGCCCAGTCCTAACCAGAGGATGATCATAAAATTGCCCTTCCTTAAACAGCTGTATTTCTTACTAAAGTGTATTTTGTGTGTGTGTGTGTGTGTGTGTGTCTGCATCTTTAGTGTTGTCTCGGAAGCCCGTAAGAAAAAGCGCTTGTAGCCTTTTTGATTCGCAGCCAGCGGCTCTCCCACGCCCGCCGTCTGCTCTTCTCCGTATTTATAGCCGCTCGCCTTTCTATTAGTGCCTCTAATTTAATGCCTTTGTCATTCTCTCCGTCTCTGTCTCTCTCCACGTCTCTCTCTCTCTCTGTCGTTCTGAATTTTCAATTCATAATAGCTTTAGCACGTAGTTAAAGTAGGCTGTTGCTGTAGCATTTAAACCTAATACATCATATTACTTTACGAGAACAGAAATCGCAAAAGTGTGACACAAGTTGTGTAGCCAGTTTTGTTTATATGCTAAGAAAGCTGAACTAAGTGGACTACACAGAGGTCACTTAGGTTGCATTTCTTCCTTATTGCTACAGGCTCTTAAGTAAATCTACCTATTGCGCATAGTAAGCTAAGCACAAACGCACGCACACACGCGCTCTGTGTGTGTGTTAACAATAATGGAAGGGCTACCAAAGACGATAAATGAATTATGAACTCAAATTACCCGCTAGGCTCAGTGGAAAGGATCACCTTGAACCCAGTATGTGGTCTAGGTAAACTTTCCATCATTGTCTCCAAATGAGTGCACGTCTTCGCTGCCAATGTCACACGCGCTTCCTGTTTAAAGTACCAACTCTACCTTACTTCTGGAGGACACGAAATATGATCCAAGTTAAACTGGCCTGGTTCCTCCTACAGCTTACCAGCTGTAGCACTAAACATGAACTTACTGTAATACATCTTGGCAAAATATCATAATGTTTATCTTTGCTCCTGTGTATTAAGAATTTAATTTATTCATGTGGGCTTAAGTAGAATTTTTACAAGTAACCACGGTAACGGGGACGTTAAATGAATTGCAAAACTAACATTTAAATGCAGCCGCTTATAGATTACCAATGGCAAGATGACCAAACTCTCACAATATATTTTTCAGACACGTGATTTTTTTTACTCCGACAAAGGGCATGCTAGCTTCGTTCTTAGGAATGCTAAGATGCGAACTAGCTATCCCAGCTATCTTAACCCGTACAGTGTTGTCAGTTCTCCTCAAACTGAAAAGCACAACAAGCAGTTCAGGTATTTTTTTCATACCTGACTATGACTATATACTACTGAGACTACTGAGAGTATATAGCAAAGATACACCATACATTAAAGAAATATTGTTTTAAATTATGTTTCTATATTTATTACGAATGAAAGAAACACTCACTAATCTCATTCCCCATCTAAAGGTAGTCTTGCGTAGCCCTGAATAGTATTTTCATTAGCGTTTTCATTTTTGGTGTTGTGTAGAATGGAGTGTAGAAATCTTTTAGGTTAACCCAGACTCACAGACCAGTGTAATTTCTCTTATTAGCCTCTAAAATACATTATAAGTAAGAAAAAAAGAAATGAAAAATGTCTGACCTCCCTACAGGTAAAGAAAGGCTGTGAAGCATGACATCGTTAGCATCCATCCACAGTGACCTGTCCTACCCGTACAAGCATTTTGTCTCCAAGCTGACAGACTTCTATGACAAATGTCATCTTCAGCTTCTGCACAGTGACCCTCAGGGTCACGCTGGCCGTGTCTACTCTGCCCAGGTGGGGGTCATGGCCACGTGTGCTACCTCCATGTCCATGTACACCACCCAGCTGCAGACCCCTCCCACCACAGCCTCCGCCCGGAAGTTTCAAGAGTTTGTAGGGCCAGTGCCCCAACCCTGTCAGACACTGAGGGCTGAACATGTTCCAGACGTGGGGCTCACAATGCACACCATGCAATCCCACGAAGAAGAAGCCTAGACTCCTATATGATGAGCAAAGTCATCTTGGGCCCACTGCTGTTGGCTGACCCTAACTGCTCACATCCATGCGGGTTGCATCTAATGTCCGCCTGAAATGAAATTGATTCCATACTGAATGTAGCTTTCACTCTATACATTTCTCTTAGTTCTTGTGGCTTCTTTGGGGATAACCATATAACCATAACCATATCCCCTATAACCATATGTTGCACTTTTGCAGGCTGCCACCTGGTTCCCGGTACCAGTTTTCTCTTAAGCTAATCAAAGATCAGCATCTCCGGCCTCAAATCTGACACTAGACACAAGAAAAACTACATATCTCACCACAAATCACCTTAAACTGCATTATCATCTACCAACATTTTCAGCACTCTACCTGAGGCATGGCAGAGAATGAACCCTGATTAGAAACACGCCATCAACATTCTGTTCTGAGGTCAGTCTGGATGCTCTAATAAACCACAGAGGTCAGGATTCTGGCAGGCGAGGTCAGTCTTAGATCAGCGTCAAGGAGCTGATTCTGAACCACCCATCTGCTACAAGAAGCATATCCATCTAGTGAAGTCTGTCCCCCATTCTGGCTGCTTCTGGCACTGAGCAGAATATTGTGCTCGTCTCCAACAGAGGAAGAAAAAGAGAATTGCATTACAAAGATGAATACACAGCAGGTGTGATCATGCCTGTTGACTATGAATAATACAAAAGATCATTTAGTCTTGAACATACTGAGAGACACTTTATATTCTATTTGAACCCCCCCCCCCCCAAATGCAGAAACACTTAATAGAGTGAAGGTGAAATAGCAACTCAAGTGCCTCGTCAGCACTACATCCATTGCACTGTGTTTTTCATACACCTGCAGCCGCGCACAAAAGCGTCGTGTAAAACAGCGGCTGCTGGCGCTGTGGCAGCTCGCCGCACGGCACGAATACTCTTTCTCGTTTGCAGCACCGATGACAAGAGGCGACATTTGGCTTTTAGTTCTTCATGGCGACAAGAGCAGCTCATTAAACCCTTTAGGGCATTAGTGGGATCCTTCCACGGCGGCTAGGCTGCGCGTGTAATCTGGTGTGACTGGATTACAAAGGCTCGCCACCGATGTTCACTTGGTGATTAGTTCATAATTGTGACCCACCTCACTCAAGAGAGCTGCCATGTTCATTTAAAGCCACTTTAATGTTCACATGAAGGATTTTCTAGGGTTTGTTAGATGCTAATCAAGAGTTCATGTTGATCTGAAACAATCCTCTCATAATGACCTTACCGACTACAGTGTTTCTCATTACTCATGATAGCGTCTTTGCTGCAAAGCAAATGTTTCTTTGAAAATCACGCTGTTGACAAAAACTGTAAGATGATTTATGTTAATATGAACTTTTGATTTGCATAAAGTAATATAAATGTGCTGGCTATGAATACATTATAAAACTAATACAGTGTGAAAAGGTGTAAGAGAAAATGGGAGTCTAATCTCAGCTGATGGTACAGACCAAAGTCTTGGTAAATGCTGTAAGCCTTTCTTTTTAAATATTAATCATTTATTAGAATGTCAAAAAAAGGACTCTAGGTAGTTTAATTGTAAAACAGGTGGCTTGGGGATTTGATAATGTCCTGTAGTCATAGCGCTGAAGTAGCTGTTAAAATATTGAATTACCTCTTGCACTGTATATGAGCTAATACAGTTCTGGTACTATTCAGAGTGAGAGCTTTGTTTTCACATTACCTAATGGTTACTTTTCCCCTTGTCATCACAATGTTGTGCAAAAGGGCATTTGTGAGGCATAATGTGTTAATAAAAGTCCTGCATGGCTTCACTTACTTTGAACATAGGAACTTTGCTCTTGACTTACCATGAACTTTGATTACCAAATGTACACATTTCTACTTTTCTTCTTTATTGTGCTGATGCTTGGACAGGCTCTGGCCCCTGCAGTAGCCTGAGTTGGGTTATTGTGCCAGTTCAAATCCTGTATGATGATTTCAGTACTATGTGTCATTAATGTGACTGATTTATGTTAATGGATTTATGAGTTAAACAGTTTTCTGTTTCTGAAATAGCGATTTATGTGTACTTTCTCCAGTTCTAGTATTGAACACACGGGGGCAGCAAAACTGCATATTTACAATGGGTTTTTAAATAGAAAATTGATGACGATTTTATTGAAAAAATAATATATAAGCAGATAGCAAGCCTTAGTTTTAGGGCTTAACTACAACAACACAAACTATTACAATTGGAAAGATTTATTCCAGATTTTTTGCAATGCTGCAATTGTAGTCTTCTTCTGCAAGTGCCAGGCGACAAAAACGTAAAAAAATATTTTGTTTAAAAATGATAATTTATGACTATTTCATAATATTTTGTCAAGTTCAATATTTTAAATAGGAAAATAGTGAAATAATTTTTCTGTAGTAATTCTTCAATAGACTATTAATTTTAAGAACCACACAGGAAGTGATGTTCTGACGTCAGGAAGGAAATCAACGCTACTTCCGAGAGAAACAAGGATGTTGCTACCCACCGCTGTTTACAGTTCAGTTTGTGCCGAGAGCTTTATTCAGTTTTACTAGCTATATGCGTGAGTACCAGTATAAGTTTTTATGATGTCCGAATCTCCAGATACTCGCAGTCTTGTTTCTGCCTCCTCACAGCTCAATTTAATGGAAATAGAGGCGGTAAGTGTCTGCTGCGTGCTCTTTCTCGCACAGCTGATTCAGCCTTCCACATATCTAGCTAGACAGCATAGCTGATATGTTTATCAGTAGTTATATTGCTAGCTAACTAACGTTTAGCCATGCTTCGTCGTGTTTTTCTGGTGCGGTGTTTAGCAAGCGTTTGTCACTCGTAGTCATTTCATTCATCTCAGGAGAATCATTAGCCTGGGGTCTGTGCTCATGATGGCGTCTCGGTTTCTAGCCAGCTAGATATCCACCTTTACTTCAAGCTGTAGGCACTCGTGTCACTGTCATGCTAAGTGGTGTTGTGGTCCTAACTAAGTTCTAGCGAGCTGGCTGAGAGTCCAGAACAGGTTTTCGGTAACACCACTGTGACTGCCAAAGCAGACTACAGTTAGGCATATGGTTTATAGCTACAGAAAAGGAGGTGCTTTGCGTTGTATTGCGGTCCAACCATGATGAAGATGGAGTTTTTTTCACATTTTGCAGATTGACGATAAAGAATTTGATATTCCTCAAGTTGACACACCGCCAACTCTAGAAAGTATTCTGAACGAGGTGAGCGCTTCCACTCTTGCGTACAGATACCGACATAAGCTAGCCAAGATTTAACTCCCGTGAAATCGGCGAAATGATGAAAGCAATTATTGAAAAGCAGACTGCATAAAGGCTCAGTGGTGTTGATGCATACCAATCCCTAAAAAAAACCCTAATACAGTTTGTGTGTCTACTCCATCTTGCGACACTGCTGTGTGTAGCCTGAGGAGGAGGATGAGCCTTTTGTCCTGGAGGACACATGTCTGCTGAACACAGAGAACATCGACGCACATTCCTGTGAGACCTCCTCGCTCGCCAGCTCTGACAGTGGAGATCGTGCCCACCTAAAAAGGTGCAGCACACACAGAAGCACAAACACACACACACACACACACACACACACACACACACATACGTATGTGCACACAAACATAAGCACACACAGAAACACTCATGCACACTTGTACGTAAACACACACATGCACAATCTTGCGGTTTTATCATCTTACTTTTACATGATACACTGAGAGTCGGGCTTCTAATACTGGGGTGTGTGTGTGATATTACAGGAGGAGGAAAGCCGTGGAGACTAATGCTACAGTCCATGGCTCGGTTTTAAGACACGGCACCCTGAAAGGTGTCTCAGCCCAGATTCTCTCTGCCGCTGTGAGCATCGTAACGTTTCTCCTACTGTACCGTCTACAGACTCCTGTGTCTCTTACAGTCTCTCATGACACAGTCTCCACCTCTGGCCACACTATTCTAGAACATTCCAAAACATTCCAAAGAAGTGTACAATACCATGACCTGCTCTCACCAGGAGGAGATGCATCATAGAATGCATGAAGCTACATGTGTGATGATCTTTTGCTTGTTCTTTTGACCTCTCTTTTTCTCTGTTTCTAGGAGAAGGTCGACGCAGGGTTGCCCACGGCAATTGTGAGCACTCGTGTTCCATGTCACTTTGAGTTTTTGTTTGAGTCCTCCATTTCTTCCGTTGTGTTTTTGTGTGACTTTCCTCCATTGCTCTGTGTGTGTGTGTGTGTGTGTGTGTGTGTGTGTGCGTGTGTGTGTGTGTCTTGTTTATGTTTTCAGACAGTGTCCAGCGTTATTGCTGTGGGGACATCTCATGGCCTGGCCCTGGTCTTCGGTAAGCGCAGGAACAATATCAGTGTGTTGAAGCAGCATACACATTTGTGTAGTTTCTCAAACCAGACTGCTATCACCAGACAGCAAACACATGAGGCAAATTGATGATGTCAGTGATCTATGAATTGTTTTATGTTGTAAATAATGCAAATTTTCTCTTTTTACATTATTAAGATTTACTACAATGCTTTAAGAGTACAGTACTAAAGGATATACCTATACATTCGACTGATTTTTTAAATTGCCTGTTGTGGTTTTTCTGCCTTGGCTTACCTTGGGTGGAATGATCAGGAAAAGGTAAAGTGAAGTCGCTGTAGTAGCGTAAGGGGTCTGTGGGCTAAGGCCTGACTGTGGCTGGTGGGCATGCTGCCACATGGCTGTGTGTGTCCTGGAACGTGACTGTGGCCGTGTGCGTGTGTCCAGCAGTCTGACTGTGGCTGTGTGCGTGTGTCCAGCAGTCTGACTGTGGCTGTGTGCGTGTGTCCAGCAGTCTGACTGTGGCTGTGTGCGTGTGTCCAGCAGTCTGACTGTGGCCGTGTGCGTGTTTCAAGCAGTCTGACTGTGGCCGTGTGCGTGTGTCCAGCAGTCTGACTGTGGCCGTGTGCGTGTGTCCAGCAGTCTGACTGTGGCCGTGTGCGTGTGTCCAGCAGTCTGACTGTGGCCGTGTGCGTGTGTCCAGCAGTCTGACTGTGGCCGTGTGCATGTGTCCAGCAGTCTGACTGTGGCCGTGTGCGTGTGTCCAGGAGCTTGCGTGGTGTCTTGAGCTGCCTGTGCTCGTCAGCATGTTCTCCCACTCGGCTCGGCTGCCCGTCGTCAGGGTGCCGTTTTCCCGCCGTCTGTGTCGTCGAGCATGTTGGGGCACGTTTGGCCACCCCTGCGTCTGGCAGCTGGGCCTCCAGGCCCCACGGACTTCTGCGTTTCATCTGTTTAATCTGTTTTTTTTTTCCTTATTTCATCTTTTTGGTGTTGTTTTCTTTCCCGGCTGCCTGTGGTGCTGATGAGAGAGCGTGTCCCCTCCTCTAGCACACACAGCACACGCACACGCACACAGCACACGCACACAGCACACGCACACAGCACACGCACACAGCACACGCACACAGCACACACACACAGCACACACACACAGCACACACACACAGTGCACACACCACACACACACACCACACACACACAGCACACACACACAGCATACACACACAGCATACACACACACACACACACACACAGCACACACACAGCACACACACACAGCACACACACACAGCACACACACACAGCACACACACACACACAGCACACACACAGCACACAGCCCTCCGCCTGGGTGCCATGCTCACACCTGTACAATACCATGGAGATCCCGGAAGGCTTTACTCCAAGTCACCATGGGCTAATGTCATTTCAGACCAGAACCAGGCGTTGAGACTGTGTTTGGGTACCACGGCGACGGGGGCGGAATATGGGGCGGTGTCAGCTCTCAGTATTAACCACGACTGCACGCGACTGCTGTGCGGCTTCGCTAAGGGACAGGTTGGTGGAGACACATCTCACACACACACACACACACACACACATGCACATACATGCACTGTTTAGGAAGTTGAGCATGATTTGAATCTTCTTTTCAAAATGCTTTATCACAATTTCAAGTCAGTGTCAGTTCTGCTGTTGTCTTTAAATGTCTCCTAATTCACTCTATGGGGATCACCCTGTCTGATCACCTTGCTCTCATTGGTTCTTTCCTGTCAGATCACCATGTGGGATCTGGCAAATGGCAAGCTGTTACGCACCATCACAGATGCACACCCACCTGGGACGGCCATTTTGCACATCAAGGTAGAACGCTGACTGACTGACTGTTTCTCTCCTTCCTTTCCTTCTGAAAACAGCTGAACAACTATGAAACGTTATATGACACTTCATATGATTTTCCCCCCCTTCTTCTTTGTTGCTGTTTCTGTGTGTCTGTCAGTTCACAGACCTGCCAACACTCGCTGTGTGTAATGACAGTGGTGGCTCAGTGTTTGAGCTCTCATTCAGGTAAGCGACCCCAGCACCCACTTTAAGCTGTAGTGTCTCCATCTGGAGTTCAGAAGTGTCTCTGTTTATAGACTGGACAGTGTTCCCAGGGAGGTGTCTTATATTCTGACAGTGTTCAACATCTTGTGTCCCTGCGCTGCCATTTGAATTCGTTCCACTAAGGTTGCCAGCACGTCTTTCGCATTGTGGTTTTTAATACTATTGCTGGCAGGCAGGGGGCAGTGTTGTTATGTCCAAGGTCACCGAACTCATGCCATCTCCACCCTTCCTAATGAAGAGTCGTGTTCGTTTAAGACTATGGTTATAACGTGTAAGCATGATAAACACACACCAGCAGCCTTTAACGTTGGCCCGATGGTCGTCACAGTGACCTGATCCAGAGTTTCATGATTCTTTATGGTACAAGATGTCTTCAGGGCTGCAAAGCTGCAGTTGTGATTTCTGATGGGGCATTCGCACCTGCTGGTCTGGTGTTTCGTGTCTTATGCTCGGGATATCAGTACCGCTGGAGCGTACGGCTAGTACGTCTGTGGCCCAGGGGAAATGAAGGGGTCGGATTAAACACTGCTTCACAACCAGGCCGCTCTGCTTCTCTGGTGTGTGTATGTGTGTGTGTGTGTGTGTGTGTGGTGTAGGTGCTGTTAGTGCTTCTGGTC
Organism: Brachyhypopomus occidentalis; assembly: GCA_020368025.1. Classification (NCBI taxonomy): domain Eukaryota; kingdom Metazoa; phylum Chordata; class Actinopteri; order Gymnotiformes; family Hypopomidae; genus Brachyhypopomus; species Brachyhypopomus occidentalis. Next base: position 2,303,807 of record JAGXOD010001376.1, read on the forward strand.
CTCCCCTCCCACAGAGAGAGTAATGCTGTTGGCCACCCACTGCTGAAAGCCTTTCTGATGATGTTATTTTACCCCTTCATTCTTCCTCCCTCTCTCCCTCCCTCTCTCTCTCTCCCCCTCTCTCTCTTTCATTTTGCTCTCCTATACAATTTCTCTCCCTTCTCTATCTATTTCTCCTCCCCTCCCGTCTCCTCCCCTCTCCTCCCTGTAGGAGAGTGATGGGGATGCGGACGTGTGAGTCGCGCTGCTTGTTCAGTGGCAGTAAAGGAGAGGTGTGCTGTGTGGAGCCCCTGCACGCAGCCGCTGAGCTGAAGGACCATCCCATCACACCCTACTGCCTGCTGGCCATGGCCTCCCTCACCAAGGTCACACACACACACACACCACGAATTCACACATACATGCTCATGCATGCACACATTCACATACATACGCACATACATCCACAGACAAGCACACATTCTCAAGCATATTCTGAGGCTTCAGTTCCTAGTGCTCTTTAACACACACTCTAGGCCTGTGGAAATGAATCTGATGGTCCAAACGCTGTTCAGTATATTTATACTATGTACTTACTCTGTTCTGTTCAGTATTTCAGACTATGTACTATGTACTCTGTTGAATATTTAAGCTCCTGTGTCCCACATTTACTCTCCTAACACAAGTTCCTCCTTTGGCTGCTGTTCCTCCTGGACTTTTACACGGACCCTGGGTAGCCAAGGAAACGCCAAACCTAGCTCAGCGCTGTATAATTAAATAAGAAAAAGAGAAATGTATCATTATTTCTTTGATTTATTCATGGACACTTTTTTTTTAAAACCTTTCATGGTTTATGTGATGTGGATGTAGTTTTACTGGTAATGTTTATTTCCATTATTAATAGTTCATTGCACATCAGTAAAGTTTATAGGCTAATCAGTTTTTTAAATGTGTATGGAAATGTATTTATTTACAGAATGAAAATTTTTGTGACATTTTAAATGAATTTGACAGCTCCCACAAACACACACACACACCCTTCATATTCAGTATTTTCAGTGAACTACCTCATCACACTATCTCACTATACACACACAGACCATTGATCAATCCCTCTCTCTCTCTCTCTCTCTCTCTCTCTCTCTCCCTCCCTCTCTCTCTCTCTCCCTCTCTCAGGTTTTAGTGATTGGACTGAAGCCTTCACTAAAGGTCTGGATGACTTTTCCCTACGGCAAGGTACTGTGTAAAAATCATCCTCATTATCTGTGTGTGTGTATGTGTATACATGTCTGGTGTGTGTCCATCTAGTGGGAATAGAGTTTTTCCCCTTTTTTTTTTCTTTCTTTTTGTCTCCTTTTTTCTTTTTCTTTCTTTCCTGTTCCCCTCCTCTCTCTTTGCTGCCTGTACATAATGACTCTGTTCTCTTATTAAACGTCACTTTTAACTGTTTCTCCACGTCCCAGAGCACCGAGCTGTCCAAGAGAACAATGCATGCTGAACTCCACAGAGAGATGTAATTATTGTGCTGAATAGCTCATTTCTCTCCTCCTGCATTAGTCTGCCAGCTGTAGCCGGCAGCAGCCAAGGGCATGGGGGCGTGTCCAACACTGCCCTGCCCCGCCCCTGCCCCGCCCCTGGCCCGCCACCACAGGTGCGCTGCAGTCAGGTGGGGGAACAGCACGTCCTCCACGCCCAGCCGAGCCCCAGCTGGCTCTCTTAGCGAGGGCGGAGAAGGGCGGAGACATCCTAGGCTTTCCCTGTGGGCTTCTGACAGCCTGCACTGAGCAGAGGGGTGAGGGGGAGGTCTCCTGTACTCCTCTCTCCCTCTCCCTCTCCCTCCCCCTCCCCACTTGGATATAGATACTGTTTGCAGCACAGGGGCTGACTCTTTCGGTTGGGGGTGGGTGTGTCCCTGGCAACTGGGCGTGTCCCTGGCAGCTGGGCGTGTCCCTTGTACACAGTGGAGCCAATGGCTGCCTGTTCATTCAGCAACATTGTTTTGCTTGTTTGGGAATGCAGACGGATCCTGCCACCGTCCCCGTGCTGGCGTGGCAGTTTGCGGTGGTCCAGAAGGCGGTGAACCCCGTTCTGGCCTTCTGCAGAGGCGACGCCGTCCACTTCCTCCTGGTAACCTGGCTACGGCCAATCAGCTGCCATTAGATTTACATACAGCATTTATTAGTAATGGGAAACATAGACATATATGCTGTCAGTGTCAATACACATAGGATTAAGGCATTTTAACCATAATATGTGTGTGTGTGTGTGTGTGTGTGCTCTCCCAGGTGAAGAAGGACGAGGCTGGAACTGTCCATGTCATCAAACAGCGACAGCTGCAGCTCAGCTGTGACCTCATCAGTGTGACAGTGGGTGCAGCGTGTTGAGCGCTTTGTCCACCTCCTGTTTTTATGCCTGCGTCTAATGACCAGGGGCTTAACAGAGGAAGCCCAACCAATCGTGAAACTGCTTTGCACTGCTTGACGCGAGGCATTGGCTGTGCAGAGCGTGTGACCCGCGTCCCTCTGTGTCCCAGTGGCTGAACCCGCGCACTCTGGTGCTGATGGACAGCGGTGAGAAGCTGCACGTGCTGGACCGGCCCAGCCAGGAGGAGCTGGAGACCCTGGACCTGCATGAGGTCCAGCTGGTCTACAACAGCAGCCACTTCAAGTCCCTGGCCACAGGGGGGAATGTCAGCCAGGCACTGGTAAGCGCCACCTGTGTGTGGGGGGGTTAACGTGCACATGATGATGATAATGATGATGGGTAAGAGGATGGAATTATTATTACTGTAAAGTGACTCGACTGAGTAACTGAGGCAGGCGTCAAAACGGAATGTCCTATAGTATTATAGCTTAATACTATAGCTATAATAGCTATATATAATAGCTATAATATGGTTCGTCTGTTGATTCCTTATGAAAGCAGTAAATAAGGAACAGGCTCAAAGATTATGCGTTTTTGAAGCAGTTTGAAGAATGCAGAGATGAGCACATCGCGCTAATCTTTCTGGGGTTTATGGTTTACTGCCTTCTGATGTCCAGACGCAGCTACTCCGAAGTTAATAAACGGTCGATGTTTGTGCCGTTGGGCGTAATGATCCACGGTCTTGAACGACGGTGCGAGCTGGGCGGAGCGGCGAGGCGAGGCTGCTGTCCCTGTCGGCGTAGCCCCCGACCCTGCGACCTTTGGCCTTACTGGGGGTTTCACAGCGCCTCCCACGGGTCACGGGCGGGTGGTGGATGGTGGAGGATGAACGTAACCAGTGAATAAGGAGAAGCCGAGAGTAGGAGAGTGAGCACTGAGACCAGTAGGGGTAACTGGGTACCAGTGTGAGGTACTAAAGTGTTGATGGGAATCTGTGTAGTCACAGTTCGTCATGATATCAGGAAAGTCTGTTCCATTATGAACACATCAACGTGAGCTGCTGGATTCAGTATTGGGGTAGAGTGGACAGGGTTAGTGCTCCTGTCAGTAACTGTTGCCTTCCCACAGGCCCTGGTGGGGGAGAAGGCCTGCTACCAGTCCGTGTGCAGCTACGCAGGCCAGATCTTCTACCTGGGAACCAAGGTAGGTGCTCCGATAGGAAAGACCCGCGGAGACGAACATGCGAGCGAAAGCCGTCAGGCCCCTTTTGAGCCCTTTTCATTCCGAACACGCAGGGTTCCTACAGCTGACAGCCCTTCTGAAACCTCCCTGCCATGTGGATTTTAAAGAGCATTCGCCTTTTTAGTGATTACATGATGCAATTGGAAAAAGACATTTGAATTCAAACAAAGTTTTGCATTTTTTTTAATCGGAACGTTTTATGGAAAACGTAGGTGTGCGGCGGTCGTGCGGCGGGGGGAGTGGGAGAGGCTTCCTGTAAGTGTCCTTACACGGACTCAGGATTGTGCGTGTGCAGTGTAGTGCGGAGTCAAAAGCAATCTATAAAAGACCCCGGGCTGGGGCGGGAGTGTGTTTGAGCCCTGGCAGGCTGTAATGGTGGCTAAACGCAGAGCTCTCCAGCTGATCCTCCCAGCACGTCTGACTGAACTCTCTGGCACGCAGCACTGCGATTATGCTAATGAGACAGCGCGCATAATGCAAGTGCCGTGAATATTCATCGAGGCCTGCTCGGGTGAAGTGCCAGTTTACCTGTGAGGAGGAATGGGGGGGGGGGGGGTGCTGCTTCCTGGGAAAATGTCAGCAGGTAAACAATCGGAGGTGTTGGCGGGTCAGTCTGATTAGCATGCGCGGTGGAGCAACAGCCTTCTCACGGATCACCTCCTGCGCTGAGGCTTCTCGCTGTTGCACACCGTTAAGACCCTTTTGTTTTGCGACATGCGTCTGAAAGCCTCATTATGTGCCTGTCGTCCCTCCTGCAGTCTGTCCACATCATGACCCTGAGGAGTTGGCGTGAGGTACGTGTCCCGGGCGCGACCCCTGGGCTCCGCCGCCGCTAACCGCCGCCGTTAACCGCTCGACTCTCCGTCGCCTGCTGTCGTTCAGTTTGTTCCCCTGGGCCCCTGACAGAGAGTGGAGCACTTCCTGAAGCAAGAGAAGTTCACGGAGGCCCTCTCCTTAGCCTGGTCCTTCCACGAGGGCACGGCCAAAGCCATCCTGGGTGAGTCCCCCCCCCCCCCAAAGTTCAGCTCTGCGCCTGCTCCACCTGCTGAGGGCTCCATCTCACCTAGCGGAGGTCTTCACCAGGACACGCGGCCTTAGACGCCGCAAACTCCTGTGTGTCTCCTTTCAGACATCAGTTTCATGCCTCCTGAGTCAAAAAAGGAATGAATCAGCTAAAGACGTATACAGTATTAAAACCTAATCAGCCACTGTGGTTAGACTCCCGTTATTCATTATCTACATTGGTGGTGTAGCTCCAGTGCTGAAGTGTAGAAGAAGACACCAGACGTGTATTGGCTGATGGCTCTTGGCCTGAGAGTGGGACTGGAAAGAGACTTGTCTCATTTCTCTCATTAGCCTCCTGAGGTCTCACGTGTCTCTGGTGGCCTCAAATAATCTCACTGTAATATTTCATTAATTGAACTAAAAAATTGAACAGCGCGTACAGAAAACTACGGTAATTACAGTACATTTATAAAAATGGGCTCCTCGGAGAGTTTTAAAGAGGATGTATCCCACTGGACTGATGAATTCAGTGGCTCAGATGAATGTTCTTATTATTCTTGTTTATAAATCTTGTTTGGCTGTTGTGGTCGTTGCCGTGGTGATCTCCTCATTCCCCTGACTGGTTGTGACTGGTGTGCCAGGCCTGTTTGGGGACCCCGTGAAGAGGAAGGCGGTTGTGGCTGACAAGGTAACGTCCTGCTGAGCAACTCCAGCACCTCGGGGGGGGGGAAGTGTAGCCTGGGGGCAGCTCAGCACACCGAGGGGCTTCCATTAAAGCCAACATGAGCCCCTCTACAAACTCACTGGTTACGTGGTGATTAGAGACCTACAGGAGTGTGTGTGGGGGGGGCGTGAATGGCGGCCTGGGTATATTTGAGTCGTCCTGGTTTTGCTGAGCTGCAGTCTGTACCGATACACAAGGACTCGCACACAAGGACGTTTAGACAGCTGAGCGAAGGCTGGACGTTCTCTCAGGCGCCTGTGTGAGGCGGTGCGGGGCTGCTGTGTGTGTGTGTGTGTGTGTGTTCGTTCAGTCAGAGTAATGACAGAGAGTTGAATTTTCACCCAAGAGCCTGTGTCCTGAGACACCCCTGTCCTGTCTCCTCTCAGATGGTAGAGGTCCTGTTGCAGTACGTGGATCGCTGGCTGAGGAGATGTCCTGAGCAGGGCAGGGCGCAGGTGCTGGAGCAGCACTTCCAGGTGAGGGTCCTGCTGCAGGGGACTGGCCAACACCACAGGGCTGTAACGCTCCTTCATTACTGGCCTGCAAACATGTTTCTTAGGGCAGCACGTTTGTATGACTTTATTCTTTTTTTTGGTGTGTGTGTGTGTGTGTGTGTGTGTGTGTGTGTGTGTTTATACATTGGGGAGACCTTCTGTTTGTGCTTGTTTTTTCTTTAAAAAGCATCTGTCATAAACCAGAAACTGCATTGACCAGCAGTGCCAGCTCTGCCCAGCCCTCAGCTCTCTCTCTCTCTCTCTCTCTCTCTCTCCCATGCTCTCTCTCTCTCCCTCTCTCCAATGCTGTCCCACTGTCTCTCTCTCCCTCTCCCACTCTCTCTCCCTCTCTCTCCTTTCCTCCCACTCTCCCATTCTCTCTCTCTCTCCCTCCCACTCTCCCATTATCTCTCTCTCTCTCTCTCTCTCTCTCTCTCTCTCACTCTCTCTCTCACTCACTAACTCACTCCCCCTCTGACTTTCTCTCTCTCTTCATCCCTGTCTGTCTCTCTCCCACTCTCTCCATCTCTCACCTTCTCTAGGACATGGTGCCTGTCGTGGTAGATTACTGTCTTCTTCTGCAGAGGGTGTAAGTGATGTTTCACCTCTAACACCACACCTTATGTCACACACACACACACACACACACACACACACACACACACACGCACACACATGCACACAAGGACCAGGCAGTATAGACAGAAACACTATGCTACCTTTACATTGCATCGTATTTGCAATTCTCACATATTACATATATATTATAAAACCGGGATGGTTAAAACCTGTGTTTGTTTGGTCAAAATTATTTATATGGATCATGTGAAAGGCATGATCCATCAAATACCCACACAATCTCATGTGAAAGGCATGATTAATCAAATATGAAATAAGTGAATCTCATTGTACTGTTCTTGATAACTGGGATATTTAACATATGGAGTATTGATATCTTGGTTAATGATACACAGTAATATCCAGTTTATTACTTATCAATGTTCTTTTGTTCTCACCTGGTGGACGTTTCACTCTCTAGTGATGTGATTGTTCATTTGTAAGCTTTGGTTACAGACTCTACCTCACTACACTCCTATCCTAATTCATTTAGCCAAAAAGAGCCAAAATACAGCTTTAAAGATGGAGTAGACTCATGGATTTATTATTATTATTGTTGTTGTTATTATTACCATTATTATTATTATTATTATCATCTTTAATCACCAGCATGGCCAGGCTACACACAGCGTACCCGTTACCCTTGGAAACCTACCAGGTTTTCAGCAGTGTGACTCATACAGGGTCGTGAGAACCCAGGGAAGGACCAAGCAGTTGTGTCATTTATGGTGAAAGGCACGATTAATCAAACAGCCTGTAAATTCTCACATGCAAGACATGATGAATCAAACCTCCGCCAAGCCCTGTTGTGAAGGGCATGAGTCAGCAGATATGCAATCAGCCTTTAAGTGAGTCAGCAGACCTGTGAGACGGCGTGGAGGCATTGGGGTCTGAGCTGGGGGGGTCTGGGCGGGGGGGGGGGGGGGGGGGCAGTTAGCGGCGGGGCAGTTAGCGGCAGGGCAGTTAGCGGCAGGGCAGTTAGCGGCGCCCTTGGCCAGGCGGCCCTGCGTCTCTCTCCCGCGCTGCAGCTGCATGCGTGATGGCCGCGGTAGCGACTCTCGGGTGAGGGCGCTGTGTGGGCAGGTCGCGCAGGTTGGGGCTGAGGCTTCGTGCCGTCCGGAGCGCAGCAGGAAAAGATCGACCTTGCAGGCCGCCGGCAGCGTCTCCTCCGGATCTACTGCGTCACGTTGGTGTTTTTCGTTTTCGTTTTCTGGCTGCCGTTATATTTTTATTGTGAAATGGAAAAGCCTCGTAAAAAAAAACAAAAAACCCTAGTGTCCCCAGAGGCGTGCCGTACTTTTCCCTGCTGGGAGAAGGATAGGGGCTCCATTCTTCAGGGTTCCCTCTCCCCGCTGTCTGTTTCTCCTCCTCGCCCATCTAGGTGTGTGTGTGTGTGTGTATATGTGGGAAGGAGGGAGGCTTCGTGTTGATTAGTAAGCATGAGAGAGTCAGAGATACTGAGAGTTCTTGGAGTGTTAATTTGTGTAGAGTGTGTGTATGTACTTGTGTGTGTGAACGCACATGCTCCTCTAGAGGTGTGTATGTGTGTGTGTGTCCTCACAGTCACAAATGTGACTCAGCACCTCTGGAGCTGTGTTAATGAGAGGAAGAAGAGTGACGAAGAGCAGACCTCCCTTAACCACAGAGTAGCCTCAGAAATCCTCCTGGCCTGTACAAGTCACTCTCCCCCAGCCCCACCCTAATTAAGCTCCTTGATCTCAGCTCATGCAGGTCTGAGAGCAGTGGGACTCTCCGCTCCTGATGAGACGATTCCATTAACCTCCAGTCTCCAGCTGTTCCCAGATCATCCTGACACTATTTTTAAAAATTTTTTATGTAGCAGATGCTTGTGTTTAAAAATCTCTTCAATAGGGGGAGATATATATATATACACGCACACAAAGGGAACTTCAATAACACAATGTAACTCCAAGTCAACCACACTTCTATGAAACCAACCTGTTCAGTTAGGAAGCAACACTGATTGTGAATCAGTTTCACCTGCTGTTGTGCAAATGGAACAGACAACAGATAGAAATGAGAGGCAATTAGCAAGACAACCCTTATAAAGGATCTGCAGGTGGTGACCACAGACCTGTTCTCTGTTCTCATCCTTCCTGGCTGATGTTTTGGTCACTTTTGCATTTTGTCAGTTCTCTACCATAGAGGTAGCATGAGGCGGTGTCTACAACCCACAGAAGTTGCTCAGGTAGTGCAGCTCATCCAGGATGGCACATCAATGTGAGCTGCGGCAAGGAGGTTTGCTGTGTCTGTCAGCACAGTGTCCAGAGCAGATACCAGGAGACAGGCCAGTACACCAGGAGACATGGAGGGGGCCGTAAGAGGGCAACAACCCAGCAGCAGGACCGCTATTTCCTCCTTTGTGCAAGGAGGAACAGGAGGAGCAGTGCCAGAGTCCTGCAAAATGACCTCCAGCAGGCCACTAATATCCACGTTTCTGCTCAAACTGTCAGAAACAGACTCCACGAGGGTGGTATGAGGCCCTGACGTCCACAAGTGTGGCTTGTGCTTACAGCCCAACACCGTACAGGGTGATTGGCATTTCCCAGAGAACACCAAGATTGGCAGATTCACCATTGGCGCCCTGTGCTCTTCACGAATGAGAGCAGGTTCACAATGAGCACATGTGACAGATGTGACAGTCTGTAGACGCCGTGGAGAACGTTCTGCTGCCTGCAACATCCTCCAGCATGACTGGTTTGGCAGTGGGTCAGTAATGGTGTGGGGAGGCATTTCTTTGGAGGGCTGCACAGACCTCCATTTTCTAGCCAGAGGTACCCTGACTGCCATTGGGTACCAGGATGAGATCCTCAGACCCATTGTGAGACCATATGCTGGTGCAGTGGGCCCTGGGTTCCTTCTCATGCATGTCAGTGCTAGGCCTCATGTGGCTGAAGTGTGTCAGCAGTTCCTGCATGATGAAGGCATTGATGCTATGGACTGGCCTGCTCGTTCCCCAGACCTGAATCCAATCGAGCACATCTGGGACATCATGTCCCGTTCCATCCACCAACGCCACGTTGCACCACAGACTGTCCAGGAGTTGACTGACGCTTTAATCCAGGTCTGGGAGGAGATTCCTCAGGAGAACATCCGCCACCTCATCAGGAGCATGCCCAGGTGTTGTAGGGAGGTCATACAGGCATGTGGAGGCCACACACACTACTGAGCCTCATTTTAACTTGTCTTGAGGAATTTGTTGGATCAGCCAGTCATTTGATTTTCCACTTTGATTTTGACTATGATTCCAAATCCAGACCACCATGGGATAATAATTTTGATTTACATTGATAATTTTTTGTTATTTTGTTCTCAACGCATTCTGCTATGTAATAATCTACACACAAACATACATTGGTGCTATCATAGATTCAATTTAAGCATTTTGATGCTTTTAAAATCTATGCCAGATGTATTTGTCAGTGTTTATGGTATGATAGTGTTCAGATGTATCTGTCAGTGTTAATGGTATGATAGTGTTCAGATATATTCGTCAGTGTTTACGGTATGCTAGTGTTCAGGAGTATTTGTCAGTGTTTACGTTGTGCCAGTGTTCAGATGTATTTGTCAATGTTTATGGTATGATAGTGTTCAGATGTATTTGTCAGTGTTTACGGTATGCCAGTGTTCAGGTGTATTTGTCAGTGTTTCTGGTATGCTATACACATGTCTGTTTGTCAGTATTTTATTTTACAGTGCTGTTTTGATGTCTCCTGGAATGCAGCGGATGTGCCATCTGTCTGCGTAACTCGGGGTTTCTTTCATCCTTCGGTAAACACTGGGTAAAAAGCGTTGAGAGGAGGCGCTGTCGTGTTTGTCCTCAGATAGCAGGGTTAAGTGTGGGTCTCGTCTGCCTGGGTGCTCGCAGCTCTTTTGTTGAAATGCGAGCAAGCACACGTCCATACACACGCGCGCACACACACACACACACACACACACGGGCGTCAGCCATGCAGAAGAGACTCTCTTCTCCCTGTTTGGTTGCTCCATCTCACAGTAAAACACAAAAGAATGCCGTAGAAGAGAAGCACATTTCTCTCTCTCTCTCTCTCTCTCTCTCTCTCTCACACACACACACACACACACAAACACGCGTACGTTATTCCTAGTTCATGTTTATAAGCCTCTTTAATGGTGCCTCTCTCCCCTTTGCCTGTAGTTTCTGCCCAAACCCATTAGAGTTCAGCATGTTTCCTTTACTCACAACCCAGCCTGCTCCTGTCATAGTCCTCCCTCTCTTCACCAGCACGAGGCTGTCCAGCCACACGCACACACATACGCACACACATACGCACACACATACGCACACACATACGCACACACATACGCGCACACACACACACGCGCACACACACACACTTTATTTTCCCTTTACTTTTTTCCTTTTTGTGAAAACCACTGGACCGTGTGTATGAGCTTCTGTAATTGTGCTGGTGTTATTTGGATGAGCTTTGGGTGAGAGTGAGGGAGCATGTCTCTCTCTCTCTCTCTCTCTCTCTCTGACATGTGCACACACACACACACACACACACACTCACACACTCAAAAGCCCTGGTGTTATCCCCAGGCTAAACTCATATAGACACACTCATTATTGTCTGGAACATCAGCCTAAGTTTAAGAAATGAACGTAGAAATGCTCCCTCCCTTTTTATCCCTCCACATTCTCTCTTTCTCGCTGTCTTTTTTCCTGCACTCGCTCTCTCTCTCTCGCTCTGCTCATATCTTCTGTGCAGATAAATGGATTGATGTGTCATGATGGATGTGAAGTTGGCATTTCAGCAGTGTCGATTGTGGAATGACTAAATAGATTGTACTCCATTAGAATCATATTCAGTAAAGTACACTCTAACACTTTGGCCAGAATAAATGCAATTCTCAGTGCAATTTTCAAGTACAACTGTCCATTAAATCCAGATCTACCATTTCTTTTTGCTGGGGCTCTACTCATATACAGAGTGGAGTCTGTCAGGGGTGAGCAGGTCTTTCTGGTGGCCTGTCAGGTCAGCAGGTCTATATTGTGGGTTGTCAGAGGGGAGCAGGGCTATCTGATGGTCTGTCAGAGGAAAGAAGCAGATGTTAGAATACAAACCATTAATATAACAATTCAGTTGTGGTGAAATTTGATAGTTCATTATGCACTGAATCGTTTCCTAAAGAATCATTGTAGAATTATTTTTGTCATGACAGATTTATTTCACAGATTTCTTCACTTGGATTATAACCACAATATATAAATGAAGTACTGATCATGTACCACCTCTTTTAAAGTCCATGGCCACTCCCCACCCTGTCCACACATTTACATATGTTGGAGAGCAGTAGTCCACCCAGGTCCTAGAGTCCACCCAGGTCATAGACTGGCTCTTCCGTGGTGACTCCGCTACAGACCCTCGTTTGCTGTCCTGTGGGCCTATGGTTGACCCTGTTTTAGGGGAGCGCCTGCTCCTGGCCCACTGCCAGCCTGGTGTGGTTGGTCCTGTCTCTGCAGCGGAGGTCGAGGGCTTGTGTTAACAGACTCAGCAAGCTGGCTGGGGCGTGGGTGGGTGTGGCCTGGTCCAGCACTCAGCCAATCAGACTCTCAAGTTTTGGTTGGGGGTGACATCATGTAAGCAGACACGCTGTGCACGACTGCCAAGAAGCTTTATGACTTTAGGTAGAGATTTGTTGTGTGTGTGTGTGTGTACATACACACACATATGTGTGTGTGATCTTTTTGAACTTGTAGTTTCTTTGTGGTGTAATGTCAGTTGGTGACTAGTATTGCTGCACTTAATCACTTGGTGTATTTGTTTGTGTGGGTTTCGGTATGTGCACTTGTACATGTGAGCTTGTGTATCAGCCATTGGTGCCCATGCAAGTGTATGCATGAGTGTTTGTATCCTGCCTCTTTTGAACGTTGGTGTGTGGGTGTGTCTCTGTGGTCCATGGTGGGTAGGGTGTGTGTGTGTGTGTGTGTGTGTGTGTGTGTCTGCCCTTGAGTGCAGAGCTGCTGTGAGCTCTAACACTGGGCTTGTGTTGTGAGTCTGGAGCTGCACGCAGAGTTATGGGTGTAATTAGATGGACTCTACTCCACTCAAACCATCAGAGGACCTCCAGGGCTCTGTTCTCATTTAGGCCTGGGAAATGTCATTAGTTCTCTCTCTCTATCTCTCCCACATGCACCCTCTGTCTCCCTCTCTCATTCTCACACTCATCCTCTATCTCTCTTTCTCTCCCTTTCTCGTTCTCTCTCTCATCCTCTCACTCCTTCCTTGTTTCCCTCTCTTGTTCTCCCCCTCTTTCTCTCCCTCTCTCTCCCCCTCTCTCTCCCTCTCTCTCCCTCCCTCCCTCTCTCTCTCTCTCTGTCTCTCTCCCTCTCTCTCTCTCTCTCATTCTGTCACTTGTCCTCTCTCTCCTTTGCTCTTGTTTGCACTCTGTCTCTGTTTTGTCATTATCTCCCTCTTTTCTTTCCCTCATTACATTTCTCTCCTTCCCTCTTATCCGTTCTCGCGCCGTGTGTATTTGTTAAATTGCTGTTGTCGTGTGGCTGGACTGTGCAGAATAACATAAGCCTGCTTTCCTTTTCTCCTGCAGATTTAGTTTAAAGATTTCAGGCCATTAAAATTTCGTTGCCCCACCCCCCAAAAAATCTAATTTTAGTTTTAAAAACTAAAATTTGTACTCAACATTTTGGCCTCTTTTAGGAACATTTATGAAATTAATTTCACACTAGTTGTGTGTGGACCCATTTCCTTTGGTTTCCATAGTAGCCATTTTCCCAGAAGCCAGTGCTGCTGGTGTCTTCCTCTTCCTGTTGGATGTCATCATGTCAGGTGTGTCAGGTGCCTGATAACCGGCGCCTGACGGTCTCTGCACGCAGCGCTTGGATGTGTGTCACACCGTCCTGACTGGGCTAGTACTGTGGTGGGGGAGGCAGGTGTCTGTGCTGTGCTTCTCAACCTTGGAGCTTGAGCTAGAGCAGCTGGTCTCACGTACGTGTTTGCACGTGTTTCCTTATAGAATGATGTGTGGAAATTGTGTAGAAAATCGTAAATATTTATTTGAGTAGTAAAAGTAAATGTGGTAAATCATACAGCCATCTGTAGTTTTCCTGTCTGTGCTTAGTGTAGTGTTGGTACATATGTGTGTGTATGTGCGTGTTGGTACATATGTGTGTGTGTGTGTGTGTATGTGCGTGTTTGTCCATATGTGCATGTTGGTCCATGTGCGTGTTGGTAGATATGTGCGTGTATGTGCATGTTGGTACATGTGTCTGTGTTGGTCCATATGTCTGTGTTGGTCCATATGTGCGTGTTGGTACATGTGTCTGTGTTGGTCCATATGTGCGTGTTGGTCCATATGTGTGTGTATGTGCGTGTTGGTACATATGTGTGTGTATGTGCGTGTTGGTACATATGTGTGTGTATGTGCGTGTTGGTACATGTGTCTGTGTTGGTCCATATGTGCGTGTTGGTACATATGTGTGTGTATGTGCGTGTTGGTACATATGTTCGTGTTGGTACATATGTGTGTGTTGGTACATGTGTCTGTGTTGGTCCATATGTGCGTGTTGGTACATATGTGTGTGTATGTGCGTGTTGGTACATGTGTCTGTGTTGGTCCATATGTGCATGTTGGTACATGTGTCTGTGTTGGTCCATATGTGTGTGTATGTGCGTGTTGGTACATGTGTCTGTGTTGGTCCATATGTGCATGTTGGTACATATGTGTGTATGTGCGTGTTGGTACATGTGTCTGTGTTGGTCCATATGTGCGTGTTGGTACATATGTGTGTGTTGGTCCATATGTGCGTGTTTGTACATGTGTGTGTATGTGCGTGTTGGTACATATGTGTGTGTATGTGCGTGTTGGTACATGTGTCTGTGTTGGTCTATATGTGCGTGTTGGTACATATGTGTGTATATGTGCGTGTTGGTACATGTGTCTGTGTTGGTCCATATGTGTGTGTTGGTACATATGTGTGTGTATGTGCGTGTTGGTACATGTGTCTGTGTTGGTCCATGTTGGTACATGTGTCTGTGTTGGTCCATATGTGCGTGTTGGTACATGTGTCTGTGTTGGTCCATATGTGCGTGTTGGTACATGTGTCTGTGTTGGTCCATATGTGCGTGTTGGTACATATGTGTGTGTGGTCCATATGTGCGTGTTGGTACATATGTGTGTGTATGTGCGTGTTGGTACATATGTGCGTGTTGGTACATATGTGCGACTTCTTTGTGACTCTCTGTGCCTGGGAGCTGCTAAAGGCAGATCAGGGTTTGTACTTTGATCAGATGTTCCTGCTGTAGCATGTGACCCTCTTCCTTTTGCGCCAGCACTAAAAACACCACAGCAGTGGATCACCTCTCCTGTACGGAGCGCGTGGACGTACTGCATGTGAGGAACTCTAAGCTTTGCAGCTCGTTCTTTAACACTCAGCCACCTCTGCAGAAGCATTCCAGGTATTTGTAAAGTTGCCATTACCTGCTGATCTGAGAAGAGTCTTTAGTCCTATCGACAGGTGTGCTGAGTGTTGCGTACTTTCAGAGCCTTTATGCAAATATGCGGCTTGCTTCTACAAGATGATGGTGCAGGGATGAAGTGATGGTGTTTCCTGGAGATCCAGGATGCTGAGTTTCAATGGTGGGGCTTTGGTGTTGGGTAGGTGACCCCTGGCAGGGTCACAAGCCCTTGGCGAATAGCGCTGGGAGCTGAGCATGTGTGGCGGTCTATGACATCAGTGGTCGCACCGTATGACTGACACGACTGTAAATCAGTTAAGCCGGACATGGAGGCCCATGTTTGTTTACGCCGCTTTTGCCCGGGCGGAGGGAGTTGTGGGCGGGCTGGGTGGTGTGATGGGGATTGCGACCATTCACCCCGCCCCAGGATCCGCGCGCTTGTCTGGGCTCCGGCACTACCCGTTCATAGGAGGGTTATTATTTAAGCAGCTTCCTTCTTTCCGTGTCTGCATTCTGCTCCATGTTCTGCCTTCCATGTTCCAACGTCTGTGCTCCGTTGTGTTCAGGGATCTGCTGTTTAACCAGATCTACTCCAAGCTGGTGGAAAACCCCGTGGCCAAGGGCGTGTTCCTGGAGAGCCTGGAGCCGTACATCCTGAGCGAGCGGATTGGCTGCCTGACCGCGCCCGTCATGCGGGACTTGCTGAGCTACTTCCAGGAGAATGGCATGATGGAGAGTGTGGAGGGCTGCTTGGTGCACATGGACATCACCAACCTAGACATACAGCAGGTGTGTGTATGAGAGCATGTAGGAAGATGTGCAATCAAGCACCTCGATGAAGTAATCGGCACCTCGAGCGGGTCAGTGTTGGTCTGTTTCCAAACGAATGTCTGACATGGTGTGGTTGAAATCTGAAGGCACCGAGTGGCCTACACACGGGCAGTGATGTCACACGGTGGGAGTCTTACCGCTGTGCGAGAACAGAGTGGTGGGAGTGACGGTGAGCAGAGGGCGAGTGAGGAGGAGAAACTCAGTAACATTCACTTCAGTGAGCATGTCCACATTGTGTGTGTGTGTGTGGGAAACGATTCAGAATGCAGTGTCAGAGTTCTGCTTCTTTAATACGCTTGCCAGCCCTTCTGGAGATCCTGAGTAAAACTCCCAGCCCACATACACAACCCCGCAAGTGTGTTTAGTCATTCGTAGTGCGTCGTTTTCGCTCAGTTGGCGTTATTGTAGTTGTTGTCAGAAAATTTACGTCATAAAAGTCACGATGTAAATTATCCATATGGCTTTGGTTTACATCTTGTGATTCAGTTGTAAATATGTCAATGTGAACCCTATGTGAAGCAACAGTGTATTGTTTTCTGCATTGTTCTGGATCAGAGGAACCGAACAACAAATATAAACACAACTTTATAGTCTGAAGGACTAGCAACGAGACCAGATAAACCACCCTTTAAGACAGCCCCACCCTCTCAGGCTGCAACAGACATTTGCACAAATTAGCATGTTTCAGAGATTTTTAATAGTAATCTGTTCCATAAACATTAAGCTGAACCTGTATTTTGTTGAAATTGAATATACTTATCCTTAGTTGTGCTGGTTTTTCTTTCTTATCAACATAAGAAAACTACAGTACCCATCATCTTCTACTCTGTGATTGTGTGTGGTCTGTGTCTGTTGCATGTAGGTGGTGCGTATGTGTTGGGATAACCAGCTATATGATGCCATGATCTACGTGTTCAACAGTGGCATGAATGACTACATTAGCCCAATGGAGGTAACATACACATACACTGCAGGAATACACTCACCACACGGACAACAGGGTTCTCTTTCACTCTTTTTTGTCATTTCATAAATTTGTACTAAATTGTAAATTTTTTAGACATTTTGTACTTTATCAGTACATTGCACACAAGGTGTCACTTTTGTGAGGTTCAGCATTTGAATGCCTTTTTATTTTTCTCCCAGTGTTGAGCATGGAAGTGTGTAGTTTTAGTAGCCAGAGAGAAGGAAAAATAAATGTGTCTGAT
Organism: Brachyhypopomus occidentalis; assembly: GCA_020368025.1. Classification (NCBI taxonomy): domain Eukaryota; kingdom Metazoa; phylum Chordata; class Actinopteri; order Gymnotiformes; family Hypopomidae; genus Brachyhypopomus; species Brachyhypopomus occidentalis. The sequence goes on from JAGXOD010001376.1 coordinate 2,320,737, forward strand.
CTCAGATCAGTGGATATGTGGAACATCTGCTGTCTGTACACACACACACAGCTCAAGCTTTGTTTTATATTTCCTCTGTGGCATCTGAGGAAACTGTACTTCATAAGATTCATAGTCTTCATAAGACTATGGCTTCATAGTCTGTGTGTGTGTGTGTGTGCACGTGTGTGCATTCTCTGTGTGTGTGCGTTGTGTGTGTGTGTGTGTGTGTGTGTGTGTGTGTGTGTGCGCGCTTCTGCATGTGCTCCTTGTTCTGCCGGTGTATTGTACATTATCAAAAGAAGTGTTGCTCTAATGAAGTAGGCTGTTTGTGCGTGCATGTGTGTGCGTGCGTGTGCGTGCGTGTACGTGCGTATAAAAGGCGTGTAGTGTTAATTGGACTATGCTCAGACAGGCTTTCTAGCTTTTGTCTCTTATTTTTAGTTGACAGGAGGTCAAGCCATTTTCTCATATCCGGAAATTAATAATAGACTGACAATATTTATTTAGAAGGTAGCAGTTGGAAAATGAATGCAGGAAAGTGTGTCTGTGTGGGTTTATGGGTAGGTGAGTATGTGGTGAATCCTCTATTAGCCCATGAGCAAGATAAAAGGGTCCTGGTTGATGAGACCCTTTAAAGCTATAGATGAAAGAAACACACACACACACAAGTATACACACAACTGCCTGCAGGATCTTGAATGGAGATGAGAAGGAAAATTTGGTCAGCTCAGTGTTTTAAATGGGATCATTACACAGAAAAAAACGACCACACAAACAACATGCATGTGCCTGTACTCGTGTTTTATATCACACACATACAGTATTTTTTCTACAGTATTCAGTATTTATTCTTCTTGTTTTCAGAAACTCTTACAGGTGATTGGTCCTCCTCTGCAAGAAGGGAAGTCCCTCACAGGTGGAGCTACACTACATCTCCCATGATCCTTTGTACTTTCACTTTTTATGTCACAATGGCAATACTGGTTCTCTTCTTTATGTGTGTTTCTCTCCACAGATGAACAGGTCGTTATGGGAAATAAGTTGCTTGTCTACATTAGGTAAGAGCTCACCATCGTATTGGACTGCTGACACACACACATATATTACATTACCTGAAATGTCTATACACAAGCCTAACCCACTATCAGGGTCGGGTTGGGTGAATTTGTTCCTTCTAGAAGCATTTATATCTTATTTTCAGTCCCTTATTCAGTTCTCACAGGCAACTGCTATGTGCACCCATTCCCAAACTTACCACGTGTCTCTCTCTGTTAGCTGCTGTCTCGCTGGACGGGCCTATCCTTTAGGAGACATTCCAGAAGACCTGGTTCCTCAAGTGAAAAATCAGGTGTGTGTGTGTACATATGGTACTAAATGGTGTATACTATATGGTACACTGTATGACCCCCATATGGTACACTATATGACCACTGTGTGGTACACTATATGACCACTGTGTGGTACACTATATGACCACTATGTGGTACACTATATGGCACACTGTATGGACACTTTAAGATCACTATATGACTATATGGTACACTATATGACCACTGTGTGGTACACTATATGACCACTATGTGGTACACTATATGGCACACTGTATGGACACTATAAGATCACTATATGACTATATGGTACACTATATGACCACTGTGTGGTACACTATATGACCACTATGTGGTATACTATATGGCACACTGTATGGACACTATAAGATCACTATATGACTATATGGTACACTATATGACCACTGTGTGGTACACTATATGACCACTATGTGGTACACTATATGGCACACTGTATGGACACTTTAAGATCACTATATGACTATATGGTACACTATATGACCACTGTGTGGTACACTATATGACCACTATGTGGTACACTATATGGCACACTGTATGGACACTTTAAGATCACTATATGACTATATGGTACACTATATGACCACTACATGGAACACTATATGGAACAATATATATAGTACACTATATGACCACTATATTGTACAATATATATGGTACACTACCACTATATGGTACACTGGTCAGTACAATCACATTCATCAGACAGGAACTAAGCAGTTTGCCATCTGTCCCTCGTTCTGACTGGAGAGAGTGTACGTGTATGTGTGTGTGTGTGTGTGTGTGTGTGTGTTTAGTATTCTTAGCAGTTTTCTCTCAGTGGGGAGTCATGTGAAGGGATTTCCTTTGTGTGTTCTCAAATGCTTGTTAAACAGATTAATTCCAGAAACACACGCACAGAGGTCACACTGAAAAGCCTGAGTGAAGGACCTTATACTGTGTGAATATTTTATGAAAATTCTGCTGGTATAAAGTGGAAATTGTGTGTGTATACTACAGGAATTTTGTGTGTGTTTTGTGGGAGTTGTGTGCATGTGTTGTGTGAGTGCGCGTGAGTGTGTGTGTGTGTGGTGTGCTGTCTGATCTATTTTGTTGTAAGAGACATTGGAGATCCCAGTTGAAAGGAACACAAGCACATATATCCTGTCAGCTTTGATCTCACTCCTGATCTCTCTGTCTCACATTGCCTCGCTCACTCGAGGGTTTCCTCATTAGCAGCCTTTGTGTCTCTGTGAATAGCAGCTAATGGCTACTGCTCACACCTGCCCCCGTGTCTCCGTCCCTAACTTTAAATGCCGCGCACAGACACCTGCTAGCCAAGGGCTCTACCTGGTCTCCATGGTAACCATCCATACATTTCCATGGAGAAGGCACCGACCCCTTGCTGTGTACACTGTGAACAATATAAGTATGTGGAGTTGCCCACGTTTTGTGTGTGTGTGTGTGTGTGTGTGTGTGTAAGGTGTTTGAGTTCCTGATTCGCTTGCACTCTGTGGAGAGCACCCTGGAGGAGGAGGTGTACCCCTACATCCGCACCCTCCTGCACTTCGACACGCGCGAGTTCCTGAACGTCCTGGCACTGGTGGGCGTCTCGCACACTCGCATGCAGTCGCGCACTCAGTCATTTAACCTGTCACTTAGCTTGGTTAATGGGACACTTTGAACTCTGCACACCACTGTGTCTTCCTCTTACAGTCTCTTATGTCTAACCTCCTGGCTCCACTTGGATTTGATTATTCTCTTTCAGACATTCGAGGACTTTAAGAATGACAAACAGGCTCTGGAGTACCAGCAAAGGATTGTGGATATTTTATTGAAGGTGAAAACACTCTCCCTTTCTCTCTCTCTCCCCCTCTTTCTTTTCCTCTCCTTCTCTCACTCTCCCACCTCTCTATCAAAAAAAAACCAAACTACATTTGGTTGAACTAATAATAACAAAGAAACAAAAACATGAATGTGAAAATAAATAAATAATAGTAACATGGAATAAAATACGAGTTAGTGTCCCATAGGCCGTGGTGAGTTAGCGTCCCATAGGCCGTGGTGAGTTAGCGTCCCATAGGCCGTGGTGAGTTAGCGTCCCATAGGCCGTGGTGAGTTAGCGTCCCATAGGCCGTGGTGAGTTAGCGTCCCATAGGCCGTGGTGAGTTAGCGTCCCATAGGCCGTGGTGAGTTGGCGTCCCATAGGCCGTGGTGAGTTAGCGTCCCATAGGCCGTGGTGAGTTAGCGTCCCATAGGCCGTGGTGAGTTAGCGTCCCATAGGCCGTGGTGAGTTAGCGTCCCATAGGCCGTGGTGAGTTAGCGTCCCATAGGCCGTGGTGAGTTAGCGTCCCATAGGCCGTGGTGAGTTAGCGCCCCATAGTCCGTGGTGAGTTAGCGTCCCATAGGCCGTGGTGAGTTAGCGTCCCATAGGCCGTGGTGAGTTAGCGTCCCATAGGCCGTGGTGAGTTAGCGTCCCATAGGCCGTGGTGAGTTAGCGTCCCATAGGCCGTGGTGAGTTAGCGTCCTATAGGCCGTGGTGAGTTAGCGTCCCATAGGCCGTGGTCAGTTAGCGTCCCATAGGCCGTGGTGAGTTAGTGTCCCATAGGCCGTGGTGAGTTAGTGTCTTATAGGCCGTGGTGAGTTAGCGTCCTATAGGCCGTGGTATGTTATATTTTGCTCAGTATATGATGTTTGCCCTTCACCAAGAAGTTGTTTACATTTATAATGTGGTGTAAGCTTTTCAAATATGGGCTGGTTGTCAGTTTTATGTTAAATTCTTTCTGTGTTTGTGAATTTTGTGCAATAAAGGAAAAACTGCAGCTCTGTCTCAACCTGCTGCTCTCAGTGGAACCACAGCCCTTTCTGTCTGAGCAGCCAGGAGTTGTAGTTCTATATCTTTCTCTCTCTCTCTCTCTCTGTTTTATCTTTCTCTGTCCCTTTTTCTCTTTTCTTTTTCCTCTTGTATCTCATTGTTTTTCCTTGACTCTCACAAACACACACAGACACACACACTCCACATGCTTCTCTTATGTCTGCTTAAGTGCTAATGGCTGTGAAGAACCTTTTGTCTGTCTCCTCATCTGGATGGTAATCAGCTTAACGCGATCACTCCATCAGTGTGGTGGCTGATTGAGTGCTGACTCCTCCACACTCCTGTGCTTCCAGCCCTCATCCCTCACTCACACAGCAACACACACACACACACCTTGGGCCTTTTCCTTCCGTCTCTCTCCCATCTTCAGGGCTCATTAATAGTAGTGATTTATTTTTGCCAGCAGTGACCTTGTCATAAAGTGAAATGTCTGTGTGTGTGTGTGTTTGTGTCTGTGTGGTCATCCAACAGGTCATGGTGGATAACTCCGACTTCACCCCGTCCCAGGTGGGCTGCCTGTTCACCTTCCTTGCCCGTCAGCTGGCCAAGCCCGACAACACCCTGTTTGTCAACAGGAAGCTGTTTGACCAGGTGACCTCCTCCTTCCTGTTCTACACGTTCCTAGCAGCACTCGCGACCCCCATGCCTGCCACGCTGGGTGGAAGGGACGCCTTGTGAGAGTGTGACGACATGACGCTCTGAGCTGGAGGCTGGTTCCGAACAAGCCTGTTTAGAACCTGTGCACATTTGTACTGTGATGATGATGATGATGATGATGGTGGTGGTGTTGCCGTCACTGTTTTTTAGTGTCTTTTAGTGTTGTGATGCAGTCACAGGCCACTTTTGAGCGGTTTGAGCACCGCTTCCTCCGTCCTAACCGAGGCTAATTTTGTGTGCGCAGGGGCAGAAGTAGATTGACTGTATGTGTCTGGTTGGCGGTGTGTGTGTGTGTGTGTGTGTGTGCGTGCGTTCAGGTTCTGGAGTTTCTCTGCAGTCCAGACGATGACTCCAGGCACACAGAGAGACAGCAGGTAACCCCCAGAAGGATCCATCACCTGCTGCTCGATTAGCAAAGTGCCTGAAATCCCAGAGTCTGGTTTCCTCCACCTTAACCAGTCTCTGCTGTGAGGGGTTTAAGGAAACACTAAAGCTTAGTTGGTGAGACTCCGTGATTAGTCCAGTCAGGGATTGTGACTTACTCACGGTTGGATGTTACAGGTGCTGCTGGAGTTGCTTCAGGTGGGAGGCATGGTTCAGTTTGACGAGGGGCGGCTCCTCGCCCTTGCAGAGAAGGCGGAGTTGTAAGTATTCTTCCGATCAAAATAAAACGCAGGAATGCAAATGATCCAGCTTAGACACACAAAAGAACCATGTCAGGATATTCAAAGCTCTTTATAGTTGTCACAGACATATGGAGTCCTTGTTTAATAGGCTGCTGTGATTAGTCAGCGTTCCCCTCTCTAATGATGCTCTCTGCAGACTGCTGCTATTGCAATGACCTGTACTACTGCTTGCGTTAGTTACTCTAGGGCTCTTCAGAGGGTCACACACACACACACACACACACACACACACACACACAAACCTCCAGGCATCTGAGTCTAATTACTGTACCTTCAGTTACCTTAAGTTAACTTCATTTAATGGGTTTTGTATAATTAGGCAGCAATTAAGCGATTCTGAGAGCTGCATAGTATTGATTTCTGAGGGATTCAGGACGTTCTGGGCAGTGAAAGTTGTGCTTTAATTCCACCTACCCCTGTTTTATTTACCCCATCACTCTGCTTTCTTATTACTCACCCCTAACTCTCTTTCCCCTCTCCTCCCCCTCTCTTCCCCCTCTCCTCCACTATCCCCCCTTCTCTTCTTCTCTTTCTCTCTCTTTGGCCTTTTTCACTGTCTGCCTGCAGTTATCAGATCTGTGAGTTCATGTATGAGCAGAAACACCTTTATGATCGAATCATTGACTGCTACCTCAAGGACCCCTTACGAAAGGTACATTTCCCTCTCTCTCTCCCTCTATCTATCTATCTATCTCTCTGTCTCTCTGTCTTCTCCATTTCCCTCCTTTAAAGCCTCTCTCCTCATCAATCTCTAAAGCCCCAGAGTTCTCTTTGCTCTGGTTTCAGGAGGAGATTTATAACTACATCCACAACATCCTGTCCCTGCCTGGATACAGCCCGCAGGACAAGCAGACTGCTCGGGGAAAGACCCTGGAGCACATTAAGGCGAGTCACCTTCCCGTTCTGAATAGCTCCTTCGAACGATTCCTTTAGAAATTATTCCACCAAATAGAGTACGTTAATAACAGCATCGAGTGAAAGCTAATGGGGACCAGATAGGAGTCATGTCCGTTCCTACCAGCGTAATATTTGAAGGGGCACATCCTTCTGTCACGTCAGGGAGGATGGCCGAAACGTTCAGGGATCAGTTTGTTTAATTATTTGCTGGGGGCAAATCCAGCTCAACCAGCATTTGTGATTGGTTGTGATGACTAGTGTTCCATGTTTTGATTGGTCGCTTGTCTCTTGCAGGAGCTCTTCAGCATTACCCAGGTTACGCCGGTCAGAGTTCACATCATCACTTCCTTTGTGTGATTGCTCATTTGTTCTCTTGCAGGAGCTGGTTAGCATTAACCCGGCTAAGACGGCTGAGCTGGTGTCTGTCCACTTCCCTGGCGAGGTGGAGTCGATTATTTCCGCCTTACAGGTCAGTGTTGTTTGAGCCTCCGTGCGTGCCGTACTTCACTATTAATGGATTCGTTTGGTAGAATTGCCAGAATGAAATTGCACATAGACCAAAATGCTGAGCATGTTCCATGTGTTAATGGAGCAAGTGTTTTAGACCGCGAATGTAGCAGAGTTGTGTGATTCTAAAAGACAAAATCCTGGTCCTTCATTGTGATAACTGTGACTCAAATACCAATGTAATGAGTTTCTGGAATATTCTGATCGTTCAGGCCACTTATAGCAGTTGCATGAACACACACACACACATACTTCACACACTTATTACTGACAGCCTGGCTCAGTGAAAGTGCAGTATGCCCAGTGAGGATTAATGGTCTTCTTTAAAGGATGATGCCACTACCAAATAACCTGTCTGTGCTTCAGTGCACTCAACAGATCAATATGACTGTGTGTGTGTGTGTGTGTGTGTGTGTGTGCGCGCGCGCATGCAGCATACACATGCGCGCACATGTCTGTGTGTGTGAGAGACACAAAGATAGACAGCTTCCATACATTACCCATTGTTGTAGTCCTAGATAGCGTCAGTGAATCTATGAGAAGCAAGATGGAGCAAACCCCTGAGGTGGGTGGGTGGTGTGTGTGTGTGTGTGTGTGTACGTACGTGATTACTCAGCTTAACACCACAAAATGTAGCTTTCACATGAAAAACAAGCAAGAAAAAAAAATTATTTCTTTCAGGATATTCAAGGTTATGATTAGGTGTGGGCATAACAGTACAGATTTACAGTAATACATGGTTGACACTTCCCCATACAGATGGTAATGTGTTGTGTGTGTGTGTGTGTGTGTGTGTGTGTCTGAGGGAGTAAATGGATTAGGTCCTATCAGCAGTGCTGTGTGGAGCAGCCTTTGCCTTATCCTGGGCCTGGGCTGAGGAGTGTTAATTGAAAAGTGTGATAGTGGAGCAGCTGTGTGTGCTGCAAAGAGATGAGAGAGAAATAAGCAGTGTGTGTACGTGTGTGTGTGTGTGTGCGCGTGTGCGTGTGTCTGTGTGTGTTTGTGCTGTGTTCCTGGCTGGCATAGGACCTGCTGCATGTATTCTGCAGAGCCTGGCCAGCTAACACTCACTTCATGTCAACAACTGTATGGGAGGAGTGTGAGAACCATGAGAACTATGAAGATGATGGCGAGAGAAAAGTCCGATTTTAGAGTAGGGAAATTTGAGCAGAAAATTCCACAGTGACCCACGATTTTAATGATGATAATGAAGACATACATGGTGACCCCTGTTGTTGAGATTTTGTTCTTTAATAAACACATTTGGGTAGTTGCGGCTAATCCACAGGTGAAGTCCTCATCTCTGCCCACTGAACGTTCTTGAACAGCTCACGTCCGACTTCTAACCGTAGAAGCTACTGAAAAATCTTTAAGATTAATTTTAGTGCAGCACGTGTTAAATGATATTTCAAGGCTGCCTTCATAACACTGATATCACTGGCATCTTCGAATAACACTTCCTGCATAGCAGTGTCCTGTTGTGTGTTCCGAGCTGTTGTGGGTTTGTGGCGCTGCCCTTGGCCAAAAGGACAGAAGGCACTTCAGGACAAGTAATAACTGTGATGGGAAAGAGTAACGAGTTACACCACATGTCATGTTTGCTCTGTTGTGGTCCTGTTCCTGTAGGACGATTATTTGGTGTTCCAGCTCATGAAGAACCTACTGGATCCAAGGTAAATAAAAGTGTGTGTGTGTGTGTGTAAAAAAACAAAGGTCATTGCTAAAGAAGCTGGGTGTTCATAGAGTGCTGTATCCAAGCATATTAATGGAAAGTTGAGTGGAAGGGAAACGTGTGGTAGAAAAGGTGCACAAGCAACCCGGGATAACCGCCACCTTGAAAGGATTGTCCAGAAAAGGCCAATTCCAAAGTTTGGGGGAGATTCCCAAGGAGTGGACTGCTGCTGCAGAGTCAGGGCTCTAAGAGCCACCACACACAGACGTGGCCAGGACATGGACTACAACTTTCACGTTCCTTGTGTCAGGCCACTCATGACCAAGAGGAAAATTTTGCATTTCATTTGGAAATCAAGGTCCCAGAGTCTGGAGGAGGAGTGGAGAGGCACAGTCCAAGCTGCTTGAGGTCTAGTGTGAAGTTTCCACAATCAGTGATGGTTTGGGGAGCCATGTCATCTGCTGGTGTAGGTCCACTGTGTTATATCAAGACCAAAGTCAGCGCAGCCGTCTACCAGGAAATTTTCGAGCACTTCATGCTACTCTGCCGACAACCTTATAGGAGATGGAAATGTAATTTTACAGAAGGACTTGGCACCTGTCCACACTGCCAAAAGTACCAATACCTGGTTTAATACCCACAGTACCACTGTGTTTGATTGGCCAGCAAACTCACCTGACCTAAACCTCATAGAGAGAGGAAGATGAGAGACACCAGACCCCACAATCCAGATGAGCTGAAGGCAAAGCAACCTGGGCTTCCAGAACGCCCCAGCAGCGCCACAGGCTGATCGCAGTAATTCCTGCAAAAGGAGCCCCAACCTTTTTTGACTATTGAGGGCATTTACTGTACATGCTTCTCAGTAGGCCAACATTTCTGAATTAAAAATAATCTCTTATATAATATTCTAATCTGATATATTCTTGGGTTTTCTTTGGCTGTAAGCCATAACAGATCACTCTGATTGTCATGAATCTATATAATATATGCATCTCACTTTTTGTATTGAATTACTGAAATAAATTAACTTTTTGATATTCTAATTTATTGAGATGCACCTTTGTGCGTGTGCGTGTGTGTGTGTGTGTGTGTGTGTGTATATATGTATGTATGCATATATATATATATATATAGAGGGAGAGGGAGAGAGACAGAGAGCTATATAGAAGGACCTTCTAGCTTTAAGTCTTTGGTGTCTTTGTCCCTCCCACTTTCCCTGGAGCCGCGTGTCATTTTGATGGAGACAGAGGTGTGTGTGTGTGTGTGTGTGTGTGTTGGCTGTTATGGTGCGGTGTGGAGGGAGTGGAGCGGGTTGCCCTGCACCTGTGGGCATTCGCTGTGGGCATTAGGACTGTGTGGCTGTAAAGAGGAGTGGAGGCAGGCTGATGGGGGCAGGCTGATGGGGGCAGGCTGATGGGGGCAGGCTGATGGGGGCAGGCTGATGGAGGCAGGCTGATGGAGGCAGGCTGATGGGGGCAGGCTGATGGAGGCAGGCTGATGGAGGCAGGCTGATGGAGGCAGGCTGATGGAGGCAGGCTGATGGGGGCAGGCTGATGGAGGCAGGCTGATGGAGGCCTGTGCAGGCAGGACTCTTATCGGCAGCAGACCAAGCCACGCATGTGGACGTGTTCAATCAGGTCTGGCACAGGCTCCAGTTGCCCAGGCAACGTGCGGTAGGGCTTTCCGGCAGGTCGAGCAATCCAGGCGGCAATCAGGGGCCCAGCCTCCAGACCAGGGCATCGGTGTGGTGGGGGAGGGGTGGGGGAGCAGACCTGTGTAGGGTGTGGTGGGAGCAGACGTGTGTAGGGCGTGGTGGGGGAGGGGTAATAGAGCAGACGTGTGTAGGGCGTGGTGGGGGAGGGGTGATAGAGCAGATGTGCGTAGGGCGTGGTGGGGGGGGGTAATAGAGCAGAACTGCGTAGGGTGTGGTGGAGGAGGGGTATTAGAGCAGACGTGTGTAGGGTGTGGTGGGGGAGGGGTATTAGAGCAGACGTGTGTAGGGTGTGGTGGGGGAGGGGTATTAGAGCAGATGTGTGTAGGGTGTGGTGGGGGAGTGGTAATAGAGCAGACGTGTGTAGGGTGTGGTGGGGGAGGGGTAATAGAGCAGACGTGTGTAGGGTGTGGGGGGGGGAGGGGTAATAGAGCAGACGTGTGTAGGGTGTGGTGGGGGAGGGGTAATAGAGCAGACCTGCGTAGGGTGTGGTGGGGGAGGGGTATTAGAGCAGACGTGTGTAGGGTGTGGTGGGGGAGGGGTATTAGAGCAGACGTGTGTACGGTGTGGTGGGAGCAGACGTGTGTAGGGTGTGGTGGGGGAGGGGTAATAGAGCAGACCTGCGTAGGGTGTGGTGGGGGAGGGGTATTAGAGCAGATGTGTGTAGGGTGTGGTGGGGGAGGGGTAATAGAGCAGACGTGTGTAGGGTGTGGTGGGAGCAGACGTGTGTAGGGTGTGGTGGGGGGATAGAGCAGACGTGTGTAGGGTGTGGTGGGGGAGGGGTAATAGAGCAGACGTGGGTAGGGCATGGTGGGGGGGGGTAATAGAGCAGACGTGGGTAGGGCATGGTGGGGGGGTAATAGAGCAGACGTGGGTAGGGCATGGTGGGGGGGTAATAGAGCAGACGTGCGTAGGGCGTGGTGGGGGGGGGTAATAGAGCAGACGTGCGTAGGGCGTGGTGGGGGGGTAATAGAGCAGACGTGCGTAGGGCGTGGTGGGGGGGTAATAGAGCAGACGTGCGTAGGGCGTGGTGGGGGGGGTAATAGAGCAGACGTGCGTAGGGGCGTGGTGGGGGGGTAATAGAGCAGACGTGCGTAGGGCGTGGTGGGGGGGTAATAGAGCAGTCGTGCGTAGGGCGGTCCTGAAGCTGTCTCTGCTGGGGACCAGGACGCAGCGGCAGGAGAGGGACAGTGATCTGATTTCGAGTTAGACGAAACTGAAATGTCTGAATTACTGTGGCAGTTAAGGACAGTTTAAAATTAGATCAGAAGAGGTGTGTGTGTGTGTGTGTGTGTGAGAGAGAGAGAGGGAGAGGGGGAAAGAGAGAGAGTGTGTGTGTGAGAGGGAGAGGGGGAAAGAGAGAGAGAGTGTGTGTGTGTGAGAGAGAGAGAGAAAGGAAAGGAGAGAGATTGTTTGTGTGTGTTCGGGTGTTTTGCACATCATTCCATGACCTTGACCACCTGACTGGAGATGAACACACACACACACACAACACCCACATGACTGCTTGCTCAGTCACATGACTGCTTGCTCGGTCACATGACTGCTGACATGGCTGCCTGCAGGCTCCTGTTTTGCTGCTCTTCTTTCTGTGACTGACCCTCAGTGGCCATCAGAGCTTGAGGATGGAAGAGTTGAAACATGCCTGCATGTTACTGCTGCTCTCCACCTCCTTCCACCAGGGCCACCTGATCTCCTCTGGCTCGGATAAGCTCACATGTATGGGGGGCTGTGTTTTTGTTGCTGGGGTGAAGATGTAGGTATGAGGTTTTTGTTTGTTTGCCCATGCCATTCTCAGCCTGCCATGCTCATTCAACATTGAAAGAGTAGCCGGTCCTGTCATGCAGTTGATCCTGGATCAGTCTCCTACCTACCGAATGGTCTGAGGTCGGATGAGGTCACAAAAACTCCACACTGCAATCTGCTAAGAGGCTCATTTGCATATATTGCAGCCACCTGTTTACATCAGTATTCCAGCACTGCCGCTGGAATAATGATCAAGATATCAATAAATAAATGAATAATAATGAATTCATAATGATTGCATGCACTAGTGGCGGTTAGCAGGTAGCAGGTCCTGTAAGGTGGCGGGCAGCTGTGGTGCGAGAGCGGCAGGGTCCTGACATTCATATGCGGGTCGCGCTTCCCTGACACGCAGCGTCTGGGCGGCAGAGTGGCAGGGAAATCAGGCAGGCTCACTCCTCCAGGCTCACTCCTCCACTCTGCTAATTACGCCGGATTCAGAGTCCTCCGTCGCCCAGGCGCGTTCAGCGGAGAGTGATTGCGGTTTGATTTGAGAGCTGGGGCCGTGATGAAGAATGACTCTCTGCACGGGGAAAGCCGCTCTGCATAATCTGTGTGTGTGTGTGTGAGAGAGAGATTGATAAAGACTCATAGTTGATATTAGAATATTAGAAGTGCTGTGTCCTTATTTGTATTATTTGAGTCTTTGGGCCTGGGGTTGGTGTTTTCATTAAATGATGTTGATTGACTTCACATCATTTGACATGATTCCCCAGTAAATCCTGTGTGCCTCGTCCCTCAGTGAAGGCCCAGGCCCCCACGCGCTGGCGCCCGACCTCCATGAGCTCCTGGTGAGCCTGCTGTGCTGCTTCTGCCCACGCCAGGTCACACCCTTCCTGCAGCACTCCCAGCACTACCGCCTGGAGGAGGCCATCGAAGTGAGCACACACACACACACACACACACACACACACACTCACTCACACACACACACACACACACACACTCATACTCATACATACACACTCACTCACACTCTCTCTCACACACACACACACACACACTCACACACTCACACACACACACACACACACACACACACACACACACACACACACACACACACACACACACACACACACACACACACACACACACTCATACTCACTTACTCACACACACTCACACTCATACATACACACACACTTACACTCTCTCACGCACACACAGACTCATACATACTCTCACACACACAGACTCATACATACTCTCACACACTCACACTCATACATACTCTCTCACACACACACACACTCACTCATACACACTCACTCACTCGTACACGCACACAATCACTCATACAGACATACACACACACACACCACTCTCTTACTTATACACTCACTCTCACATACACAAACACACACTCATACACAAATTCAAACAAACACACACTCATACATAGATACAGACACACACACTCACTTACTCACTCATACATACACACACTCACTCATACACAGATACAGACATCATATTCATATCTCTTTCCTGAAATCACACATGTACACACACACACACACACACACACACTCCTTATGCACACATTTGACTTTTTTAGCTTTTAAAGAGAGCCTGCGTGACAAGCAGTGGTGTAGGATTGAGGGTTTAGTCCTCGCTGTTTGTAGCCAAAGACCTCCAGGACCAGCCTGTGTTTGTTCAGAAGAGGCAAGAGAAACCGGTTCCCCTCTGCAGACACTCAGCAGGCCTTCAATAATAGAGTGAGTTTGGGCATCCTGTTTAATAAGGAAGATGGCTGAACTGGTGTGGGAGATGGAGAGAGAGCAGAATTGCTAATGTGCAGGAGGGAGAGAGGGTAAAGAAATGGAGGGAGAGAGAGAGGGAGAGATGGAGAGAGAGAGGGAGAGAGTATTCTGAAGTACTCTAGTGAGAGACTGGCAGGTGAAGGGCAGAGAATCAATGCGGTTTTACAGCCACTGGCACTGCTAAATATTTGATCAGGCTTACACACACACACACACACACACACAGAGTAGAGTAGCTATTGCTGTTCTCCTACCTCACAAGTATGCTGTCCCTTTCAGTCTTGTCTGCCTACCAAATGCACCTGTCTGACCTTCTGTCTTGCTGCCTGTCTTGCTGCCTGAATGCTGATCTTCTGTTGGAACACTGTTTTATTCCATTATGCCTGTCTGCCTGTCACCCTGTGTGTGATGGTCATGGGTAGTAGTTCCTGTTTTTACCACTCCGTTCCTTTCATTGTGCTCTCCACATTAGACACATCTGCACAAAAACATAGGTTGCCATACTGAAACGTGATTGGCTGGTCCATGTCCCCTTTGTTGCATCACAGATCACCAAGAAACATGAGCTGCATGAGGCCACCTCCTACCTGCTGGAGAAGAAGGGAGACGTGCAGGGGGCCTTCCGAGTGCTGCTGCAGGTCCCGTATCCCTACAGTCGCTCTCTCCTCACTGCTCACGTAGGCCTGCTGCAGGAAACCGCAGACAAAGGCGGCCATGTTGACTCAGACAGCGGAATGCCACTTTATTCGGTTTGCCTGTGGTGTCTGCTAATGATTCAGTGGTTATGGTCCGGCGATTTGATTTGAAAATTGATGGGATGTATATGATGTGGCTCAGTTTGATGCTCAACAGTACGGACGTTATCAGTTTTATAATCTCAATCTCAGTGTATGTACAGTAGAATATATAATACAGAGTAAATCTTGAAGGTAACATTAGGATTGCCAGTTTACTCTTAAGGCCCGCAGTGTACTGTTTTAATGTGTGTGGCTCTATCACAGCTACACGGTGTCTTCATGGGCTGCGCAGGGCAAGGAAGTGTCAGGAAGCCTGTTTTAGGGGGAAATTGATTATCTGGTGTGTGTGTTTTGTGTGTCTCAGATGTTAAAAAGCAAGCTGCACACCCTGACAGAAGAGATTCCTGAGCCGACCAGGTCAAGGGGTGAGGAAGAGGATGATGAGGGGGCCGGTGATGAAGGTCAGGCTCCGTTGGCCATGGTGGAGGAGGCCCTGAGTGACATCATAGAGCTGTGTCACAGGAACTCTCACGGTCTTAACCAGCAGCAGAGAGAGGTGAGTTCATCAGCAGGTGTGTGCGTGTGCTCTTGTGTGTGTGCCAGTGTGTGTGTGTGCCAGTGTGTGAGTGACCTTGATGATGGATTCTGCTTGAACTTCTTGATTGGTGTTCATTTATTCATAAACGTATCATATTAATACATATACATACATTAATACATAAATGTCATAGTTTTGTGCGTCTGTCTCGTCTCTCTCTCTCTCTGTGTCCCTCTTTCTCTCTCTCTCTCATTTTTTATATCTTTCTCTCTCAGGCTCTCTGGTTTCCTCTACTGGAGGCCATGATGTCACCACAGAAACTCCTTAAAGGCCCCAGTGCCAAACATACTTCAGAAGGTGACACAGACTCACACACACACACACACACACACACACACACACAAACAAACACACGCACACACAGTACATTTTATCTCTAGTCATTTGGTGGATTTAAAGGCTTATACTCCAGTTTTCCCTCTGCTGATGCATTGTTATGAAGAACCTAATGAACAATTAAAGCCTTTTTATATGACGAGTCCCTGATAACACATTCAATTTGACTAATAACCATAGCCTGGGGAGGGGTGGTATCTAGTGACTATGAACATCTGAAAATAACTCACTTCCTCTAGCTTCCTCCAACTAGATCTGCAGCAACATGTTTGAGATTGGTGTGTGTGTGTGTGTACTCAGCACTGAAGGAACTCACAATGAAGGTTTTAAACAGCATGTCCAGTTTCATCGCCCTGCCCGCCATCATTCAGCGCATCTTACAGGTAATGTCAGTGCTTATGAAGACTTTATTAACACTTATAGCTGTGTAATAAGCATTGTGACTTGGTAAGACTCCTCATGGTAAATAAAGAAATGTGTTGTTGTTGTTTTAAGAGGACATTTGAATTGTTTGGTTACTAGTATTTCAAAAAGAAGAAAGTGCAAAATTGTTTAAGTGCCTCACCAACCCCTTTACACACTCACACAAACACACACCCAAGGGCCTAATCTGACACCAAACCCCTTTACACACTCACACAAACACACACCCAAGGGCTTAATCTGACACCAAACCCCTTTACACACTCACACAAACACACACCCAAGGGCTTAATCTGACACCAAACCCCTTTACACACTCACACAAACACACAACCAAGGGCCTAATCTGACACCAAACCCCTTTACACACTCATACAAACACACACCCAAGGTCCTAATCTGACACCAAACCCCTTTACACACTCACACAAACACACACCCAACGGCCTAATCTGACACCAAACCCCTTTACACACTCACACAAACACACACCCAAGGGCTTAATCTGACACCAAACCCCTTTACACACTCACACAAAACACACACCCAAGGTCTTAATCTGACACCAAACCCCTTTACACACTCATACAAACACACACCCAAGGTCTTAATCTGACACCAAACCCCTTTACACACTCATACAAACACACACCCAAGGGCCTAATCTGACACCAAACCCCTTTACACACTCACACACACCCAAGGGCTTAATCTGACACCAAACCCCTTTACACACTCACACAAACACACACCCAAGGTCTTAATCTGACACCAAACCCCTTTACACACTCACACAAACACACACCCAAGGGCCTAATCTGACACCAAACCCCTTTACACACTCACACAAACACACACCCAAGGGCTTAATCTGACACCAAACCCCTTTACACACTCACACAAACACACACCCAAGGTCTTAATCTGACACCAAACCCCTTTACACACTCATACAAACACACACCCAAGGTCTTAATCTGACACCAAACCCCTTTACACACTCATACAAACACACACCCAAGGGCCTAATCTGACACCAAACCCCTTTACACACTCACACACACCCAAGGGCTTAATCTGACACCAAACCCCTTTACACACTCACACAAACACACACCCAAGGGCCTAATCTGACACCAAACCCCTTTACTCACTCACACAAACACACACCCAAGGGCTTAATCTGACACCAAACCCCTTTACACACTCACACAAACACACACCCAAGGGCTTAATCTGACACCAAACCCTTTACACACTCACACAAACACACACCCAAGGTCTTAATCTGACACCAAACCCCTTTACACACTCACACAAACACACACCCAAGGTCTTAATCTGACACCAAACCCCTTTACACACTCACACAAACACACACCCAAGGTCTTAATCTGACACCAAACCCCTTTACACACTCACACAAACACACACCCAAGGGCCTAATCTGACATCAAACCCCTTTTACACACAGATAAAGACTTAACCCAACACCAATTTTCTTTACACACTTACACAAACACACACAGATAAGCAGACTAAAATATCTAGCTTCATGCCAAACATCGATTTCTCACTTGCCTTCCATGTCCAGATAAGTGGCTGGAACAGATATGCTGTCAAAAGCAAATTCCATCGTCTACCTCAGCCAAAGCTAAATTGTTCAGCCCACATCACAGACACACACACACACACACACACACACACACACACACACACACACACACACACTATGCAGCAAGCTGAATTCACACCTGCCATCAGTGTCATGATAAGCAAATAAAATTCTTAAGGCGCACTCCAACGCAAATCTCCAAACACACACACACACTCGCACACAGATTATATACTACACAGACAATAAAGTGCCCATCAGTGAGAGGTGTGGTCCAACAGAAGTGTGTTGTCTGTGTTTGTGCGTGCTGTTTGCGTGTGCGTCTTGTGTGCGCACACGCTAACATCTGTCACGTCTGCGGACCTTTGATGGCTCCATAGTTCCGAAGCGTGTCGTATACCGTGTGTGAATTGAGAGGTGTGGAATGATTCCCTTTAGATGCCCAATAATAAATGGACTTGGTTCATTGCAACATCCTTCCGTTGTTTGTAAACAGTAGTGTAAGTGATGTAGAAGATGAGTGATTAGGACAGCATGTCCCCAGCCTGTCCTGAGGCGTGGAGACAAGCAGACAGCTTAATAGGTGACTGATGGTGCACGGCACAGTTTAAGCACCAGGGTCTCTTCTTGGTGTACTGTTAACAAAACAGTGTGCCTGCTCATACTCTCAAACACAGTGAGGAAAATAAGTACACACAAATTATTAAAAAAAAATCATACATTGTGATTTCTGGATTTTTTTTTTTTTAGATTATGTCTCTCACAGTGGACATGCACCTAAGATGAACATTTCAGACCCCTCCATGATTTCTAAGTGGGAAAACTTGCAAAGTCGCAGGGTGTTCAAATACTTATTTTCCTCACTGTACCCTGTGCTGCATCACGGCTTCCGCTGTGAGAATGTGGAATGTGGAATGCTGAATCTGCATCTGTGCTGAGGTCAGCAGCAATACGCCTGTGCCAGTGTCAGTGAGCCAGATGTGAATATGGGCTAAACCTGACCAAGAGTGACCCTGTAAAAGTTCTCTACGGGTTCCTTGCTGGTTAAGAGCTTGTGAAGCCGTCCACAGCGCAGAGGAGTCGGAGGTGCAGTGGAGACGTTTGCCTCTGTTAAGCACGTGGTTTTGAAGCTTTGTTTGCAGCTTAAATAAAATATGCTCTAAGCAGTGAGCTGATGCATAGTAATGCTGGTATTACTGCTGTGTGTGTGTGTGTGTGGGGGGGGGGGGGTAGGAGTAGATGTGGAAGTGTGTTTGAAGCCTCTCTGCAGGTGTGTGTAAGTGGGTGTAGGTTTGAGAGTGCGTGTATGTTGAAGCCTCTCTGCAGGTGTGTGTGGGTGTTTGAAGCTCCTTTGTGGGTAGGGGCGTGTGTGGGTGTTTGAAGCTCATCAGCAGGTGGACGCCTCTTGTCTCATCCACGTTCAGTCTGTCAGCTCCACAGTTGAAGCTGTTGGAGTGTGTCCACTGCATCACCTCCACGTGAACCGCGTGAACCACGTGAAGTGCTCCAGTTTAGAGCACCTCGCACGTTCTGCACCAGCCCACTCTCTCGGTCCGCTGAACCTGTTTGAGGTCATGTGAAAATCATGCGAAAATTGAACAGCCGAGACTTTTGGCTGTTGAACAAAAGGTGGAATTAGCTTATTGTCACTTCCTGGATTGCAGCCTAAAGAAACTCAAATTAACTGTTGTGTTTCATTCAGACTTTAAAAAAAAAAAATTCATATTCTTCCCAAAACGGTTGGGTGGATGCTGCTCTAGAGACGCCTGATTGGCTGCTGCGGGTCTTTGCTGTTCTATCCAGTGAGGATGCAGGGGAGGCACTTCTGGTTTGTCAGGGCTGCCAGGCCCCCATTGGCTTTTCTGAGATGGACACCTGAACCCCAATGTGACGACTACACAGATAGTAGCGCTGGAACTGTCCGTGGTGCTGAAGGGTAGCAGGGGTAGAGATGGTGTGTGTCAGTTTGTAGTGTGTGTTTGTGTGTGGGTAGGGTTGAATGGGCATGAGGGGTTCTAACTGGTTGTTTAGGGGCAATGGTGTGTTTGTGTGTGTATTTATGCTGCTGTTTTGGGGACTGAGTGTGTGTATGTAGGGGTCTGTAGGAGTGTGTGTGTATGGTGAGTGTGTGGTGGGGGGTGAGTGTGTGTGGTGGGGGGTGAGTTTGTTGTGGTGGGGGGTGAGAGTGTGTGTGGTGGGGGGTGTTTATGGGTGTGGTTTAGCTCCCTCTTCTCATTAAATTTGTTTTTTCTGCTGTTCTCAGCTCGAGACCAGATGATCAAACACACTGCCGTGATGAGTCTCACAGCAGGTGGTGCTGTGCGTGTGTATATGTGTGTGTGCTTGTTCATTTATGAGCATTTGTGGGTGTACATGTGCACATAGGTGGGTGTGCAGTACAGCATTCTTGAGTTCTTGAGTTATTTTTATCACTGTGCTGTAACTTGGTCAGTATGTTGATGGATGGGTTAAGGAAAGGATGTTTGGTGGTAGTAGTCACTGTGTCCCATAGTGTAGGTTCTGTTACTGTGTCCCATAGTGTAGGTTCTGTTACTGTGTCCCATAGTGCAGGTCAGCTGTTCTGTTACTGTGTCCCATAGTGTAGGTTCTGTTACTGTGTCCCATAGTGTAGGTTCTGTTACTGTGTCCCATAGTGCAGGTCAGCT
The DNA here is from genome assembly GCA_020368025.1 of Brachyhypopomus occidentalis. Taxonomy (NCBI): domain Eukaryota; kingdom Metazoa; phylum Chordata; class Actinopteri; order Gymnotiformes; family Hypopomidae; genus Brachyhypopomus; species Brachyhypopomus occidentalis. The sequence continues at coordinate 2,341,014 of JAGXOD010001376.1, forward strand.
GTTCTGTTACTGTGTCCCATAGTGCAGGTCGCTGTTCTGTTACTGTGTCCCATTGTGCAGGTCAGCTGTTCTGATACTGTGTCCCATTGTGTTGGTCAGCTGTTCTGATACTGTGTCCCATAGTGCAGGTCGGCTGTTCTGTGTAACAGTAACAGTGATGACCCTTCTGCTCCCTACTCTGATGCCTTGATTGATGGCCAGCTCAAAATCATGTTTCAATGTATGAGCTGCTTTATAATGGATTACTGATTTGCATTTGGCAAAAGTTGGGTGTTTGTGTGAGTGAGAGAGAGAGAGAGAGAGCTTGTTGTGAACCCAGGAGATTTGAAGGCTCCTATGGTGAGTTGCATATAAGATGAAACTAACTTTCCTGCTCGCTCTCTCTCTCTCTCTCCTCCCCCCACATGTCTCTCCCCCCTCTCTCTCTCCCCCCTCTCTCTCTCTCTCCACTCTCTCTCTCTCTCCACTCTCTCTCTCTCTCTCTCCCCTCCTCTCTCTGTCTCTGTGTACATCGTCATTTCCCACAGGGCTGCAGCGGCCTATTTTCACAGCAGGCTCGGATTCATTCAGACACTGTGTGTGCGTGTTTGTCTGTGTGTGTGCGTGTTTGTCTGTGTGTATGTGTGTTTGTTTGTGTGTGTGCGTGTTTGTCTGTGTGTATGTGTGTTTGTCTGTGTGTGTGCGTGTTTGTCTGTGTGTATGTGTGTTTGTGTGTGTGTGCTTGTATGTGTATTGTGTAACAGATATATTTTTTGTATTAGATTGTCTGTGTGTATTAGATAATTTGTTTGCGTGTGGTGGTGTGAATGCTGAAATCTAATAGTGAATATAGAATAGTGTGTGTGTGGGGGTTGGGGGGGCAGAGAGGGGGTGAGAGTGGAGGGGAGCGGGTGAGAGAGAGACAGAGGGAGAGCCAGACAGACAGACAGGTAAGAGTGTTGTGGCTGCGTTGTGTGACCTTTAGCCATGCAGACAGATGAAGCTGTAGGCTGTTATAAAGACAGTATTATCCAGGGGACACAGAACCTAATCTCTCTCTCTCAGACACACACACACACACACATACACACACACGCTGCTCGCTGCTGTTAATGTGTGGGTATGTGTGTGGGTGACCTGCCATCACTGATCTCTCTATCTGATTGGGTGAGCTGAGGGCAGGATTGCCCAAGTGTGTACAACAGGCCAATTGTATGCATGCATGTGTGCGCCTTTGCATGTGTCTGAGTGCACACGTGTGTGTGTGTGGGCGCATGCGTGTGCTCATGAGTGCCAGTATTCCCCTGCTCTGTGGATGTCGCCCAGTCTCACAAGGGGCTCTGTGTAAATTCCCTGGCAGAGAATCTCACGTGTCTGTGTTACGTGTGCTCCTGCTGGCCCATTAGCATCAATCAGCACACGCTTTAGAAAGCTCACACACTTCCCTAGACACAGCCTGCTAAACAAAAGCCGATCTGTGCGTGCGTGCGTGTGCTCTCTCTCCAGGACCCTGTGTATGGGAAAGGGAAGTTAGCAGAGATCCAGGGCCTCATCCTTGGCATGTTGGAGACCTTCAGCTACGAACAGGTACGGTGCTTTCATGCCTCTAAGAGCTTGGCGGGAATGTAATGATGTAATGATGTAAGGATTAATTAACTTTGCAGCTAGACCGCCTTTCTGTATTCCTGCTTAATTAAACTAGAAACACTGTAAGGTGTGTGTGTGTGTGTGTGTGTGTGTGCCCGTGTGTGTGTGTGTGTGTGTGCTTGTGTGTGTTATTAAAAGCAGTCTGGAGCCACTGACCCTTTGATAAGCATTAATGACTTACAGTCTGAGCTGTCCGGCGTCTCCAGCTGAACTCTATGTTGGTGTCCTGCTCGTCCGTGTCCTGGCCAACCCTCTCACATCCTCCAGCCACGAGCGTTGGGCCGTAGCCTCCGTGCTCTGTGGCTGATGCTAAAGGCGTCGTGCGTACAGGGAAAGCTCCTCCTGCTCTGATCGCCTCTACTACCCCTCCTGCCCCTCCTGCCCCTCCTGCTTAACAGGTGTTTTGGGTTGCGACGTGGTAAAACTGCCATAGCAACACGTTAGACTGAAAACCATGGCGACGCGCACCTCTCTCTCTCCCTCCCCCTCTTTCCCATCACTCCTCCTCTCTGCCTCTGAGCGGAGCAGCGCCGCGGTGCTGGGGCCAGGGGTCCGATGACCTTCCTGCTTCCTCGAGAGCTCGCGGTAATCCTCAACGTCCTGCGTAAGAGGCAGCCTGATTTATTTAATATAATATGCCGTATTTTTTACAGTAGAGCTGTGTTTTCCCACAATACCCATCTCTCTGTCGGAGTTTCAAGGAGATGTGCTTCAACCCACCACCCCCCCACCCCCCCCAAACGTGTGTGTGTGTGTGTGTGTGTGAAGTGGGCGTCGCCTGCGTTGTGTATTCGTGGCCCTGGTTCCATTCATGCGGTGCTTGTGCGGCCGGTGAACTCGGCCGTACGAACACTTTTTAACCAAAGCTTATACATAAGAACAGGTAAAATGCGTGAAAAATGCATACACACACACACACACACACACACACCTTTCATAAGCCTTATCGCAACCCCATGCCCAATCTCACAAGCCCATCATTAACAAAAAAAAAGAAGAAGTCATTTGAAACAGTTTCATCATCCTTGAGTGAACCCCACTCTCTCATGCTGGGGTCAATGTGGGGCCAGAGAATTCCAGAACATTCCTTAATGGCTTCCTGGTTATTTGGAGGACGGTTAATTGGGGTGTCCCAGTGTCCTTCCCTGGATGGCCAGGTTTGTTCAGGTCTCTCTGGAGTGTGAGCCCACCAGTCCTTTGAAGTCCTCCTTTTGAAGTGTTTAGTCTCTTTGTTACTCTGGCTCAGAAGCAACAGCGGTACTAAATGTTTTGCTGGCACGTTTTTGATCAATACCCCCCCCCCTTAAGAGGAATATATGACTGCTTCTGGTGGAGAGAGTTTGCTGTCAACCTTTGACCCCCACTTGCACTCTGACACCCTTAGGATTGCGGTGCTGTTTTTCATCGTGATTGGTTCTCCAGCTCCTGCGCGTCTGCGTGTCCCTTCTCTAAACGTGCTGCTCTCTCTGTCAGACCCGCTGGTGGGTTAGAGGTTTTTGTCACCGCCACTGTCCTGCGTCTTGGACGAACTGCAGACCTTCCTGACAGGACAAACGCAGCAGGGATGGTGGGCGTCCCGCTGCTTTAAGAGAGCGTCCCGCTGGAAGGCAGAGGGGGCGGCAGGCTTGTCTTCCCGTCCCTCTCTGCGAGAACGGAATCACTAACCATCAGGACCTGGACAAGAACGCTTTTTGGTTTTCTTTGCTTTAGAAATCTCTCTCGTGTCATTGTTTTGGAATGTGCTGATAACATGGGAAGGTTTTAGTGTACATAGCACAGGTTTGTCATGGGACTGTTACAGCTGTAGATAACAGGGCTCATTAATGAAGCTGTGGAAGAGAAACAGTGGATTCGCTCGCTCACTCTCACTATTGTACAGTGAGTCCCAGGTATCTTCCACATATGGGTATCTGCTGCAAGTGGCATCTGATTGGCCGTCCCGATGGGGACAGCCAATCATGGTTCCACATGTAGTTTGGCAGAGTGGTGCAGTTGGGTTCCAATCACGTGAGAGCGGGGGGTGGGGGGGTTGAAATCATGGAGGAGGGAAGAGGTTGACATGGAGACAGTTACGGAACTCTGCCCGAGGCCATTTCTAACAGGATACAGAGCAGAACTGTGTCACAATATTAATGTGTGTGTGTGTGTGTGTGTGTTTGAGAGAGGGAGAGATGGATGCACAAGCAGAGAGAAAACTATACACAATTAATGTGTGGGCATGGGTGAGGAAATGTGTGTGTGTGCATGTGTCTGCGCGTATGCATGTGTGTAGGTGGGTTGTGGGAGACTGTGCATGTCTGCGCATGTGTGTGTGTGTTTATAGGGGGTGGTGAGGGACTGTTGGTGTGTGAGCGAGCGCGCGTGTGTGTGTGTGTGTGTGTGTGTGCGTGCACCTATTTATGAGTGCCCTGTACTCGTCTGTGTGTGTGTGTGTGTGTATAGGGGGGTGGTAAGGGACTGTTTGTGTGCACGCATGTGTGTGTGTGTGTGTGTGTGTGTGTGTGTGTGTGCACCTATTTATGAGTGCCCTGTACTCGTCTGTGTGTGACCGAAGGGAATTTGCAGCTTGTCACTCAGAGGAAATGGAGTGGAAGGTTCCTGAAAGGCCTGTCTGATAGGCATGACTCCTCAATCTCTCTCCCTCCATCCATCCATCTCATCTCTCTCTCTCTCTCTCTCTCACTCTCTCTCTTTTCCCTCCACCCCCTCATCCCTTTCTGGGACAAAAAAAATATGCATGCATGCACATGCACATGCGCGCACACACACACACACACACACACACACACACACACACACACACACATACCCATACACACACTGTCAGACACTTACAAATGCACATGCAAATGCGCAGCACACAAAAAATAGTAAGTCCATAAAACATAGTGTGCATGCACCCACTTTCAAACAATTCCCAAATGAGAAAAGACTCCCAGAGGCAGTACAGATAAAAAAAGAGAAACCTCTCTCACTCCCTCTATCTGTGTCTCTGTCAATCTCTCTCTCTCTCTCTCTCTCTCTCTCTCTCTTTCACATACACTCAAGTACAAACACATGCACAAATTGCGCAGTAGCCCAGAAAGCTGACGAAACCTCATGCAATGTACGGCAGGAACTTCGCTTCCGCGCTGCGTTCCCGCGCCCCCTGCAGAGGTGCGTGTGCTTAGCTGCGTGTGCAGAGATGCGTGTGCAGAGGTGCGTGTGCAGAGGTGCGTGTGCTTAGCTGCGTGTGCAGAGGTGCGTGTGCTTAGCTGCGTGTGCAGAGGTGCGTGTGCAGAGGTGCGTGTGCAGAGGTGCGTGTGCAGAGGTGCGTGTGCAGAGGTGCGTGTGCAGAGGTGCGTGTGCTTAGCTGCGTGTGCTGAGCTGCGTGCGCAGAGGTGTGTGTGCAGAGGTGCGTGTGCAGAGGTGCGTGTGCAGAGGTGCGTGTGCAGAGGTGCGTGTGCAGAGGTGCGTGTGCAGAGGTGCGTGTGCAGAGGTGCGTGTGCAGAGGTGCGTGTGCAGAGGTGCGTGTGCAGAGGTGCGTGTGCAGAGGTGCGTGTGCAGAGGTGCGTGCTTAGAGCTGCGGCGCTGAGCTGCGTGGTGCAGAGGTGCGTGTGCAGAGGTGCGTGTGCAGAGGTGCGTGTGCAGAGGTGCGTGTGCAGAGGTGCGTGTGCAGAGGTGCGTGTGCAGAGGTGCGTGTGCAGAGGTGCGTGTGCAGAGGTGCGTGTGCAGAGGTGCGTGTGCAGAGGTGCGTGTGCAGAGGTGCGTGTGCAGAGGTGCGTGCGCTGAGCTGCGTGCGCAGAGGTGTGTGTGCAGAGGTGCGTGTGCAGAGGTGCGTGTGCAGAGGTGCGTGTGCAGAGGTGCGTGTGCAGAGCTGCGTGTGCAGAGCTGCGTGCGCTGAGCTGCGTGCGCTGAGCTTCGTATCCTCCTGCTGCTTCACAAGTTTTTCATTTCGTTTCTGTTCTCTCTCTCTGTCTTTCCTCCGTTTCTCCGGCTAATTTTGCGGCGTGTCAGAGCGACTCCTGCCGCACACAGCAGTGCTGCTTTGCTTTGTACAATGTTTTGTTGCGTCTGTTCTGCTGCTTCTGGCTGCTTGGGGGGGCGTCACTCTGGCTCATGAAGAGTGTGATATTTGGATGTGTTCCTTGTGGTCTCTCGGCCAGACTGTTGCACCTGCTGAGCTTGGGGCGAACTGTTGGACCTGTATCTGTACCCATAACCCAGCGTATTGGGTGATCTGGCAGAGAGGTCCAGATTCACAGTGGATCACAGTGGATCCCCCTGCAGCAGGCCACACTACACGCCCACGTGTGTAGGACACGCAGCTGCCTGCCTGTGTGCTGCGCTCTACCACTGAAGTGCTTGTGAAGTTCCTTCATGTCTTGCTGCCCTGTGTGTAATGCTGAGTGTTTGTGGGCTGACGTGGGTCTGAGACGGGTGCCGTGTTGCTGCCCCAGGTGGGGAGAGCAGGGGGGTTGTTTAGGTCTAAGGTGGACAGCTCTGTCTATCTCTGGGTGACAGTCACTAATTCCTCCTGCCCTTGGTGCTGATTCCCCTTCTTCACTGGGCAAAGGACTTACACAAATGGTGTGTGTGTGTGTGTGTGTGTGAGAGAGAGAGAGAGAGAGAAAGACTTCTAACATGGTTCCTTCACTGTCTCTCCTTCTCCTTCCCAAGACCCTGTTAGAGACCACCACCAACCTGCTGAACTCTGACCTGCACTGGTCACTGGCGCACCTGCGCAAAGCTGTCAGCAGGGGGCTCCACCCGCGTCAGGACCACTGCAACATCTGCCTACAGCAGTACAAAAGGAGACAGGAGAGCGAAGAAGAAATCATCATCTTCAGGTTCACACACACACACACACATACGCCCCGTGCCTGTACCCTGAAGATATCATGTGGTCTGATGTGGTTAATCCTTTATGCAGTTTACAGCTGCTAAGGTTTCTCCATCTTGTTGAATGTGAAGTTTGACTGCTATCTAAAACTAGTTATTATGCTATATGTATTGTTTTGGACAGCATTTTACATTCATTCTTTATAACTGAGATTAACAGTGAATTAAAAATAATTGCTTTTATTTGTCTTTGCTTGTGTGTCTGTGTGTGTGTGTGTGTGTGTGTGTGTGTGTGTGTGTGTTTTGTTTCTTTGTCTAGCTGTGGTCACTTGTACCACTGCCAGTGTCTGCAGAGAAAGGAACAGGGTGTTATGGGTAAAGAGCCGGGGCTGATGGGAGATAGTGTTCACTCCTGGAGCTGTTATAAGTGCACCTCCAGCCAGGGAGCTCGCCCGGGAGAGCGGCTGAGTGCCGAGGGCGGCCGTGCCCGCTCCACCTCGCTCGCGCAGGTCAGTCTCCCCAGGGTCTTAGTGCACTTGTTTCTTCGGTTGTTTTTTTGGGATGTCTGTCATTTCATTCGTTTGTGCTCTGCAGATCCTACTTTGTACATGTGTACTCAGTCTTGCATTATCTAAAATGCATTTACTTTCTTCTGTAGGTTCAGCTAAATCATAATCTTCTGTAGTTAAATTTCAAATTTCACAGAGGTTAGCGTTAGAGGTGACAGCCATTCAGTACCATGTATCGGAATTTTGTTGATATTGGCAAAAAATGCTGGACTGGATTTTGGTGGAGAGATTTATAAGCAAACTGATGCTGTCACAAATCCAGCCTGAAATGTGCAGCACACGTGATAACAGCTGGGTTCGGTTGAGCAGGTCACGTTATAACAGCTGGGTTCATTTGAGCAGGTCACGTGATGACAGCTGGGTTCATTTGAGCAGGTCACGTGATGACAGCTGGGTTCATTTGAGCAGGTCACGTTATAACAGCTGGGTTCGGTTGAGCAGGTCACGTGATGACAGCTGGGTTCATTTGAGCAGGTCACGTTATAACAGCTGGGTTGAGCAGGGTTGAGCAGGTCACGTGATGACAGCTGGGTTCATTTGAGCAGGGTCACATGATGACAGACAGGCTAGTTTGAGCAGTTTTCTCTGTGCACTCACATGTGTGTGATTTCCACTGCTGTCATTTTGATAATCCACTGTGGGGAACAGCCCACCCACCTCCTCATGAGAGTACTGCAATGAGAAACAGCGTTTTAGCACCGTTAACCACCACGGATCCACTACCTGGGATTTGAATATTAATCCTTTCTTTAAAAAAAAAAAGAACTACATTTAAAAAAAACTTTGATGTTTCTACTTTGGCCATGAAGAGCGGGAAGTTCAGTGCTGGGGAAAGGAGAGAACGCAGGGAGACTAACCGAGCAAGCACTCTCCTCCACATCAGGATAATTACTCTGGCTTTAGTGCATTCAAAGCACAGGGAAAAAATGGTCATTAGCCTGCTGGTTTTAAGGTGCACTGGAAATTTTGAATAAGCAGCTGGAGAATCTTCTGCTAACCATCTTCAGCTAACTGTGTCCATAGATACTTTTATTCGTTTATTTTTGGCTAGAAAGAATAGCCGTCTCATAATTGTTATCAGATTACAAAGGTGAAGTGAAGAGAGACTCATAGCTGTGTGTGTGTGTGTGTGTGTGTGTGTGTGTGTGTGTGTGTGTGTGTGTGTGTGTGTGTGTGTGTGTTAGAACAGTGCTGAGGTGAGTATTAAGTTGATGTAGGATTACTTCATTGCATCCGGTAATGAAGCGAAAATGGAGTCAATGAGTCAGACAACCGTACTGAGCAGAAACCGACAGATGCTGTGTGTGTGTGTGTGTGTGTGTGTGTGTGTGTGTGTGTGTGTGTGTGTGTGTGTGTGTATACCTGAGGAACCAAGAAAATTGTGCAGTAAATATCACTGCAGAGACACTGACAGTATGGCAACGGAAGGAGAACATGCAAAAGCTTCAGTCTTGTAATTAAGATTTTTGTTTGTTTGTTTTTTCACGATTTTATTTATGATTTTATATCTGTGATATCCATGTATGGCATCTGTAAAAACAGCATAAATAATACAGATGCCCTGCTGCATGATCGTGTGTGTGGTTGGTTTAGTGTTGTGCTGTAATAGAAGAAAATACAATACCGTTCAAATGAAACCTTAGCGAACCAAATGATTATGAAGAATAAAAGAACTTCAAGGGAAATGCCAGAGGGTGAAGACCCTAACAGGAGAGAGAGCAGCAGATAGTTATTACTTAGCTAACGCAGTGATGCCAGGTTATCTTACAAGAACAGAGCGGTGTGGACCGGTTTAACTCTGTAGAGGCAATTGATTCACGATTGGCACCCCGAGACAAAGCATGTGAACGAAGGCAAGCTTACTTTGAGCGGGATGAAAGGGAACACCCCATCTGTGTGCGGTCAACGGCACTGGTTGTGAGATCCACGGGACTGTGGGTTTGAGTCGCGGCGTGAGTTTGATTAGTGGTGCGGGTTTGAGGCGCTTGCTCTTGCCTCTTTCACGACCCATGTGTCTTTCTCAAGGAAGTTCAAAGACGACGAAACAAGCCAGTCTTATTTCTTTAGACTGCTCAGAACTTGTCACGAAGACGCTCGTAGGGGCACAATCACTGGAACCGTCTGGATGTAACTATTCTGACCTTCCTACACTGTTGAACTTACTGAGGCGAAAGAAAATAAAAATGACTTAAATGGCTAGATTTGTGAATGCAAAGTTCAGACAAACTACATAAGAGACGAGACAAATGACTAACGTAATTCTAGGTATTTTTCTAAAGTTTTTTCGTCTTCTTCTTGAGAGGCCTTGACTTTTCATGGAGTTTCAATTTTCTTGGAGACTCTGAACTATTTCACTCCGTGAAGTGGTATTTAACTAACTTTTCGGGGCGTTATTCTAACGGAGCTGATTGGTAATTCCACAGAATCCAAATGAAATAAATGAAAAGAGATAACTAGAACAGATAACTATAAGTGATAACTATAGCTGGGATATTTAGTACATACTCTGACAAGGAAAACACCTCTTTCTGAATAAAATTCATTCCTATTACCTAATAAGGAAATCATTTGATCACTTGTCATCCTGGATCCTGAGATATCCGTGTATATAAATGCAGGATAATATAGCGTATATGGTAATACATGGGCACACATAAATGCAGGGTAGAGTAGAACATATGATAAACCATAGACACACAAGAGAAGGGATGTCATCAGTGACAGTGTCGTTGTCAAGGGTTGTCCTGTCATCACAGTGCTGGTGCCATTATCATTATCTATATTTAATCATAATGCTGGGAGGACAGTTATAATTTTCCTAAATACATGCATGGCCCACAGAAGGGGGGGGGGGGGGTACAGCATCCATCAGGCAGACACAGGGTACATGGTGTTCCAACAGTACAGATAGTCTGTGCACTGTGATTTAGTCTGTGCATTTAAACATTATTCTCGATGGTCCTACACTCTTCATCAAGGATGAAGATCCTGCCCATCGTTAGAATAATGTCAGACTTGGTGTCGCTAGATTGGTTTGTCTTTGAATTGGGAGTTAAAAGAATCATGGAAGATTTGGGCATTCTTGGATATAGGTCTGTTAGTGAATTCCAAAGAGAGAGTTTAGGATTGTGCCATGGAAAACAAGAAAGATCATAAACATGGCCATCTGGTCTGATACGTGCCATTAAGGGGCATTCTCCACTACATGTGTGGTTGGTATAGTGTTGTGTGCGGGTGTGTGGTTGGTTTAGTGTTGTGTAGGTGTGTGTGTGTGGTTGGTTTAGTGTTGTGTAGGTGTGTGTGGTTGGTTTAGTGTTGTGTAGGTATGTGTGTGTGGTTGGTTTAGTGTTGTGTAGGTATGTGTGTGTGGTTGGTTTAGTGTTGTGTAGGTATGTGTGTGTGGTTGGTTTAGTGTTGTGTAGGTATGTGTGTGTGGTTGGTTTAGTGTTGTGTAGGTGTGTGTGGTTGGTTTAGTGTTGTGTAGGTATGTGTGTGTGGTTGGTTTGGTGTTGTGTGGTTGGTTTAGTGTTGTGAATGTGTGTGTGTGGTTGGTTTAGTGTTGTGTAGGTATGTGTGGTTGGTTTGGTGTTGTGTGGTTGGTTTAGTGTTGTGAATGTGTGTGTGTGTTTGGTTTAGTGTTGTGTAGGTATGTGTGTGTGGTTGGTTTAGTGTTGTGTAAGTGTGTGTGGTTGGTTTGGTGTTGTGTGGTTGGTTTAGTGTTGTGTAGGTATGTGTGGTTGGTTTAGTGTTGTGTGGTTGGTTTAGTGTTGTGAAGTGTTGTGAATGTGTGTGTGTGGTTGGTTTAGTGTTGTGTAGGTATGTGTGGTTGGTTTGGTGTTGTGTGGTTGGTTTAGTGTGTGTGTTGGTGTAGGTGTGTGTGGTTGGTTTGGTGTTGTGTGGTTGGTTTAGTGTTGTGTAGGTATGTGTGGTTGGTTTGGTGTTGTGTAGGTATGTGTGGTTGGTGTGTGTGTTGTGTGGTTGGTTTAGTGTTGTGTAGGTATGTGTGTGTGGTTGGTTTAGTGTTGTGTAGGTATGTGTGTGTGGTTGGTTTAGTGTTGTGTAGGTATGTGTGTGTGGTTGGTTTAGTGTTGTGTAGGTATGTGTGTGTGGTTGGTTTAGTGTTGTGTAGGTATGTGTGTGTGGTTGGTTTAGTGTTGTGTGTAGGTATGTGTGTGTTGTGTGTGGTTGGTTTAGTGTTGTGTAGGTATGTGTGGTTGGTTTAGTGTTGTGTAGGTGTGTGTGTGGTTGGTTTAGTGTTGTGTAGGTATGTGTGGTTGGTTTAGTGTTGTGTAGGTATGTGTGGTTGGTTTAGTGTTGTGTAGGTATGTGTGGTTGGTTTAGTGTTGTGTAGGTATGTGTGGTTGGTTTAGTGTTGTGAATTGTGTGTGTGTGTTTGGTTTAGTGTTGTGTAGGTGTGTGTGGTTGGTTTAGTGTTGTGTAGGTATGTGTGGTTGGTTTAGTGTTGTGTAGGTGTGTGTGGTTGGTTTAGTGTTGTGTAGGTATGTGTGGTTGGTTTAGTGTTGTGTAGGTATGTGTGGTTGGTTTAGTCTCTGCTGTAGACTTTGACTTGTATCACTGAGGTTGCATGCGTAGTTTCAGATACAGATGTCAACATGGTCTTTAAGTGAGCATGATCTTTAAATGGCAGTGACATGAGGGTGGTGCAGTCCCAGCTGCTGTCTGTTGGTCATAATGGTAAGAGACTCGGTACAGTAGGCACATAAGCGAGTTGCCCCTGGCGACAGAAGTGTTTCCACAGCGACAATTGGCAGATAATAAATGTGGAGTAACCTTTTAGAGACAGTTCAGTAGGGGTACAGCCATTACACTGCTCAGTATGAGTACAGCCATTATATGGCCTACTCCATTAATATAAATACCACGATGTTTTAAAAAACAAACGAACAAAAAACACGCCAAGAATCAAGTTTGTGCTACACGAGAAAGCTCTAATAGTGAGCACAGGCACTAATAGTGAGCACAGGCTCTAATAGTGAGCACAGGCACTAATAGTGAGCACAGGCTCTAATAGTGAGCACAGGCACTAATAGTGAGCACAGGCTCTAATAGTGAGCACAGGCACTAATAGTGAGCACAGGCACTAATAGTGAGCACAGGCACTAATAGTGAGCACAGGCTCTAATAGTGAGCACAGGCACTAATAGTGAGCACAGGCTCTAATAGTGAGCACAGGCACTAATAGTGAGCACAGGCTCTAATAGTGAGCACAGGCACTAATAGTGAGCACAGGCACTAATAGTGAGCACAGGCTCTAATAGTGAGCACAGGCACTAATAGTGAGCACAGGCTCTAATAGTGAGCACAGGCACTAATAGTGAGCACAGGCTCTAATAGTGAGCACAGGCACTAATAGTGAGCACAGGCACTAATAGTGAGCACAGGCTCTAATAGTGAGCACAGGCACTAATAGTGAGCACAGGCTCTAATAGTGAGCACAGGCTCTAATAGTGAGCACAGGCTTTCTGCGTGTGCCTGCTGGTGAATTCTGAGTGTAATATATGGACATGCATGCACAATCAGAGAAGGAACGGGTCATCAGTCAGACGTGCACATGCCCCTCCCCCATGCCTGAGAGCTCAGTCAGCCCAGGCGTGTTTGGTGTCTGATGTCTGGCCGTTGGCGTTTGGGTTAGTTTGGGTTAGTTTGGGTTAGTTGTCTGCAGCCATGGGGCTTTTCTAGCCAGCATTTCATTCAGATGTTGTCTGTTAATACATACCCACATCTGCATATACTGTACATGCTTCCAATGGCTTTGCTAATGTGTAATATGACGACTATGTTAGGATATGTTAGCACTGTTCGTCTGTTTTTACTACAGCACACTTGAAGTACAGTTGAAGTATATTATCCCGCCTTTTTCTGTAAATCAAAGATGTGATTCTGGTTTGTAAGATGGCTGTCTGCACAGCTTTCCAGCATTTGACTGTGAAGATTTGTTCATCTTTATACACTGCAGCATGTCATATTGTCCTAAACCAAACCAACAAGCCTGTCTGACATTACTGAGGTACTTGATGTGGTTTGAGTGGTTTGCAGTGTGATTCAGTACTCGGTTTAGATTAGCCTCACACACACACACACACACACACACACCTGATAGAAGGAGGCGTTTGCTTTAGTGTGCAGACTGCTGTAAGCAGGACGGTTAGTGCATTCCCCACCAGTGAGTATAGAGTATGATATTTCAGGCCTTCAGACCACCGACGAGCTATAATTGAGCCTGTCCATCCTCATTTCTCATCTCCTTCACTCTCCAAGCGTGTGTGTGTGTGTGAGTGCGCGCGCCTGTCCAGCTGTGCGTTGCCACACTCACTTGTCATGTCTGGTTTGTGTTTCAGACCAAAGTGACGTCTGCCCATCGGGGAACCCTTGCCGAGGCTCATGGGAGAAAGGTAAGGTGGAGAAATGCTATCATAATTGGCAATTACAATTGGTATAATGGGATGATAATCCATGATGAAATTGCTGTTGATTAGATTAAGATTAGCTAATTGGTGGCTAATAAAATAGAGACATTTCTTCAGGTTGTTGCCATATGAACACGTAGCAGTAGAGAATTGCATAGTCTGATGTCCCTTTCAGGTGAGCTGGTAATGTTGTTCGTGAAAGAGTTCCGTGCACCCAGGAGTTGCATCACCTTATCTGTGTGTACAGCGTTTGGCGTGATTTTGAATCGGAACAAGAGTAGTGCCAAGGACAGATTTTCCCAGCATGCCTAAGCCTCTTCCCTGATACGCGCTCAAACGCGCGGTGCTGCGCCACGAGCTGTGGCGGAGAGAGAGCGCTTTCTCCCCCGCGTTCCTTCACCAGTGCAGCCATCTGTGAAGCAGAGTGGCGCTCTCCTCCGCTCTGGCGGGACCGCCGTGCCGGCCGCGGCGTAACTCCAGCACGCCGGCGGCCTCTTCATGGCTCCGTGCTGCGCAGGATCGAGGGCACTGTGTGATCAGTCTGCCCGTTTATCTCCACCCTCCGTGTGGCCTTTTTCCTCCAGTTTCTCTCTCTCTCTCTCTCTCTGTCCTTCTTCCTCTTCATCTGTCCGTCTTTCTCTATCTCCCTTCACTCGTTCTCTTCTTCTATCTTTCATTTGCCGTTTATCTTCATCCCTGCTCTTCTACTTCTGTCTTTGAGAAACGTCCCAAGCACCACCACCACCATCATTTAGAATGTAATCTCTGCACCCCCTTTTCTGTTTTGTCTTCCAGTCTCCTATTCTGTCTCTCTTCCGCTCCGCTTAGAATTCATAGTTTGTCCAGCGAGTGCTTCACATTCAACCTAGCAGGAAGTATAGAGAGAACATGTCACATGACCCTATTGACCTACTCTCTCCTCCCCTCTGTCCTCTCCCCTCTCTCCTCTCCTCTTTCCCCTCTCTCTCCTCTCCTCTCTCCTCTCATCTATCTCTTCTCCTCTCTCCTCCCTTTTCTCATCTCATTTTCACACACCATCCAGTTCTATTGCCAAGCACAGAAAAAACGATGATTAACCACTATAATTAGGTTGCAGTTTTCAGTAGGAATGTCACGTACAGCTAATCATGGTGCTGCAAACGGAGGAGGCGCAGCGCGGAGAGATGTGTCATCTCCCGTCAAACCCTCTCCTGCCGCCTCCTCCAATAACTCCTCTTTCACTCGCTGACCCGCGCGACGGACCCACTGATCATCTCGCAAAGTATTCAGGACGCACGCCGTGTCCCTACGGCCGCCGGCCTTTAGCGGGGAGCAGGGCCATGGTGGACCGGCCCGGCCCGGCCCGACCAGCGCGCCTGCTGCGTCACCACAAGCCTTAACGATAAGTCGGGAAACTATTTTATAAAACGTGACCCTCGTGTGTGAGATTCCAGTACTGATGTGTACTGTGAAATGATTGAACAAACAGACACACTGTTCCAGTCACTAGTTTGTATTGCAAACCAATATGCTCCAAAAGTACATTTTCAAAGTTTTTCAATAGTGGCAGAGATTCCTCATTGGAGATCTGGTCCTTGACCATGGCTTAACATTAACCCTCTTATTCAGCTTCCCATGGGTTATAGTGTTTTTATTCAGATTCCAGATAGTCGTCTCGCAGTGCCTCCCTGTACCTTTCACCATCCGTTCATCCCTGAGCTGGTAGAAGAAGCCAGTCCCCACCGCACCATGCGGACTCCCCCACACCTCACTGCAGGGCAGCTGAGGTGCTACGTATATAATTTTGATACTCTCTGACAAACTTCAGTCATCCTTTGATGCGGTTTTTCTTCCGGATGATTCCGTATTCCAGCCGAGCTGTCAGACGGGGGCCGGTTGTATGCAGAGCTCTCCATATCGACTCTCCATCGCTCCTCCACCCCAATCTCAGCCGCTGAACTCTGGAGCTCCTTCAGAGTGATGGCTCACGTCTCCGTGTCTGTCCCCTGACCTTTGTGCTCTGCTGTTGAGTTGTGAGGGATGGCCTTGTGCAGCCAGTGCCTGGGTGGTGTGGGACAGATTCTGTTTCCGCACAGTTACTCCAGCAGCACTCACTGGGGCGTCCAAACACTCTCAGATTATTTGTCTGTCATTTTCCTATCTTGTGCGTGTTGAGAATTTCATATCTGGTTAAGTTAAAATGCTCTTTGGTCTACATTTCACAGCTTTATTTCAGATTCACGGCCAGACCAGTTGTACATGAATTTAGGAGGTCGTTTTACCCAGGAAATGAGCAGTTGTGTAATGATTCTTTAAATGTGTAAACTTTGAACTTCCACAGCTGTCAGGCTAGGAGTGCAGAACTGGAGGTTTCATTAATTCACAGCATCAAAAAGGTTACAAGGGCAAATGGTGATACCAGGAATAAAATATAAATAAAACAGCAGCTTGGAAATAAGCAAAGACAGACTGACACCAGTAGGTATAGATAGACACAAGCATTAGGAAAAACTCATCTCAGGTGAATCTAATAAATGGTGAATTGGGAATGGACAGGAGAATTATGGGAAATGTAGTCCACACGAGGTGGGCTGGAGTCTACAGATGTATTTTTCAGTGAATTGTGTTGCAGGTTATTTTCTTATTTAAAATCTAATTGTTTAAATTAAGTCATTTTGAGGTTCAGTATTTTATTAATGAAAGAAAACCTCAGTGTCCTTTGTGAGTCAGATGAACCTAGTGACTTCTAAGAGGGTTGAGTGCTTTTACAAGACACTGTAATTATATTAAGGGTAAGTGTAATAACCATTTGAAGAAAAGGACCATTTTCTTCACACTGGTTCTGGATTTCTTCACACTGGTTCACAAGAAATTCACACTGGTTCTGGATACATGCACCTGACTTCAGTCATGGAAGTGGAGGCATGTGTAGTGGAGGAGCATGTGAGCTCTGTATGAGCTCTTTATGAGCGCTATATGAGTGCTGTGTGAGCATGTGAGTGTGATGTTTCTGACTCTGGCACTAAATCCAAGTGCACAGCTCAATTTCATGATGCTGCTTTTTGAAGATGTGTTTTTTTTATTATTATTATTACAGATAATAATGAAAAAACAGCCTGTTTTCATTTCATAGGTGGCAGCTGCTTTTGATGGGGCATGGATTATCTAACAGATTATCTGGTGACTGACAGAAAATTCCCATAATGCCTTCCCTTTGCCTCTCCAGTTATTGCAGTGACATCCAACACTGTAACCTCTATGGCCCACTTCCTCCCCACTTCAAGCTTTTCTCTAACATTTCTCTCTCTCTCTCTCTCCCTCTCTCTCTCTCTCTCTCTCTCTCTCTCTCTCTCACACAGTCACACACACACACAGACATGAGCACCACACTTGGTAGGGGGTTAGTGGCGGTTGCCCAGTGATCTGCATTTGAGCTGCCATGAAGGTCCCTAATTAATATTTAAACCCATCAGAAACTCAGCACGCTAATGCTAACGAGGCTCCATGTGTTGCTAAGTGAGTGGGCAGAACAAGGTTGCCCCCTCCACGCTCACGCAAACGTCCACGTGACACGCGTCTCCAGCACGGGGGGACCTGCTGCGTCATGGGGCCCCGTTCAGCGAAGGAAATCTTTGTTCTCAAACTCGCACTTCGGCGTGCTCTGTGAGGAGCACGTGCGTCCCTGAAGAGCACGGGAAAGCCCCGCCCCCAACTCCGCGCATCCGTACGGCGTGTTCCAGCCTGTCGTCGCCTTCGCTGGGAAGGAAAGGTCATCTTCCGGGCGCTGATGTCGTATGCTAATGGGTGCTGTTCTGTTTGCCTGTCTGCACAGGGCCCAGGGTGAACGTAGCTCAATGTTACTCTGCATCGCAGCTTTATTTCTGCGCAGAGCTGAGTGTTTGTGTATCCGTTCAGGACAGAACGCAGGACGGGATGCGGGATGGAACGCAGGCTTGACGTGAGGTCACCCAGAGCAGCTAATTCAAACACTTTGTAAAATTACATAAGTGCGCCGTAATGACAGACGTTTCAAGTTTCGCCATTTCTCACTTGCTAAATACAATCGTATGTCTACTAATCACATTTTGGACACTCAAAACTGTTACAAAAACAAATACAGGGCCTATAGAAAAGCCTATTGAAATCCTCACATTATGCCATGAAAATGGAACTGCATTGTAACTGTGTTTACACGGTATAACCCTCATCATCAAATGAAAAATTATAATTTAATTAGATTTGGATAAGTAACCAGCCCGTTGGAGTAATCACTATAAGCTTGCTCAGGTACAACTAATCAACTTCCAGATCACACACAAGCTAATTGGCCCACACTTGACATCAATTATAGTGGTTTTGATTACTTCAGAATAATAGCAGCTGTTTTCCACTGCTACCACTGGATTCCACTACTACTGGCGCATGGTTACATGAACACGCAGCATAGTTGAAGAGCTGCTTTCACACGGAGCTCTGTGATTAGCTTGCGGAAAGGCGCAAGATACGGGAAGGATGTGGAAAGATTTCAGCGGGTTTAACTGTCCGTCGGAGTACCGTTCAGACCGTGATCAAGAAGCGGAGCGTGTATGGCCCCTGCAACACCTTGCCAAGATCAGCAGGATGACCAGGAGCCTGGAGGATATTGATCCAAGAAGCCAGGGGCAAGTTTGAATGACCTACAAGCCGAGACTCGGCAGCCTGTGCCCGCGATGGTCTCACAAGCCGGCCTGGGGGGCAGGGTGGCGAGGAAGAAGCCGCTCCTGAACACGGGCAATCCTGAGGGGCAGTTTGGTAATGTCACATGGATACAGGTTTTATGGTCGGATGACTCAGATCGACTCTTTTGGCCTGAGTTCCAAGCGGTACGTTTGGTGAAAACCAAACATGGTCCATGACTGAAGATGCAGCAGACCAACCAAGGTGGCAACATTTATGTTTTGGGGGTGTTTCAGTGCAGCTGGAACTGGGTTTGGTTTGAAGGGCAAATGGATGCTGCCAAGTGCATCCACATTCTGGAGGCCAAAAACGCCGCCCTCTGCTGGACAGATGAAGACAGGGAGGATGTTCACCTTACAGCACGACGACGACCTTGACTACGCCGCCAGAACAGCAAGCCTTCAGGAGAGGAAGGTGAATGTCCTTCAGTGGCCAAAGCCGGACCTAAATCCCAGAGACAATCTGTGGATGGAGGGCAATGTGTTGCCGGTCACCACAGAGTGTGATAGAGCTTCACACCCAGACTGGGGAATATTTACCCATTTCACCTTGCAGAAGAAGGAGACTTTAGCTGGTTGTAATGGTTGTAATTAACGTGATAAGAGGCTTCTACAAAATACTAAATAATGAGACTGATCACTTTCCAAGCCCTGTATTTCTAGTTTTGTTTTTGGTTTTTACCATAACTCAAATGTTGAAAGACATACAAAATGTGTAAATTAAGCTTTTTTTATTACATTTTTTTAAGACAAAAAATGAGACTGTTCCAAGGGGTATGACGATTTTCTATAGGCACCCTCAAAATGCAAACTCTGCTTAAAATAAAGGAAGTTATATGAGATCTTACTAACACGCCAACCCTCTGTTGTTAGTTACACTGGCTTTTCTGAGGAAAGTCAGCCATTTAGAAGGATTAAATCCTAGCTCACTAATAAAGCTTACTCTCTGATCTGAATCCTCGCACCAGTCTTGCATGCATTTATTTGGCCTGTGGTAATTGAGATTGTAAATCTCATTCAAATCCTAATCTGAGCAGATGTTAAATAACATATAACACTGTGGAGCATGGCGTCGTTGCCATCTGCACGGTCTGACGGTGTGTGGGGCTTCTTGGCAGGCGTTCTGTTTTGGCCAGCACATGAACGACACTTGCCGGGAATCTGGCCACGAAATAACAGAGGTTCCATGAGATTGGAAGGTAATTCATTCTTTTTGTCACGTTCTGGTTTTGATGTGTGTTGGATGAAGGAATCTAGCTTTCTGTCAAAACCGATATATAATTGCTTTTTTTTAAATGAGGCGAGTGATAAATTGCATTTTTAATGAACACTCTCCTGAATTAACGTGCTGTTTGGCATACTGCGGTCACGCATGATCAACTCTGGCCACGTGCGCCACGTGTTCCAAGCCAACGGTTAGACCAGCAGGATGGAGACCCTTTCTTTCATACAGACAGAAAGACCGCATTTGTTTACCTTCTATTCTAGAGCCATTCGTTCACACTTCCACGTTCACACACGCATTCAGTGTCTTAAGCATGATCAAAAATAAAAGCCTTTGCATGGTGCGCTCTGGAGCAGTGCTGGAGGACTTTTTCAGCACTCTTGACAGAGGAAGAACCTACTGAAATGACTCATGACCGCCTCCTTTATGATGTCATGCTCGGTTCCATTATCACAACGATGAAGCCCTTTGTGACCCAGTCACTGGATCTAAACCTCGTTCCATCTGCATGGGGCCGTTCTGGAGCACAAAGAGCAGAGCAGATTTCGACCTTCAGCTTCCTCCGTCTGAGAACCAGGACCTCCTCTTGTTGAGGAGTGCTCCAGTGGTGCTCCTGTGGAGAAGCTTCAGGACTTGTGATGCCACTCTGAGAGCTGAACCTGTCCTAGGTAGCGGGGTGATATTATTAGGCATTCCCAGCATTGACCACCCGTGTGTGTGTGTGTGTGAGAGGGTGCGTGTGATCGTATTTCTTCTAAGCTTCCTTTAATTGACCCACCTTTGGTAACTTGACCCTCACCTCTTCCCATAACATCCATGTAACAGGAGTGTACTGAAGTCTCTTTTCAGGACCGCTGAAATGTCAGAGCCTTCACTGGGTAATCGCTCGTCCGCTTCCCTATCTCCCTCCTGTCATGGCCGAAAATGTCACTTTTAATGTCCAATTAACTCCACTATTCAGACTTGTAAAGACCCCCCAACACACACACACACACACACACACACAGACACACACGTGGGAAGCCCCAGGCTGAGCTGGTTTCTCCCCAGCACGTCTGGCCTCACTTTCCCCCTGACATTCTCATATCAACACTTTAAAATACAAATACAGTAATTAGTCTCCCACTGAAAAGCCAAAGGCAACAGGCAAAATGCAGTTTATCAGCTGGACGTCTGCTTTCCTTTAACCCCTCTCAAAATGTCTGCCGTGCTCGTAACGCAGAACGCTTGCGTGTGTCCACAGTTACCTTTAAACAAGTACATTCAGGACTGTGTTACCTTTAAATGTGTACATGCAGGACTGTGTTACCTTTAAACAAGTACATTCAGGACTGTGTTACCTTTAAATGTGCACATGCAGGACTGTGTTACCTTTAAACAAGTACATTGCAGGACTGTGTTACCTTTAAATGTGCACATGCAGGACTGTGTTACCTTTAAATGTGTACATGCAGGACTGTGTTACCTTTAAATGTGCACATGCAGGACTGTGTTACCTTTAAATGTGCACATGCAGGACTGTGTTACCTACCTTTAAATGTGCACATGCAGGACTGTGTTACCTTTAAATGTGCACATGCAGGACTGTGTTACCTTTAAATGTGTACATGCAGGACTGTTACCTTTAAATGTGCACATGCAGGACTGTGTTACCTTTAAATGTGTACATGCAGGACTGTTACCTTTCTTGGTTGAAATCTGCAGGTGCCAGATGCTGGTGCATGATGGTCCGTGGGTGTAGGACACGACCTCCTGTCAGAACGGAGGGTGTATATGGGCCGGTAGTCACACTGTGTGTCTGTGTGTCTGTGCAGGACCTGGTTGAAGTGACGCTAGATGCTCAGCAGACACAGGCCTGGGAGCAGCTCCGCTGCATGTACAGAGGACCCTCCAGAGTAAGGGACACACACACACACACACACACTCATGCACTCAACTCTCACTACATATAATCTGCTCTCCATCTCATTTAGAATGTGAAGGTGTGTGTGTGTGAGAGAGATGGAGAGATGTCAGTCTGTCTGTCTTAAGAGAACTCCCTCCCTGTGTGTTCACCTTCAGTGAAGGTCTGATGTAATCAGACATGGTGTGTTCTTGTGTTCTTTTGCTGACTTGATCTGTTATGCACATGTTTTGTCTTGTTTGTATCTGGTTGTATCTCATCTTGTTCTCATGTAGTTCTCATCTTGTTCATCTGGCCAGCAGGAGTTAGAGATGGAGATGGTTAAGTTATTTGTTTGGTTGGTTTGGTTGGTTGGTTTAGTTGGTTTGGTTAGTTTGGTTTGGTTTAGTTAGTTTGGTTTGTCGTGCTATGGTCTCATTCAGGAAGACCTGACGGTTAATTCCAGAAAGCAGAGAGCATGGAGTTTGCCTATGAGTACTGTTTTGTGTGTGTCTGTGAGAGAGAGCTTTCTTTAGTTTCTCTTTCATTAATTACAGACACTTTTAATCCTCATATCCTCATAAATGTACGTATTCCCTACCACATGCTGTTGCTATCCTATAACTTAGAAAAAAAAATTAAACATATACAGTGAATCAACTTAATCACTCAATGCGTGTTTCCATGGCGACAGCGAGAAAGCTGTTTGACCCTTGTATATTCATATAAAGGAAGTGTCCCTCTCTGCTCATGTGGCTGAGAGCAACCCTGCCTGTCTCAGTTAGATACACACACACACACACATATACAAATTCACAAAAATACATGCACACACATACACAGAAACACATATACATATACAAAAATGGAAACACACAGGCACATGTACACACATACATACACAAAAGCACACACACACACAAACAAACAGAAACGTACACACACAGTCTGTCCTTTCCTCTTTCCTCTGCCATTCTCCCCTGGATACGAAAGCCTAATATGTTGGGCAGAGCTCAATTCATTTTAGACATGTCTCTGCTTCCTTCAGTAAGAGAGTGTGTGTGTGTGTGTGTGTTTGTATATGTGTGTGTATTAGAGAGAGTAACCATGTATGTGAAAGTGTGTGTGTTAGAGGGTAACAGTGTGTGTGTTTGTTTTATAGAGAGTAACCATGTGTGTGTGTGTGTTTGTATATGTGTGTGTATTAGAGAGAGTAACCATGTATGTGAAAGTGTGTGTTAGCGGGTAACAGTGTGTGTGTTTGTTTTATAGAGAGTAACCATGTGTGTGTGTGTGTGTGTGTGTGTTTGTATATGTGTGTGTATTAGAGAGAGTAACCATGTATGTGAAAGTGTGTGTGTCTGTTTGTATTAGAGAGAGTAACTGTGGGTGTTTGTGTGTGTGTGTATGCAATTTTTTTGGCCCACATGACAACTGTTCCACTTTTTTGTTTTTGTGTGTGTATGTGTGTGTATGCTTGTCTGTGTTCATGTGTGTACTTGTGTTACACCACATCTGGACCCTACACCTAACACATCACATCTGGACCCTACACCTAACACATCACATCTGGACCCTACACCTTACACATCACATCTGGGTGTCCCCCCTCTCTGCCTCTCTCTCTCTCCCCCTCTCTCCCTCCCTCTCTCCCTCTCTCTCTCTCCCTCTCTCCCTCTCTCCTTCTCCCTTTACTTTCTGAATGGTGTGGTGGTAGGAGGAGTTTGTGGTTCCTCAGAAGTGAATGTAACAGTCTGCGCAGGTTGATGCATGTTGCGGTTGCTACTGTTGCTACTGTGCATGAACTTTGAGATTGGACGTGCATGCACTCACTCACTCACTCACACACACACACACACATACCCACACACCCACTTGCTCCTACACGTACCTCTTACCCCTCTGGCCTATGTCTTATTTACTTATGCTCTGAATCCATTTACTGTTTAATTAAAGAGCTGAAAACTGGGCTGAGAAGTCATGGTGTGTTAATTAAACAGGCAGGAGCCTGCTGCAAAACTCAAGCATGCGTGTGTGTGTGTGTGTGTGCGCCCGTGTGCGTTTCTCTTTTGAAGTGCTCTCCAGTGTCCAGGCAGTGATGTTTAGGCAAGTGGAATATTGAGGTCCATCTCTATAATGTGCTTGAGCAATCCAAATACAAAATGAAACGTGTGTGGGCATTTGTGTGTGTGTGTGTGTGTGTGCGCGTGTTTTGCGTAACAGAAAGGTATGGAGTCGATATGTTGCTTTGTTTAGTCTGCACTTTGATGTTTTGCTTTGAATTGTAGTGAGTTGGAGCAGCCGAGGCTCCCAGCAGCTGCAGGGCCACTGCACAGTGAGCAGAGACAATGAAATGACATCATTAGAGAGGGTACAAGTGTGTGAGGAGAGGGTGTAAAGAACAGAGGGGACGAGTGTGTGAGGAGAGGGTGTAAAGATCAAAGTGTGAGGAGAGGGTGTAAAGATCAGTGAGTGAGGAGAGGGTGTAAAAACAGAGGGTGTAAAGATCAGTGAGTGAGGAGAGGGTGTAAAGATCCGTGAGTGAGGAGAGGGTGTAAAGAACAGTGTGTGAGGAGAGGGTGTAAAGAACAGTGTGTGAGGAGAGGGTGTAAGGATCAGTGTGTGAGGAGAGGGTGTAAGGATCAGTGTGTCAGGAGAGGGTGTAAAGATCAGTGTGTCAGGAGAGGGTGTAAAGATCAGTGAGGAGAGGGTGTAAAGAACAGTGTGTGAGGAGAGGATGTAAACACAGAGGGGACAGGGTGTAAAGAACAGTGTGTGAGCAGAGGGTGCAACGATCAGGAGAAGGAGGCTTATGAAATTATCACAGAAGACAGAAAGATTAAAAGCAGTGAGGAATTTGTTTTTTAAAGGGGATGGTCTCTGTCAGTTATCATCTGTAGCCATTAGATAACATGCCAGGCCTGTGGTCAGAGAGCGGCATAAGCAGGACGCATACCTACACACACACACACACACACAGCATTAGCCTCCCACACACTAAAACGCAAGTGGTTGGAGCAAAGAGCTTTCACACCGTTGCCATATCCATATATGGATCCTTAAACTACATCAGTACACAGTACACACACGTGCACACACCAAACTGCCCTGAAGCTATTTCCACACACACCTCATCTGTCAGCCCTCCACACCATGTTTCTGTGGAATGACCTGGAGGCGCTATTACCCGCCCCTCTCAGACGCCACCCTCTCCCTGATTAAGGAACATCTTTTCTCAGCCCATCTTCTTGTTCTCTTCCACCAGGTGCCCTGCTCCAGTCATTTGTTTGGCCCTGGAGAAATGGAAAGCAGAGATAATGGTGGGAAATGGAGTTTTTGGCAATTGGTGGCTTTGCAAATCATATAGGAGAGAAAGTGAGAGGGAGAGATAGTGAGAGGGAGAGGGTGAGAGGAAGGGAGGGAGGGAGAGAGAGAGAGAGAGAGTGAGAGATAGTGCAAAGTGTGTGTGTGTGTGTATGTGTGTGTGTGTGTATGTGTGTGTGTGTGTGTGTGTGTGTGTGTGTGTGTGTGTGTGTGTGTGTGTGTAAGAGGGAGAGAGAGACAGATATTTGAGCATGTGCCACATCTTCAACGTCTGTACATTTATGTTGTGTATCTGCCACTAACATGTACTAGCAGTGTGCAGTATGTTCATGTACGCCAACGCTGATTTCTCCTAACCAACATCTAAGCCACTGTGGCCAAGAAAAGACATATTTAAAAAATAGGATCATCAGTTTTCTCAAAAGGTCACGTCAGAGTTGGTGCATGTAGGCTTTGATGTACACATACAACAAGAGAAATCTGCAAAGACATGAGCAATACGAAGTATTTTACAAGCAAGAAATGTGTTGTGGTTAAAACAAAGTTGGAAGTTGTGCTTGGCACCACATGTTCTAGAGCTTTTGGAAGACTCATTCCCTGAGTTGGGTTTAAAAGTATAACAGTGTGGTATAGAGTTGTGTTTAACAGTGTGGTATAGAGTTGTCTTTAACAGTGTGGTATAGCGTTGTCTTTAACAGTGTGGTATAGAGAGTTGTGTTTAACAGTGTGGTATAGAGTTGTGTTTACACCATAACACCCCCACCCCTGCGTGCCCCAACACTATCTTCACCTCTTCCCTGCGTTACCTAACACGGTCCAGTTCCCCTTCTCATCTAGCTCATCCACACCTCCATCCTGCATTGCTCCAGCGGTGTTCACCGTTGTCAGAATGATGTATGGCCAACTTTAACATAATGCTCAGTGACAAGACTGTAGGTTCATAGGTTCATTCATGTTGATAAGGGCAGATTGTTTCCAGACATCCCTATTGGTATTATTAATTTGTCCAAAATGTTGCACTTCTGATGAGTAAGTCCCACATTCATATGCAGCTCTATTATTATGGTACTTTTATCATGAAATTTCATTTACATTGTCCACTTTCCTTGTTTTTGTATTCCAGTTGGCTATCCTCACAGATATCAGCCATTCCCACAGCAGTGAAAAGGCAGGTCTCCTGAACCCCACCCATCCAGGAACAGGAAGCATCTACCACAGTGAAAACTTCAGCCTTAAGCTTTCTCCTCCACCAGTGGTGGAGGAGTAAGAAGAACTCTGCCCACTGTTACTCGTCAAAATAAAAGCACTACCGTATCTTCACACAAATGGACTTCTCTGCTCTCTCGCTGACACATGTATTCCCATCATGCATCATGAGTGCAACACCTGTCAGTAGTTCTCCCAGTGGTGCTGCTCCCCAGTACTGCTGGGGTTTCTGCTGTTCAAACACCTGGTTCACATCATGAGCTGTGTAAGGTTTGCAACACCAGGGAAAACTTAGTATATGCAGAGATCCAAAAACTCAAATTCAGAACCTCTCAGCATAGTGCACACACTGGAGAACATTCTAAGCAATCTGGTTTCAAAACAATTTCCAGATTATTCCTAGATATATTCTATATATTCCAGATATATTCTTGTTGTTAAA
The DNA here is from genome assembly GCA_020368025.1 of Brachyhypopomus occidentalis. Classification (NCBI taxonomy): domain Eukaryota; kingdom Metazoa; phylum Chordata; class Actinopteri; order Gymnotiformes; family Hypopomidae; genus Brachyhypopomus; species Brachyhypopomus occidentalis. The sequence goes on from JAGXOD010001376.1 coordinate 2,367,231, forward strand.
AAGTATTTCTTATAGATATTTATACAGCTTTTGCAAACGTTTAACAAACCATTATTTGACCTTGCTTGACCTTGAAAAAGAAAAAAAAACTGAAGAACTAACAATGAAATACTTCATTCATTTATTTTTGACTGGTTATATAGTGGTTTCTATTGTGATGAGTTGCACAGATGAGTTGACAAACTTGCAGCTTTCAGGTTTTACTGCTCAAATGCTGCCCCCCCCCCCCCAACGTATTTTGCTGTGACTATACAACTTTAGTCCTTTGGTCCTGGACTTGTTTGTCCAAAGCACTTTGTACCTGTGTGATATCACACTCTCTGGATACTCATGTGGAGAACATTTCAAAACAAACTTCCTGTTCTTTGTCCCAGTGCTCATTGACAGACTTTAGTCTACCCCTGATGTTTCTTCTTGACATCAAAGGTTTCCCGGCTCCCCTTTGCATGTACATCAGTCTACAGATTCTCTCTAATGACCCATGTACTCTCACAGCAGCAGTGCTAAGTGCTGCCTGTAGGTCCTGTGCTTTGGAATTTCTCAAGACTTCTTTTAGCCACTTGTGTTCTGGTCTCGTGGGTGAACTTGCTGTGGTGTCCTGGCCTGATCACGTCTGAAATGTTCACCACGTGACCTTCCAGAGAAAGGAATGATTTCCAGTTGTGTGGAGATCTTTTTAAAACTTTTATAACTTTCTGACAGTCAGAGAGATCCTTTGGTTTAGTGATGGTAATCACACACTTAAACAACAAAGAGCAAACCAAGTGTCTGACAGTAAAACAACACTCTTCATCCAAGATCCTCTATAATTATGTTCTAATCGTTTGTACCTGATTCTGATTTGAGGCATGTAGTTGGAGTGTGCTTAACTTTTCCATACACATTTTGCATTTATGTTTATTTTAATTATGCAGTGGCCTGCAAAATGTAAGTGTTGCATGATATTTGTTATCGCCTTTATCAAAATATGGATCAGATGCATGTATGTTTGAAAAATATATTGGAAAAATACATGAGGTGTAGTCAATCCTTCAAATGTCTAGATGTGAAGGACTCAAAACAGTAGGCTCGCGTGTGAGCGCGCGCGCGTGTGTGAAGATGAAACGCCAGGCTGTGGAGTTTATGCCCCTTTGTTTCCATCTCAAAAGTCCCGGGTCAGGCCTTCAGAACAGTCAACAAAGCCCTCAGAACTACTGATACACTGTGCTTGTGTGTGCACAGCGCGAGCGTCAGCGTGCTAATAACTGATCCTGTTACTTTTGGCCAGTCCCGCTATCATTTGATGCTAAGTATTAAAGCTCATCTAAATTAATACAACAGACAACGGTAGCCACCCCTTCTGTAATGTCAAAATGTATTAAAATGGTCCCAGATCAGTAAGAACAGGCCAGTTCCAGCCCTAGTGTAATAACGTCCCCCATGGTAGAGCCTGTGTAATTAGCCAAAGGTTCGTAAGCACCCTTTGTTATTTTTATCCCCCCCAACCCCGAAGGACACACAAACCTTCATGACTGATCCCACACCTGTAGAACATATGTTTATTTTTATCCCCTACTTGACTACACAACATACAAACCTCTAGAGGAGATACATTAACATATTCTTTCTGCAGCACATTCATTCTGTTTATACACGGGTGAGGGAGGGGGCGGCCAAGACTGAGAATGGACGAAAAGAAGTGTTTGTTTCAAGGTCGGCTGGATTATTCAGCGCTGCCTCTGGCGCTGTACAGGCTTAGCTCTCGTGTGAACACTAACAAACGGATTAATATTCGCTTCAGTTTCGCGGTTTTTACGGCGGCAAATTTATTTTATTCCATTTTATCTTGTTTTGTGTGGAGTGAGACTTCACAAACCGCTTACGCGTGTAGCCTATTTGATGAGAGTAAGCAGAATACAATTGCGCTCAATACACAGACTTGCCTTGAAAAGCCAAATTAACGCTACAAAAAGAAAGCGAGTCGGTAAAAGAGTCGTGCTTGTTGCCGTACAAACAGTGAGTGAAAAGAACGGTCCGTCGGTCAATATTTGCCCGAGCCCCAACTACTTTCCTACTGACTTACTCAAATATATATTTTAGTCAGGTCGGATTTGAGCATTCTGCCTTAACATCACATTTAAAATGTTTCTACTCTTTGAAGTAGAGGACTGCGATTTTCACTTATAACAAAGCGTCACGCCGTGAGATAAATCACAAAACTGGCAGAAAATCTCAAGAGTACGAGCCAGTTTTCTAGATGCAGGTGACTGAAACCTGTTTTAGAGTCTGAAGATAGGCCTACTACCCGAACTTCAAACAAAATCTGAAAAGGTAAACAACATACTCCGTATTACTAGAAGACTACAAATTGGTCCTTGGCTACAGGCGCATTTTCTCTACCTCCTCGATTTTTCTGCCCTGATTCATTCATGGGTTTTATTACTTCATAAGCGCGTGCAGGGATGGAGGGTGCAGTCACCTTAATCATTACAAGAACAGAAAGCCAGAAAGGAATCGAAATAAAAAAGGCAGTTATGTTTCTTATTTGTTTTGATCCATTCAGAAGTAGCGCGTTGTGTATGCAGTACGCAGCCGTGCCTCACGCGGGGATGCCTGTTTTCATAATCGTCTTTAACCTACTGGGTTATAGCGCGGTTCATCAGCAGGGCGTTCAGGCAGATAGATGAACGGCAGTTCGAAAATAAACGCAAGGTACCAGAGGGCCTGCTGTATTCCTGATTGGATGTTGGCCGCACTCGGCGGGGTACTGATTCAAAGCTGGCTCTCTCCTCGCGGCGGAGCTGCACGGTAAACGGTACCAGTAGCCTACACGCGCCCTGTGGCGAAAAAAGCAGATAATGAAAGCAATTATGGAGCCTTCAGAAGTTGTGAAGCTGACAGCAAAATGTTTATGCATATTTTTTCCACGATGTTGATCAAAATGTTATGCTAATTCCAAAAATCTATCGTGCTAATCTGCGCAATTTACCTGAATACGATTTAAGATTCCTCGAGGCCTTCTTGTAGTCCTATCTGGGCTGCTTCTATTGATGAAAGGGAAAATTATTATGGAAAATGTGATTCGCCTTTTGGAGTAAATTTATCTCAACTGACGTCACAAATCTAGGATACTCGATTAGGCCTTAAATTGAATTTAATAATGTGTCTTGAGTTGAGAGAAGGTATATTGGCGGGGTGAAACAATGCAACATTAGCAGAGTAAAGAGTTCTTCATTGATCTTTATGATTACGAGGATTTCAGTGAGCACTATGGTAAGTGGATAGTGCAATTGGTCAAATAGCTGGTCAGTTATCTGAATGACCTTCAGCGGTAGTTTCTGATGGCACATGCTAAAACTGATTCACACATACATACTCAATCACATCTGCATGCTGATTCACACCTGCCCATCTTTGTATTTGCAAAGATTTTTTTTTGCAAAAGAAAAAAAAAAACTATTCTCTCAAGCATTGCTTGGTCAACAGCCAATCATCAGCCTCTCATGGAGCTAACATCAACTAACAGATGTTCCAGTGACTGTTGTTAATGGTTCTGCTTTGGGAAGGAGGGATGGAGAGGGAGGAGTTTCTAATTAATCCGCAGAGGCCTGGACTACGTGCTTCCCTGACACAGTGGAAACAGCCTGCCTCATTTAGTTAGGAATAGAACAGAGAGAGCAGGAAACTAACACTGATGTGTAATAACACAGTATGACACACTCGGAGGAAAAGACCAAGAAACCAAGACTAATAAGATACAGCCTTTGTGACATACAGTATGATGTCACTGAGAGCAGTGACTGGGGTGTGTGCCTGTGTGTCTTGGTCAGGGTCTTGGTTTATAACATACATAGGTCCCCTTTCTCCTGATCTGTTTACATTTGATGTGAAGGCACGTGACACCAGAACAACACCCGAAAATATCCCAAGCTCATATTCATCAAGAGTGTTGGGGTAAGTGCTAACCCTCTCTTCCTTCTGTAATCCCATTTGAGAGACGAACGAGCAGCTGTTGCTAGATCTCCTCTCTTTCCATTGGGTATTTAGAAAGCATGGCTCCAGCATTCAAGAATTCTGCAGTGTCACTAGGGATAAGCTGCACTGGACATTCCAGCCTTCATGTTCCTGCAAATCAACATCACTTAACGTGTCAAAAACAGCTAGGCTTTCTCAAATCTGTTCCACGTACACTGCTCTGTATAGATATTCCTAGTTTACCAAAACACATAATTTTCATATCCTTTGTTAAATCGGGTGTGTTAAACAGTACGATCAACCAAGTGTGCTGTGGTATTCCAAAATTGGATTTGCAAAATAGTGTAATGCATGTTTCACATGTGTTATAATGATTTACAGTTTTTAAGCACAGGATCAGCAACTGAATCCCAGCTAAATAAATCCATTGCCCAATTACAATTCTTGCTCACGTTTTTGTTTGTTTGTTTGTTTGTTGTTTTTTTTTTTTTTGTTTTTTTGCAGAGGCTAAGAAATGTTGCACATGCCAAGGCAGGACTTGTATTGTGTTGCCTGTTAATCTGCATTCCTGGGCTGCAACCAGCAATCTGTCAACACTCAAACGATGTAAAAAAAAATGTTTGGCTGAGGTCACTGTGGTTACCAATCATCCACCTGACATTTTTACTTTGACTTGAATACAAATTCGAAATGTTCCGTAGCAGATTTCAACTGCCTTAAAAACATCTAGTAGACCCTCTTTTTTTGCTCACCTGCTTTCTGCCCGCTGCCATGTGTTTGGTTTGTGATAAGTTAGGGAATAGTTCAGGATGTCTGCTTATGTGGCCGCACAGACTGGCACACAGCGAAACGCATCCTTATATCCCCACTTATCTTATACTGCAGAGCTGTTCGACGCCACTGTCTGCCCAGGGAGGTGCGATGAGTTGTCTGGTCTAGTCGGCTAGTCACCGATCCACTTTCCCAGCCCTCTTCCGTCTATATGAAAACGTTTAGTAAAAATAATGCACGATTGTCAGGGTTATAAACGTTGGCTATTATGAAGCATACATTTTTACACGATAATGGCCTTTTTCAGTATACAGTAATATAGTTTTCATATATGTCCTTTTATACATAATCATACCTTCATATCATATTTGACAGATGGTTTACTATATAGCAGTTTTTAATATGAAGTATATATGCAGTGTAATAAATTAAGAATTGTAACTGTAGCAATAATTCTACTATACTATAATATACAGTGTGTATCAGTGGATTAAAACTAGTCACATTCAGATGTATTTTACTCATATTACACTATTAATTCATATTATCAAACCTTTGCCGTGCTAGAGTCAAGTGCTTCTGTTCTATGACCTGCATGCCTAGTTCTATAGCAGACTTTTACTTTGTCAGCACTGTAATCCAGACCTTTACTTTGTCAGCACTGTAATCCAGACCTTTACTTTGTCAGCACTGTAATCCAGACCTTTACTTTGTCAGCACTGTAATCCAGATTTTTAATTTGTCAGCACTGTAGTCAATATATGTGATTCCTATAGAATTCTACAGAGCTTGTGCACATTGACAATTCCTAGACTCAATCCCCATACATTTTGAATGGAGAAAAATTCTTCATGGCCCTCGCATAGCACACTGTACTTGGATTAGTTAGCCAAACAGTCATTTAGGCACCATTAGGTATTTATGTGAGTGTTCAGTGTAATCTTAGCAGTGTGGATTTAGAAAGCTCCTCAAACTAGATTTGTAATAAATTAACAAACGAGCCAATGAACTGTAACACATCCATGCTTGTGGTAGTGGTGTGTTTCCATGGCAATGGCAAATGCGACGTCTTCAAGGAACCGACAGAAACATGTATGTGCAGTGGTTGTTAAGCTCCTGTTTGTGTGTGTGTCCGTTTCCTCTGTCGAACAGCTATGGGCTGCTTTCATGTGTGCTGCGTTCTACCTCCTCTGAGATACCTGTCTCCTTGACAACCTGGAATGCTCCCCATCCTTGCGTCTCTTGGGTAAACAGAGACAGGAGAGGAACACAGGAGTGTGAGACCTGACACCTCCATTAGCTTGTTGGAGGACGTGTGCTGTGTTGTAGAGGGGCTTCTGGAGAGCTGTGTACACTATACCCAGAAGATACTCAAATCCCTCAATGCACTCTGCACTGTTTATTCTACTTAAAGGATTCAGTCACGTCTAGTTCATTGGTTCTCCACAATTTTGGAAATTGCTTTTTACACAGAGCAGCGACCAGACAAATATTTCACCTTAAATGTTTACGGACTCAAACAAGAGGACTGATCCTAGAACAGTGGCTAGGAAACCTTGTACATGCAGCTCTCAGTAATTTCTTCAAAGATATGACTGCCAAGGTTTCGCTTTGCAATCTGCAGAAAGCGCAGTGTGTGTCTTATTACAGATATATGTCATAGATCAGCACCACCATTTTAGCAGGCTATTCCCACAATGACACATTATAGTTTAAAATGATACATGTATCTCTTTACAGGTATTACCTTACATAGCATGGCCAATAATGCTTATCTATTTAGTATTCTCTCCGAAACCTTTCATGGTCATGCTCACGGGTGATTTGATACCTCTTTGACTTAGAGGTCTCTATGTTGTTGTGATCATGAAGCAATAATGAATGTCATAATGACAGTAGAGCTTTCCACCGCAGGCTGTTTTCTCATTGGTTGACTTTGCTGTTCTATGCAGCCATATCCGTTCAAGGTTCCATCTGGTTGTCTGTTGACTAGAATGAGTGATAATTTCACACAAGCTGTTCTTTATCCTTTCAATGGGTTACTTTTATTATGGTAGGGAATCACCAAGAATCATCTTCCCTGCTTAGTCATCTGTTAGTATTTTATGAATTAAGCCTTACAGGATTTTTAATACAAAATAAGGGACACAAGCACTTCTTTTTTGATTTGTTTATAAGAAAAATAAGAGATAAGTTAACAATAACATGTATAAGAAAAAAAAGAGGGGAACATTTAAATGTGCGATAAACATTTGTGTATCTACAGTATATGTTTATAGCTACAACTTTATTCCCTGATATGAAACTGCAGACAGACAAGGACACCCATCTGTTTGGACGACAGTGAGAGAGGTAATCAAACAAATAATTGTGTCTGGGGTTCCTCAGGGAAGCATTAAAGGTCCACTTGTTGTTCTAAATAAAAAGATCAAAAATGGATGTTACTGTTCAGGCAGTGACAAAGTTCTGTGCTTATAGACTACAGGGATTCGTGCAACTGGGAGGCAATAGTTACAGACTTGAGCCATCATCAGAAATGGACAGGGGTGAACTGTCAACTAAGTTTTCTTCACCAGTCCTGAATGGCCAGTATGAAGGATCCATGAGACTCTTTCATAATGCTATGAGTAATTATGTCTCATAATTGTCTGAATCTAATTGGAATACAATTATAATCCCCTTTAATACATGTCAGGGATTTATGAGTCCAACATGAAAATTCTATGTAGTCTTATGTCATTAAGAAAAATCTCTACCTCCCCACCCTGCACCCCCGTTGTCAGCAGTGAAAGAGACGGATGGATCACTTTGTCCTGGGCATCTTTTCAAGCTCATTTATGTCTGAGACTAATGGCCAAATCCTCACTGTTTACATCACACTGTAGCAGTTTCATGCACTTACAGTAATAATCAGTGGTTGGTGTTGGCTAAGAGGTCATCTTCCTTTGCTGTGCTTTTAGTTGTTGTGGGCTGCAAGTTAGAACGTATGAGCACTCTGAAACATCTCATGAAGCATTATAACATCCTGTTGATGTAGTACAGTACGCATCAGCACTTCCCTCCATGAACCCTGGAGGGAGCTTTTCATGTGCTTTAGGTGTGTCATTGGTTATTAAATAGGCTGTGAGTCTTTTGTCAGTAATGAAGCGTTGTGACTGAAGACCGCTGGAGCATTGCAAGGTCCTGATGGAAGTAGCTGAGCTTCTCTGAGCTAAAGCTTGAATTAGAGCTGACTGGCGTGCGTCTGCTCTCCTCTGGTTCTTTCATCTGACTGTGGCATGGTTGCACCCAAACTGTTATGCAGATGGTTCAGTAGTATTCCACTCCAGGCTTGCGTGAGGAGAGAAGACACCTTTGATCTGCCGTAGACTCTCTCAGCGTATGGTTCAGATCCCAATCATCAGAAGATTGTCAGAAGCTTGTAGATATTCTCATTGGCGCTTGGGGGAGGGGGCCGTAAACCTTCTGAATGGAACCTTCACACCTGTGCATTATTATTCAGTTAAGGAGTTGTTGGAAAATGCCCCCCTCCCTTATTGTTTGTGGAGATTTGTTCCAGTGTGGCCTCTGCATCACCATGAGAGTGTGAGTGAGTTTAGTGGGGTGGGGGGGGGGGGGTGTTAATGGGACAGGAACAGCCCCCGGAGCAGAGCCACCAGCCCCTCTGTCCTCACACCATCTCGTTACAATCGTCTGCACTCAGGCATTAGTCACAGTTCAACTGGTGCTGCTTACAGGCGCTGAAGAGTCTCTCACGGTATCCACCCTTCTGCCTCACCCTCATACATCCATCATGTCCTTCTGTCTCACCATCATACATCCATCATGGCCTTCTGTCTCACCCTCATACATCCATCATGTCCTTCTGTCTCACCCTCATACATCCATCATGTCCTTCTGTCTCACTCTCATACATCCATCATGTCCTTCTGTCTCACCCTCATAAATCCATCATGTCCTTCTGTCTCACTCTCATACATCCATCATGTCCTTCTGTCTCACCCTCATAAATCCATCATGTCCTTCTGTCTCACTCTCATATATCCATCATGTCCTTCTGTCTCACCCTCATAAATCCATCATGTCCTTCTGTCTCACTCTCATACATCCATCATGTCCCCTGCTTCCCTTTTTCCACAGAAGAGGAGAGTTTTATTTCGTTCTCTCCCAGTGATCTCTAAGCCCTCAGCTTTCATTTCTGATTTATTTACCAGGTGGCTTTTTTTTAAATGTATTTATTTATTTTGCTGCTTGGCAGGAGAATGTACCTGTATTTTTATATTATTTGTTTGCTGAGCAGGTACGCATGTCTGAAAATGAATTTTGAACCATATATTCCATCATCTACATAACATGGATGTACTCTTTACAGCACGCAGGACCGTATTTGTGACTTCTTCTGTGCGTGATTCATAGCAGATTCACCATGTGAAGAAGAGACAGGTGTATAATGAAATGGGCTGTGGTAGGAACTGGTGCAGAGGAGAGGATGATGATGCCAGGGAGAAGGAGAGGTTTCTGTGAAATCATCACGGGCGTGTGAACAGTCCCTGTGAGTGTGTGGATGAGTGCATGTGTCCTTTTGGGTTTTTTGGTTGAGCTCTGGTTCAGCCAACCATGTGTCAACGCGTATCCCCAGTCTGAAGACTGGGATGGCATAGGTGCGTGTTGCCTGAACCATCAGAGGCGTGTCACACCGTCGTCTCAATCTTCTCAATGATCTCCACGGTAGACTTGGAGGGTGAAAGCAGACTGCATTCATCCTGCTCCCACAGACTCGCAGGACTGGAGTCACCATCTGTGCTCAGCTCATCCTCCTCCTCTTCCTCGTCTTCGTCATCCTCACACGAGTCTTCGTCACATGATTCCGTGCAGTGCAGACCCAATGCATTAATCCCAGAGTCCTCTGAGCTGGAGGGTGATGAGCAGTGGTCCATTTTCGGACCTTTTGGACTTTGCTCGTCTGACACTTTCCCCACCTGGGCCGCCTGCTTATGGGCGTGCTGAGGCGGTGGCTTGGGGGGCGTGGCTAGGGGCACCTGCGGTGGGCGGGGTATCGCTGGTGGTGGTCGCTGGACATAACACATCTTCCCATTGATCCGTTTCACTATGTAGTCATCGACGAAGAGATCGGCAATGACGCAGAACTTGGGTGACTCTGGGCAAGGTGGGGCTTTGAACATGGGGGCGGTGCCAAGTAGGCGCTCTGTCAGAGAGATCGACAGGTTCATTGTGTGGGCGTGGTCTGACGGCATAGCAGGAACGGCAGTGCTGGGAAGCTGGCAGACATTGGTCATAGGCTGGTAGACATATTTACCTACAGAGAAGGAGGAAGAGAGGATGGGAGTCAGAGCACTAGAAGGATAAAAACAAACAAACAAACATCAAAATACAAATAAGCGATTACAAATACAAATAAGCGATTTGGCTTTAGTTGTAATGATTTTATTTTATCTTCAGTATCAGATAACATGGCAGAATACTTTAAACCGTATAAGATTAGGACAACAGGAGATAAGAATTAAAACCGAGGACAGAGTAGAGGCGGGAGAGTTCAACCAGAATGGTGACATTATGACCGCGCTAATCGCAGCTGCTGAACGAAAACACAAACACAGAGGAAGTGATGGAAAAAATGTGGAGAACAACTTCTATCTTGGATAGGGGAGCAGTGAATGAGAGAGGGAGACATCTAAAGGGAGCAGTGAATGAGAGAGGGTGAGATCTAAAGGGAGCAGTGACTGAGAGAGGGAGAGATCTAAAGGGAGCAGTGAATGAGAGAGGGCGAGATCTAAAGGGAGCAGTGAATGAGAGAGGCCGAGATCTAAAGGGAGCAGTGAATGAGAGAGGAAGAGATCTAAAGGGAGCAGTGAATGAGAGAGGGAGAGATCTAAAGGGAGCAGTGAATGAGAGGGAGAGATCTAAAAGGAGTGCATGAGCAAGCCAAAGAGAGCATGAGTGAGGTAAAGTGAAACAATGAAATAAATACAAGTATGGAAGTATGTTCCTTCCACTCCACAAACAGACTACAACAATAGACCACAGTGCATCAGTACATTGGTCGGTGTGCTCTTTAACACCTGCTCCACAAACAGGCCACTCGGACTTCTGCTTCATTGACAGACCTCTATGGTGGCGGAATGTGAATACTCAATACAGAGTAACATGACGTCTCTCTCAAACTCTTCTCTTCGTTTTTCTCAAACAGCACATTAGTGCTTGCTGAGCCCTACATGTCTAGTGTTCTCCATTGAGCAAATGCTGAACCTCCCTGGAATCAACTCCTAATCTTGTTATTACAACTGTGTAAAAACAATCAAATTGAAATCATAAAATGCTAAGTACTGACCCACAGCTTTCTGTCATTATCTCCAAAGCCAGCTTCTGCGGTCTGGGCTATGGCGGCAGGTTAACTATGACTGTTGGGTCATTATTCATTAAACGAATCACCAAGTACCCATAAACTGACACAGACGCCCATCATGAATTATCCATACATGACCACATGATCCCTGTCTCACGTGTCCACCATGTGACACAGTAGTCCGCAAAGACGACGTGCCAGATGAGCCCTGGCCACCTTGTTACTGGCCACAAGTATGTAACCATGATGTTACATACTCCATCTTCACTCCATCTCTTCCCCTTCACGTCTGCAGTTGAGCTGTTAGGGTCTATCAGAACTAGCCGACCTTATTAATACTTCCTGTCTTCACTGGGCCAGCCTGTGTCTAAAACCCAAGACAAAATCCACTCGAACAATGCAGACCCGGCCGCCAATGATCGCAAGATCGCCAGCATTGTGTGACCAAGACCCGATGGCGTCTTGCTTCTCACCAGTTTTCATTCACTGTTTGCGCGTTAGCTTTTCTGAGATAATGTACCGTTCTGGGGGCGCAGTGAGAAAAGCTAGACGCAGTACAGCTTAAAAGTATCTACCAGCAACCGCTTTTGTTGCGAATATGGTAGTGTTCAGTTTTCTGTGCAGGGGGTGAACTTCTGGAGTGTTCGCTGGGATCTTGTTCTCTGCGCCGTTATGTGATACACGCCTCCAGGTTCTGCTGCGTCTCACGAAATGTGAAGAAAGTTGTGGAGGATCGAGGCTGAGGTATTTATCTAAAAGACAATAGCCTCTACATAATTGCGGGGTTTGCAAAAATTGCTGTACTTTTCTAAATTATAATGTGGACTGCAAAAGACCTGTTTGTCTTTCAGGCGTTTGGGGGTAACAATCTCAGTGTCAGGTGACCCCAACACTAACAGCCATTTCCCCCTCTAACCGTACGCCTGTTCTGCAGACTCTCATGGTAGGTTCTGAATTCTGTCCTACTGTGGCGAAGAACCTTCTGTGCTGTCAGTATGACAGAGGCTGGTCCTGATGGTGAAAATGCATTTATACATGTCTGCGCACTATTTTTACAGCACCGTGACTCCCCAGAGGAGGAGGGCGTGAGCAGGCTAGTGTCTCTATTTGATTAACATAAGCTGTGGAAAGTCCAGAGCAGATTCACAAGGCATTTGTCTCCTTTGACAAAGGGAAGACTCGAGTGTGCGCTGAGAGAGAAAGGCCCATGCTAATATGATTCCCTCCGAAATATGCCTGAGATTATGTGAATCTGTTCCATAAAACGTGCTTTATTAGCTTAGCGAGGAGTTATCCTACAGCCTTGAAGAGACTCTGAGTCTTTTCGTAGCTGTGTGAGATAAACTGCTCCACTTTGGCCCTTCTCAAGCCGCTGAAAATGTCTTTTTTTGAGGATTTAAAAAATTCCTCCATTTGGGAAACTGATTTTACTGGCATAGGTTAGCTTTGCACCAACAATTTTCACACTGTATGAAGCCTTTTTGGATGTGTAATCCATGCATCAAAATCTGTTTTAGAAGTAGCTGTGACAGTCAATAGAGTCAAACACTGTACTAACCTATATATTCGGCGGTACTGTTAGTTTCCACCCTCCGTGTGTATGGGAGAGGCTGAGGATTTTCCATTGCTGGTTAAGCATGGCTATCTCATTACAGCACCAGATGAAAGCAGGGACCATGACTCTGAAAAGGGAACACTGGGATTTGCTCATGCTGAACGCTGACCTGATGGGACCCCTTACTGGGATCACTCCCGTCCATTTTATGTCCTGTGCAGATGATTTATGAGTCCATCTTTTTAAAAAAAGCTGAAAAGATGATCTTTCTGCACTACATAATGATAAAAGAGACTGAAGTGACCTACCGCAGGTCCAGGACATGTGCATTATGAATATCTGAATATCGTATTATGGCTGAATTTGTTCATTAAGCATGAGCATCTCTAGAGGTACACTATGATGAGACTGACAACTTGCATATAAAAATCTGACCATGTCTAAAAATGATTAACGTACACCGCTCTTCTGCATCCTTTAAAGAGGTGTCTAGTTCAGGTTCAGAAAATCCTACAGCATTTTGTTTCCACAGCGTAGCTTTGCTGATTAGCTCGTAAGGTAAATGAGAGGTGAAAGGTCATATCTGAACTCAGTGTACGGAACTGGAATGGCACAAGCAGTGCTGAACAAGCTGCAAATATATACGTGACACTGTTGACATAGGGGATGTGTGTGTGTGTATGTGTATGTGTGTGTGTGTGATATGTGCAGAGTGTGAACACCATTATGTGTCCATAGGTGTTTCCAGGAGAACAAGGGAAATGCTACAGTCAGCACATTTCCTGTAGACTTTCCACATACAAGCACAAGCAGACTGAATTAGCCTGAGCCTCACACATTTAATCATTATGACTATGGAACACAGACTGTTAGAAGTTTATGTCAAAAGCACAGATGCACAGAGGTGGTGCTAAGATGACTGAAGAGCAGTGTGAACAGACAAAGTATGGATAGAGCAGATGTAATGCCATTTGCTTCAGTGTTCAAGTCAAGTCTACAAAGTCTGTCTGAATGCTACAAAATTTAATGTTAAGTCGCACCAAAAATGATGCGGTTTAAATGAGATAAAGCACCAGCTGTTTTGGGTTTGTCAATGGTAAGAAAATGTGAAGTGATCTTCTCAATGGATATTAAACGCCTTGTACCACTGAATATGTACAACATTGTAAAGGAACTGATATTTTGAAGCAGGAGCCCATTACAGTAGGGAATGGAAATCAGGGCTGAGGGTTAGTGTTGTGCAGGTTGTCTTGAGAAATATCATGTAGTGAGGGTCAATAGCCACATCACAGTAAGAGTTCTCTAACGAGTCTTTAACACAATCACAGCTGCAATAGAACTGTGATAGAAATCAAAACGTAATATTTTTGTCCTTATTTCCATATTGTGCCCAGCTACAAATGTGTCTGGCTTGGCTAGCTGCTGTTTGCCTTCCAAAGCCCACCACAGGCTCCGGGCAGAGCAGCTCCAGGAGGCTGTGAGTGGGTGGGCCAACTGGCTAAAGCAGGGTCTAAGCTGGATTAGACAGCCCTGCTCAACAGCATTTCCTGTTGACCCCTACCAGGGCATTAGTGCACTGAGACAAAATGATTTCATACAGGATTATAACAGTAGATTGGGGATTATGGCTGAAGATGCATGAACAAACAAAGCGGAGAAGGCCGCTGCTGGATTAGTCCCATGTTATGTTTTAACGCCCTCGTCGCAATTTCTGTCTGCCGCTGCTGACAATGGTCAGTGCATGCAGACCGAACGGTTAGGAATAACTGTTTTTGCCGAGTTTCGATCTGATTCCTGTGGAGTTCCCCACTGGAGGTTTGGGTCCAGTAACCACAGGAGGGGCTGGGAGGGGAAAGTGAAGTGAAAACGTCTCTCTGTCTGCCGATGTGATGGACTGTTTGATAAGAGGAGCGAGTGATGAGACGAGTGGAGCAGAAACCGAGGCCAGCGGTATGTTGCCTTCCATTCCAATTAATCGCCCTCTCTCCCTCCGTCTCTCCTTCTCCCTTTATCCCTCTCCCCCTCTCTCCCTTTCTCTCCATCTCCCTTTATCACTCTCTCTCTCCGTCACCTCCTGTAGCTTTCTCTCCCTCTTTCTCTATCTTCCTCTCTCGCTCTCCCTCTTTCGCTCTCTCCATATCTCTCTACTTCTCCCTCTGTATATTTCTCTCTCTCCACGCATGGTTAAGTGCACATGGAGCTGAGCCGTGGATGAGAACTGATCTGAGGTCTGCAGAAAGGCCCGTTGCTGATTATTTCTCAGCATTAGACAGGTCACACAAGCACGAGGTCACTCCACATCACCTCAGATACACCTCTGCTGAGACACTAACTGTGTGTGTGTGTGCCCGTGTGTGTGCGCGCATTTAGGCTGAGGGAAAGTCCTTTCCTCCATCTGGGACTCGTCTACTACATCAGTAATTAGAGGTAAAATACTGAAGGCTCCAAGCGAGCCAATGAGTCGTCAAATCATCTGCTAATCTCTTAGTCGCCCCTCCCATTTTCATTGATATGCTAATTGCAGTCAGAGAGAACTCTAACGAGCTAATTGCATTGCTTATCTAAGTAAGTTCGCTGTTAGACTTCTGCCTTCAGGCTTATGATCATTGCCTGCTCCTCTAGTCTGTTTATACCAGCCTGCTGGAACTTTCCAGACATAACTCCAACACACACACACATCGCCTTTCAAATTGCTCTCACAGAAAAAAAAAACTCACAAAAACACAATGGCAAAACGCATTAAAGATTTCTTCTGGATATGCTAATGGAGATGTATGCAGCATTTTCTTAATGAAGACTGATCCGGCGGCTTTTCAAACAGCCGTGACTACCACTAGACAGGACCATCTGTCCACATGTTCATGTGACATTGGAGTTTCTAAAGATATATGGATGTATCAAGATGTATCAACAATAAGCATCAGTGTTGTAGTGCCATGCACCTAGAGTGAGTTTTCACTAACTTTCTTTAGACTCCATTCAGTAAGTCCTGGAGATCTACCCTCCATGCAGTGACTTGTTCCCACCTTAATCTAACGCACCTGATCCGGTTAATAGGATCCCTTCAGCAGCATCTCAATTTGTGATCCAGGTGTCTAGGAATCCACCTCCACAAACCCCTGAATTACTGCGACCTTGCTCACCAGAATTAAACGAATTCTGGCGTCCAGCTCCAAACATTAAGCATGTGTCTCTTTTGATCAATAAAAAACCTACTAGGCCTGACAGGTCATGTCTTTTACAGTCGGTCCTGATGTGCGAACAGAGCCAGTGGAAAAAAAGACACCGTCAAGCAAGGATGCGATTCATTCAAATCAGACTCCACCGCCCCTGATTTATGACAGGCTTTTAAAGTGGCAGTGAATCCCAGCCTTTTAACTTGGAAATGATCGGATTTCCACACACAAGGTCACCGAGGGACCTTATAGTTGCATAAAAGGCAACCTATAGCAGAGGCACCTCCTCACTGCCTACCAAGCAGACGGGGAGAAGCCAGTGGAGACCAGAGGAAGAATGTACTGTACACGCGTATATTTCTGCCAAAAGGCAAATCCTGCTTCTTCCCCCCTCTGGGAAGTAAACATGGGTTTCCATGGAGGACAACACTGCGAATATTCATAGAAAACCAAACAGTCAAAGACAGGTAACAAATGGTAGAGAGAAAAAGAAAGAGAGAGAGAGAGAGAGAGAGAGAGAGAGAGAGATGGGGGGTGAGCGAAGACAAACGAGGATGGATTCTCCTGGGGCTGCAGAAACCTCCACTGTAGTATCTCATAAAGGAGCCTCCTGAATTAAAAACCCTATCAGTATTAATTTATTCAGTACTACTATCACTTATGTGTGTGTGTTTGTGTGCGTGTTTGTGTGCGTGCAAGCACACATGCACACAGGTACGCACATGTGCATATTCAAGCATTTGTGCAGAATACCTATTAGGAGTAGTTCAGTGGTGAGTAATCAATAGGATGTAGAGAATTAGGTGTCCTACACAGATGTTTGATGATGGGTTCACACACACCCTGAACGTTCTGCAGGATGAGTGCCTCCCTTTCCTGTATCCTCCCTTTCCAAGACTCTACTTGGATTCCAGAATCTCCCAGAATGCGTTTACTCTGGCTGCACTTACTCTGTTCTATTTCCATTTGGAATCGGGGTTAAAAAAAAAATATATATATATACATATACATCCATACAGCTGTTCAGAAGTGGGACAAATGTCGGAACGAAACACCTCTGCACTATATGCTGAAAGAGAAGCTTCTGATTTAATACACCTAAGGTACTATTAGTTCTTGTCATGTTTACAGTGTGCTGACAGTACAGCTGCTGTAAACGTCCTCTCAACAGTACAAAAAGGGAGGGGGGCGTAATAAACGTGGCCTGAACATAACGACTTAATGACCAAGTCTTAACACTGGCACTGTGCCCCAGTGTATCCTTCACCCACCCGAGTGTGGAAGGGGAACCGCACACACAGTGTTGCCGGGTGCTGTGGAGTGAGTGATCTCCAGCTTTCCTGCACACAACAACCATGTCTTTCTCTCTCTCTCTCTTTGCCGAGGGGGTGGAGGTTGTTGAAGCTGGAGTGTAGAGGGGGTGTAGAGTGGTGGAGGTTGGTGAAGCTGGAGTGTAGAGGGGCTCAGTGTTTGGCCTTTGCTATTCAGTCTAAAAGGAAAGGCTGGGCTCTAAAAGGCAGACCCGTCGTTCTCAGCCTGGGGGCGGAGACTGCGCTGACCTTTGGTAAGTAGGCAGGAAGAACAAGGCCCGGCGTGACTTTGAACCACTGACATGACTGTTTCAACTTCCTGCTCTTTATCGGGTAACTTCCTACAATGGCAGTCAGAATAAAATGGCTCCAGAACGATGTGGTTCCAGGAAACTCACTGCACGATTAAATCTTTTTTTTTCCAGTGGTGCCATAAGCAGAAATTATTCGAACTTGATGAAATATTAAATAGAATGAATGTAGCTTAATGGCAGTGTGGGTTTGGAACATCACAGAGTGATGAGTGTGAAGTCTGGAGTGAATGTGTGCGTTTCTCTTTACCCCAGAGCCCCCCAGGTGCCCAGAGAGCTTTCTGCTTATTCCAGCACTTAAAGACATCAATGTCCACGCACCAACCACCTTCATCGCTGCTGCCTGTATATCTGTGGTTCACTCTGTAATTGTCAAGCCCTTCATGAGCTGTATCAAGTGAGCTGGACCCAGAGAAACAAAAATGTGTGAATAAAATGGCGTGTCCAGCAACGAGACTGGGAACTGTATTAACTACTCTTGTGACGGGATATGTGGTCTCTACCCTGTGCAGAGGAGACTTCCACATAGAACTGACACCAAGTGAAACTGTCCAGCTCAGCAAAGATGGACAGAGAGAGTGAGTGTGTGTCTGTGTGTTTTTTGTACCATGGCTTGCATGATATTCCTTTGCAGTGCATTTTTAACAGCGCCTATGTAACAGTGGCATTTTGCCCCTCTTTAATATGATATTGTTGGGTGTGATGGTAGGTCTCGGCATGCTGGAGAAGGACAGAAGACAGGCTGGTCTCCTGGTTTGTGCCTGAGTGAACTCAAGCCTGCATTCCCGCAGCACGGCCCTGATGCAACACCTCATCAAAACAACACAGACGCAGGTGACGATGACGGAAAATCAGGCCCGAGGGAGCCCGTTTCCTTACACCGTCGCTCTCCCAGAAGGTGAAGCCCCTCCAAGTGTCACCGCCCTGTTTACACCGCCCATACTGACATTCCGTCTGCCACACACGCTCATGCGTGTGGAGATGGTTACTTCCCCGAGGAGGCCGTAGCAATCTGAGGAATCCGCTTCTCTCCTCTCCTAGTCACATGATCCTTGTTCCCCTCGGCGACGGCTACCATTTAACAGAGGCCTCTCTTGTTTGAAAGACAAGACTCGTTCTGGTCCTGTCCCGCCTATGCCCAGCCGCGTCAAACCCCCAGCCATATCATGCTCCTTGGGCTCCAGGAGAGATCGGCTTTCAGTCCAAAATGGCTTCCTATTTGACATTCGGTTCACTACACAGATAACGTATTGTGGTTCACTATGTAGGGCAGACCCCAGACCCCATCTCTCAAGACCCCATCTCGAGGACACATGCATTACACATTTCAGTGCTTTCTCTGTACTACATCCCTGACTAACTTCATGGCAATTACCTGAGGACTTCAGTCAGCTGTGTGGCAATGTTCAGAGCCCTGACTACCGGGTGGGGGGGGCTATCTAACCACCGGCACTGGGCGTAAATGCACTTCGCTCACGTCTGTGTGCGTTAAGTGTCGGCAGCTGCTGTATTTGGGATTCGGCCTGGGTCTCTATCACACCCGACATGAGCCTTTATTCCCATTGTACATTCCCAACTTCACGCTTCAAGATTTAAGCAACTGTCACTGCAGCAGCCGAACAGTTCAATCACAGCAACAAAACAATAAAAACACTGAAATATGAAAAGGTATATTTACTATTATCTTTTGTCAAAGTTATTTGCTATTGTTCCTGACTGAATCTAAACAGTGATGTTAAATCAGCTTTTCTCCTTAGTATTACAAATTTCTAACTGATTTACATTAGATTCCTTTAAATGACTCTAGATTAATATAGTTTATTAGTATGTATGTGTATATACACATTGCTATAGGCTAGGTGTTTCCACTGTAATGGAAGTCATTTGTTAAGCTATTGTCGCTAGTAAAGCCAGCCCACTCTGTGAGAGGGGTTAGACATGGGGGCAGCTCGTTCAGGTTGTCTTGATTAAAGTACTCCCTTTTCAGGATCTTCTCTTCTTCTTCTATGCAAAAGACAAAGAATTCATCCTCTACTGGTAGACCTAGGTCTATGTAGGTCTACCAGTAGTTCTATGTACATCTACCAGTAGAGAAATGCATCTTATTACCTATAGCTACATTGCGAGCGATGTAGTTACAGAAAGTAAAATCATTGACTATCTGTTTTTCTTACATTAAGTCTGTATCGAGGAGAGGAGAAAAAACAATAAAGTCAACAGATATGGAATTCCCAGAATTACAGATAATTTACTAGTTCACAAACTAATTGTAATGCAAGAAAAATAATTTTAGCTCATCTAAAACTGTCCTTTGTGGGTTGAAAAGGCTTGAGTAAAGAAAGACAGCAAACAACCATAACACTTAAGATTAATCATTGGTTGTGTACTTTATTGAGCTTCTTCAAATATGTCTATTAAAATAATTACCAAGAGATCCTTAGCAAACACAAGACTAGTTTGTTGGAAGGCTAATGTTTTTACTCGGTTAGAAGACTCTTACAAAAATTGGTGGAGCCTATTCCATCTTCTTTGTTAAATCATAATATAGTTTATATCATAATATATCCTTGACTACATAACGCTTGACGTAACCGGCCATTGTATTACAATAATCTGATTTAACCACCATGCATAGATAAACGAAGTTTATTGTGTTCATAAGACGGGAAATAATGTTCTCATTGTCAACACTGTAGACTTTTTGCGACTATTTTTGATAAATATACTTGTAATAAACGTCTGGCGTCGTTTGTTTCGTTGACATAGGAATATCCAACCAGCTAAAGAATTTCATGGGTGACGGGAATTATTGTTTTATTTGTGAAAACAACGCTTTTATGACTTTGTCATTTCGGCCGAAATATACGTTTGTTTGTTGTTTTTGTTGTTTTTTTTACTTTTAAGACCTACTCAAATCAAGCTCAGAACTCGCTGAGTTACATATGTTTGTGGACTGTCATAATCTTGTAAGAAAGCATTTCATCTTGATAGTGTAATTGTACCTCGTCTATTACGTAAAAGCATCTATAGCTACTCAGAGGTAGAAAACTCCAATTTCTTATCAGTGACGTGGCCTTTTGGTCGGCATCGGTTAGCCTTCGTGTGTGCGACGACGTTAAATAGGTACCCTTCAATAAACGAGTGAGCACGGGTCCGTTATGTTCTACTAATACGAGTCCTGGTGCGTTTAAGGTTCAGAAACAATACTCTACTTACAATGGCACCAGCCAAGATGACAACACCAGTGTAGCTTGAAGCACTTTCCGTGACTGTGGGTTGCACATATGGACAGTCCGTCACACGGCAGAAAGTCCGGTCGCCCCGCGCAGCTTTTCGCCAACGCCTGCGCCTCGTCCAACTTCTCGCTCTTCTGTCCGCCCGAAGCGGCCATCGCACACACCCCAGGATTAGATGGACTCCAAAGACCACATCAGCTCCAGGGCGGACTGAAGGAAAAGCTCCTAAGAATGTAGTTTGAATATGGTCGGCGTCAGCTGGTATTCGCTTAGACGATACGCGGACGTAAGTGAAATGTGACGCCGGAGAATTCAGCGTTTTAAAATTATTGTCTTGGGCTGTTACAAAAACATCCACCAGGGCTCTGTCGCTACCTCTATTTACTCTCTAAAAAACGAATTAAATTCACGTAGGGCCTATATCCCCATTCGGTCCTTCACGAGCTGCCTCGAATCCTTTCAGAAAAATGATGGCTCCTGATGTAATACCCTGTTCCGCTACGGTCTTTCTCTTTCCTTCTCCGCCTTTCGTTGACTCCCCCCTCTCCCCAACTTTCTTTGGAGTCGGACTGGCAGTCATACGGTCCGGCTACTCTCGACATAGACCTCTATAATCCCCACAGCCGAGTTTGCACTCTCTCTTTATCCCGATGTATCTCTCTCACTCTCCCTCCTTGGCTCGCGTATATCGGCTGGAGATTCTACGCGCACGCATCTCTCCACACATTACCTCCTACCACATCACATCCCTCGCGCCCTCCAGTCTCTAGAAAATTGTAGGGTGATGTAGGCACATCATACATTTACCTTGCATGGTGCAATTAAATAGGTTTTACACAAAATTAAAACGGTGACCGAACGTACAAATAATTGATTAGGCAGGAATTATTAAATAGTATAGTTCTTCATAATTTTCATGCCAATCACATCCATTTCAATTATGTCTGAATGACTGTATTGGATAATTATGTCACAAAAATCAATAACAACAACAAATCGCATTGTTTTTTTTTTAGAAAAAAACGGATCTTGGTGGAGTTAGGTCACAGTAATTGTGGTTCTTTCGTTGCGTTTATTTGTTTTAACTTTCAGACACACGCAGCCCTATGGACACAATGTCCATGTAGGCAATTCGCCGTTGTCCCTGCGCTGTACGAAAGATCTAGGTTCATAAGCCATTGCCTGTGTTCCCTCCTGTTCTGTGGGCAAGTTCACGAGCAGGTCACCTCCCGCCTGCCTCTCTCTCCCTCTCCCTCTCTCTCTGATTCATAGCTTATTGATGGTGAAAACTGACCTCCTGGTTATGCTTTTAAGAGCTGAGCTCTGCCGTCTAAAGTGGCAGGAAGCCTATTATAATGGCCATGGAGGAGAGGGGGTGTAGGGTGCGGAAAGCTTGAACTCCGGTGTAGCCAAGGACCATCTTTCCACGGAAACGTGGAGCGACATGAAAACCGCGAAACACACAATAAAAACAATCATCAAAGGATCGGCAGTGTCGTGTTATATTCACCCGCTTTAAAAGAAGCCCGCCGGTTTTAGTTCAGCGTCTCTTTGTGTGTGTGTGTGTGTGTGTGTGTGTGTGTGTGTGTGTGTGTGTAAAAGAGGAAGATCTTGCAAAAAAAACGCCCTTTTTTCATGCAGTAAACCCATGACACACCGAGAGCCTTTGGCGCAGTCCACGTGGACTTTCTGTTCCTGAACTGGTTTCTTTCAGTGGGTTGATGTTCAAGGATTAGTCAAAAAGAAAAAAGAACAGTCCAGTTTTTAGTCTTGCCCACACAACCTCTATCACAACTATTAAAGATTATATTATCCATCAGTGACTTGGTTGTTAAACATTACCCATTCATACTGATCTGTTATCAGTTTTGGCATTTCCTTCAAGTTGGTCATGGCTAAGATGTGGACAGAGGAATGCTGAGAGATGAGCAGTGTTAAACAGCAGTACCTATATAGTGTTTTGCTTTGTGATGCACAGAAGGTTTATGTATGTAGTTACAAATAAGTTGCAGTATCTACAATTTATATATTTATTTATGTCCATCGTAGCGTATTTAGGTCATAGTACCTCCGTGAGTGTGACTACAGAGACTGAATAGGAATATAAAGCAGGCACAGAGACTACATTTGAGGTGTCGTGTGTGTGTGTGTGTGTGTGTGCATATATGTGTGTAGGAGTCAACCTGTTGTTACTGGGCAACTGATGGTCTATACACAGAGAGAGAGATTTATCTAGAAAGCGGCGCTTAAACGAAGTGTGAGTAATATGCATGGCCATGATGACAGACGCCAAGAATAAAATCGATGCTTCACTCTTGTGACATTACGTGCGACCTTTCTCGCTGACGCCTGTAGTTTAATTACTTTCATTCAATTTCACCTTTCAACTGAAATGCCAACAACGACTCCCAGTCAAATAGGACGTGATTCGACACCTGAAGGATGTACGTTAACGGTTCTCGTTTCGTTTGATTGTGCTGTCAGAGCGCGACCTCCATCACGTTAGTAAAGATCTGCGACACCGTACGCTCCTTGCCATCTAGTTTCACATTTGGCTTCATTGCCTCGTCTGACGGCTGTTTTTAAAAGACCACTGATTTGACACAGGTGCGAATTTGTTATTGCACCATCTCTGTCGACATCTATACCCAAATTCGATGGTTGTAAAAGAACCGATGCCTATAGCAGTCCCGCGTCGCCTGTTTTTAAGAGAATGGACACGTTTACATTAACCATATGCCAGATATTAAGTCATCAACACTGTATTATACAGAACTATTAGATGGGTTTGCAGTGGAGTTGGCGTTGGTACACATCAAAGTTTTATGGCCTTCGTGTTGATCTATATCTATATATGTTAAGTTCAATGTGCGATCAGGTCCAGGTGTGTGAGTGTGTGTGTGTGATTGATCTCCCTGAAATGACTTCTCTCGTTCTCGCGCGGACTTTCTCTCACACGTTTCTTGCTCAGCCTTTGCTCCTCCCTCTCTCGCTCACCATCCTTCTCTCTCTACACATCTGTGTTCAGATGCGCGTGCCCCGATCCCCGAGCCCTCTGCGGTCGACATGGCTGCAGATGAGCGGTGTTATTCTGATCCCTGGTCCGTGTGGCCAGCTCGCTCACTGCGACATAACCATCCCCGAGACACGCCCGTCATGGTGCCTGAGAACCAGACAGGACAGCAGCTTCTCAGCAGCAGAGTAAAACCATGGGCAATAACGCAATAGCAAGAACTGTTTCTTCCTGCCTCTTGGGTTTCTTTGGGGGGGGGGGGTTCCTATGTTCACTTCAGGCACTGCTGAATTTTTAAAACTACTTCTTTGACTTCTGTTTTTTTTTCAGATAAGGGAGAGGGGTTTTGTTGCGATTTGTGTGCTGACTCTGGCGGTGTGTTTGGTTCTGACTCTTAACAGTTATCTGTGCAGACAGAGAGGAGTGGAGTACAGGGTGAGCTGTACTCCAGCGCCCCCTGCAGTGTAGGGGGGGTTCGGCAGTTTTTTTGTTTAAGTCCTAGGTGCCTTAGTGCAGTTTTTCCAGTTGAATTCATAGAGATCTCACCAAACACCAGCTGTGGGGGCTGTGTAGGGCACCGGCTGTGGGAGACATTTCATGTACTCAAATGCACAGGAATTTGTATAAACCATGTAAGTTAAAATGAGGCTTAGGTATAAAGACATGTGGAGCTATACATCTGTGAGAAATCCAACAGAATCACCCTAGCTTGCGTTTAATTCCTCTGTCTCTTCATGAGATGAGATCTGTCCCTCAGAGCATTTTGGGTATTAGCTGCAAACCTAGTCTCTTAGAGCCAGATGGTGTACAGCTTCTCCAGAGTGTTTGGCTATGTGGGATTCTTTGTCTCGTGTGGTCCAATCAGAGAGCTTTATGTAAATATACCAATCCTGCCAGTGTCATTGGCTAACTCCCGCAAGCTCAAAATGTGCTGTCTCAGCAGCAGCCTGGTGTGTATGGGGCTTTGTAGTGTAGAGATGAAGAGGCTGGTGCTGTGTCCCCTCAGGCCAACCAGATTGAATCCACTCCCAGTCCCACGCTAACATGTTAAATGTACCTTCCACATCCTACCACTGAAATGAACTTGGTCAGAATGCTGAACCTGAAATTGTACATATGAGGCTGAGTGATGCCAAGAGGGAGGGAGGAGAGATGAGGGGAGGAGAGGAGAGAGGGTAAGAGAGGAGACGGCAGGAGAGGGGAGGGGGGGCAGAGGTCTGCTCTTTGAGCACTGCATATGCTCTTGGCTGTGTGGATGTGTACCCCACAACTGCCCAGTGCTGTCAAACCCATGGCTCTCACACCGAAAACACACACGCACACATACTCGTGCACACAAACACATACATGCTCTCCTCATCGCTGACAGCCTGCTGTGTGCTGCAGTTTTATAATGACTCAAAAAGGGATATTCTGACAGAGGACACACACACATATGCTGCATCACTGATTCTGAGACTTTGATTAATAAAACTACATTTGCAAATACGCATACATATCAATCGAATGCACATGTCTGCAGTTCCTTGTGAAGTCCACGTTTTCCACCCTTGGCTAGAATTTTAGACCTCTGTTTTGACATCACCTGTTCCACTTGTGTGTCTAATTGTCTGTTTTTCTTTCTCTTTCTCTCTCTCTCTCTGTCACACACACACACACACACATGCACATGCTTTTTTTCTGGTCCTACAGTTAGACATTCAAATCTCTCTAAAGACTGTTCTGCTCCTCTGGTTGTGCTGGTTCTTTATACTTCTCCATTGTCTCTCACTGCTAGCTGAGACATTCTACATCTGGACACACACACACACACACACATACAGTGTCTGACAGGATTTTGCTTGGCTGCTGACTCCTTTGTAGATTCAAATTTCCTACAGCGCATGAAATTACAATGTGTGTGTGTGTTTGTGTGTAGATAGTGGTGGGGGGGCATAGGTAAGTACCACATTTTATTTAAAATAAATAATGAATAAATAAATAAGAGGCAATTTGCTGAAAAGTGGCATCGATGATGTGAAAGGCTAAAATGGCCAACAGATTTCCTGTTGGTTACCGAGGCTAAGGTAAGGATTTTGTGTGTGTGTGTGTGTGTATGCATGCTTTGGATAGATCAATACCTAAACCAATACCATGCTTACAAAAATACATTTACACACAGATATAAACTTAAACCAAACAAATACAGACAGAGACCACATATAAATACACACGTTCTATCTTTCACTCTACTTCTCCCTCTCTCTCTCTCACACACACACACACACACATGGGTTTTTTTTTTGCGCCTGGAAATCCAGACATTTATGTAGATTTATATGACATTTCTTATACTGCATCCCCTACTCACACACACACACACACACACACACACACGTTGTTGGACTGGTGAGGATGGATGCCTTTGTGAGGTTGCTGTATGTGTGTTGTGTAGGTGGAGCTTGTGCTTTGCTGGTATTTTAAATTCCAGTACTATATCCAGCACTCTGACAAGGCCCCCTACCAGGGAAACGTGGTCACTGTGGTGCCCAAAGGAGCCCACCTACCCAATGGCAAACCCATGGTGCAGCGTCTCTGTGCTGCTGACCAACACCCTGCCTGTCCACATGACTACTGACTGTCCACATGACTACTGACTGTCCACATGAATACTGACTGTCCATATGACTACTGACTGTCCATATGACTACTGACTGTCCACATGAATACTGACTGTCCACATGAATACTGCTTTCTTCAACACTTTACTCTTCACATGCAGTCAACATTTTCATACATGGAACACATTATGAAACTGTGTTGGATAAATGGTTAATATTCCATTCATGTGTCTCTGTATTATAGGTAAGGTATTAATCACTGGTGATCACTGATAAGCCTTTACCTCATAGATGTTGACATCCTACAGTTTGGACCTTACCTGACAGAAGACATTTACGTCATCCAGTTTGGACTCCACCTGACAGAAGATGTTGACGTCCTCCAGTTTGGACTCCACCTGACAGAAGACATTTACGTCCTCCACTTTGGCTGACTGCTGAGCTGTCACCAGTGTCAGGACTTTCTGACGCGTGACTAACGATTGTGCCCTCCTGTCCATGCTTACTCTGCATATAGAAAAAAAACTGCTCAGAGTTTTTGACATAAAAATCTTTTCCTTCAGAGTATGAAAACTGAGAATGGGGGAAATGGGTAAACACTTTCTCAGACTTATCGTACTGTGGGGCAACAGATAAAGCCTGACTGGATGAAATGTGACATGGGCACAATTTATAAAAGCACCGTTTACTGTCACAATCAGTCAAACAGAAGGAGCTGAAATGATTCTGCTGGTGTATTACAGCAGGGAGCTAATCAAAAGCCAGGAGGAGCTGTAAGATGGAGATATTCCTCATGATTCCTCTTCTCGTAGTGTTAAATTTTGCTTCTCCATTACATGCTGATACATGAATGAACACACACATGTACGCACAAACACATACACACAAACACACACACTTTCCCCTCAGTTCAGCCATTCTCAGAATGGTTTGGATCCCACTCAGCCTGTCTGGCTGAGTTCAGAGAGTACATTAAGAGTTTGTTGAATCAGACATCAGTCCTTTATACCCTAGACAACCCCCTTCCCTCTCTACCTCTCTTCACCCTCTTAACCCTTTCCCCTCTTCCATTATTATTCTTATTTTCTCTCTTCCAGAACCACAAAGAAAATAGCTCTTTCCTACCAATTAGGAACCAGAACTGTCTTCTTATCACCAATAGTTGATCCATGCATGTGTTTTGGATAAAGACTATGCCATATTGTTACTAGTGTTTACATCTGTTGTGCGCTGTGCCACGCCCACAGGTGATGATGCCTCTTTGACCAACAAAAATCGGTGTAAATGGGGCTGGTTCTCTAACAGCACCGAGGCTCTCACAAGGGTAAAGCAGAATGGTCCTCTGTGATGGAAAATGGCTTCCAGAGTTCTTTTCTGTACTAAACCCGCATATCCGATGCCCTTGAGGCAGAGATATGATGTAATGAAGTTGTTAAAAATGCATTTCTTAAGACACTATCAAGCCTTTTCCAAAAATAATGGCACTATTCATTATTTTAGTAGACTAAATAGTAGCAGCCAGAATTCTTAGTGTGACCCTTCTAACATGAGACATGTGAATTAGAGATCAGAAGCTGGACCCAACATGGGTGTTCCTGCGCAGGGAGGTCCGTACAGCTGTTTGTCACGTCCTAGCTTATCATGCTAACTGTTAATAGCTTCATGAACTGAATCAGAGGGGTTGTACATGGGAAACGCCAAACATTAGGCGGGCGACACTGTCGTCATGGGAACCATGGGCCATGTTTCTGGAATGTGTAATCTCTTGACTCAACTGAAATCGCACAACCGTAATTAGAACGCGAATTTAAATCCCTGCCAACGGTCAATAAATGTTCATCTAGTTTGGAAATGTTCTAATCAACTGCTCGAAACGGTCAATATATCGTTATCCAGCCGTGTAATGTATAAAAGACTATATTTCCTTAAGTGTCTTTTATACAGAAGACTGGCAGAGGCCGCTCAAGGAAAGGTGCTTCTGGCAGACCACATGCACAGCATTTTCCCGTTGAGGCCATTCCGTTGCGTCGATGTTTTCTGTGAGGAAAATGGTCGAATGCAATTTTAAACCCCCCTTGTCTACTTCTACCACCCCAGATAGCAAAGGAACGTTGAATCAATCTATCTGGGACCACCTTCACCAACGAACGTAGCTGGTTTCTTCAGGTGTGCACCTATTATTAGCAAGTAGTAGCCGAAAAGAAATTCCTTTAGTAGCCCAAAAGAAATAACAAAAGAAATAACACAAATTAAAGACTTTTACATTTGATGCCAAATATAAACCGTTGGTTTAGATTTAGATTAACCATAAAAGTCTAAAACTTCACAACAATACACGTCGACTTTAGGTATAATGGTGGATAGTTTAACCTGCTTGGTGTTGCTTACCTATTTTTCCCCCAGTGAAAACATTCTGTAGGAATTAGGATACACTTTGTGAAATGAAAATAAATGTAGCGATGTCAATTGAACCGATTTGAGAAATGGTGGTATAGTGATCAATGCAACACTGCCATCATGTGATAGAAAAGAGGAACTCTCTCAAATTCAAAATCCAAGTTAAAAGTTAAATTCACAACCATGAATTTCACACCAATCATGAATTTCACACCGCTTTGTCCACATTTCATACAAGCAAAATATCATAATATCAGCACATCTCCGAAGA
This sequence comes from Brachyhypopomus occidentalis, assembly GCA_020368025.1. Taxonomy (NCBI): domain Eukaryota; kingdom Metazoa; phylum Chordata; class Actinopteri; order Gymnotiformes; family Hypopomidae; genus Brachyhypopomus; species Brachyhypopomus occidentalis. The sequence continues at coordinate 2,396,189 of JAGXOD010001376.1, forward strand.
CAGGTTAGTACATCCGCAATCCTGTAAATGTCTTCTGACCTATGTACATGATTATACGACATCTCAACGCTAAATAACCAGCTGGCTAATGTAACCTTAAATGACCACAGCTTGCCAAAACTGCTAACATACAGACTGGCCTTGAATTTAACGTAAGAGGTTCTTATTTGGTGAAGTACACTTAAAATGCGCGTGCACGCTGATGGATCAAAACAGTGTGTTGTGGCTGAACATCTAGAATGTCCAGTACATAATCTGTGTACTCGTTGAATATGTATTTTAATAAATTAACTATACTTATTTAAGACTTTCGGATATTACGTGGACTGGCTGTATGAAAGCTCACCTGGGATCTAAGTGGAAATAAGTGTGTAACTGAGAGCGGACTGAAGGACACTGACTGATCTAAGGTCAGTCATAATGAGAGTGGCTGAGATGGAAAAGAATACTGATCAGAGGGGGTATAAGAATACTGATCTGGGTTCAGTCAAATGGAGACTGATAATATGGCTAATATATAAAGGCTAATATATAAACATACCAAATGATTATATTGTTGAGGGCGACAATAAATACATCTAATCTAGAGTCAAATTGAACGTGATTAAAGTGAGAAATATAAGTGTGTGAACCAAGGAAACGCGTGAAAATTTTGGTCAGGTTTCTCAGCTATAAACAACCTTTTGTTTGGAAGTCTCGCTTATCAGAAATAAAAGTTAAATTAGATTTGTAGCACACTTTCTTCTATTTGTTTTTCACATATCACGAGAGACCGTTAATAAGTTCTTACTTTTACTTTAGTAGCCTAAAGTTCTCCTTGGACAAGTAGAAAGGTGAAGTAGACTACGGAGTTAGACACACCAGTAGAGTGACTAGTTTAGCTAATAACATCTGAATGGAAGACATACTTTCTTTTCTTCTTCTTATATAGGCTTCCATAGATTTAAGGCTACAAAAGACAAAATTAAAAATATAACCTAGTTATCTATCTAACAGAAGCGACCGACTTGATATTGAACCCTGTAGCCTAAATCCTAATCTGTAAATTAATTAGTAGTACATTCATGTTTATTAATAGGCCTATATTTATAGTAGATTTAAATATGGAATCCTATCTTACACAAGACATGACATTTGTTGTTAGCCTACTTGTCGAAAGGAAAGAATGTTAAAATTTTCTTGGTGGCTGTTAGTTGAGGTACAAGGCGATCTGAACTAGGTGTTTGTTTTGACATGTACGTGACCCAGTGAGACGCTGAAATAATTTTCGCGCTCACAGATTAATTTGTTAAAGATAATCCCGCGCTACAGATCTTTCAGTGGTACTTTCGGCCACGAAAGTAAGACCGTTACATTTAAATGTTTATATTCAAATTTGTACAAATGTACAAGCATGTATTCTACTCTATTCTCTTCTCTTCTCTTCTCTTCTCTTCTATTCTATTGTGTTCTACATTAAGTTTTATATTTTATGCAAAAGGATATTGTTTTATGTAATATTTATTGGAAAGCTCGTCTGTGACTGTAGTCTGTTGTAAGGTGAACTCTTCAACTGTCACTTGCCTACGATGAACTCATATTTAGATGCTCCATGTGACTTGGTCCGCCCACGTTCGGTGTTCCTTCGATTTACATGGTGGCACCACAGACGTTTCCACGTATGCCTAAGCACCGAGGACGTAACAAATAGGGGACTCTGTCTGTACTTAATTGGTGGTGTCACAACAAACCTGCAGTCGTTGTCAACGTGCTTTCGCCTGGAACATGCGCTCAACCTGGGGTTTATTTGCTGTGGTTACCGCGGCAACTTTTTACCTCTACCTCTTGTCTGCGTTTCTGCCACCGGGTCCGCCTCGCGTGCGATATCAAGACAGCGCTGCGGGGCAGCCTGACGACAACGCTGACCATGTTACCCAGGGAGAAGAGCGCAGGTGAGTAATCCAGTTGACTTCATTTTGTTTATGTCAAAAGAAGAACATTTTAAAGTTTATAATCACTTTATTCGCAGCAAATGTGCTCACTCATTGAATTACGACTGTTTTATACTGCAGTGCAATTTAAAACTATCTTGGATTGTTTAAAAAATGGCTGATTACGTTGTGTAGGTTACCGTTTGTTTTTGTTTTTTTTACCAAATTCACGACTCCCCAATTATCCTTGCGAAGACAGCTGAATTAAACTGTTTTAAGATCAGTTTATGCAGAACACTCAGACTTAAATAAGGTAGCCTTAATATCTTATAGCTAAACTGCCAGTTTGTATCTTAAAAATAAAATCTCAGGTGTCCACATTATGTTGTGTAAACACTCCATTTTCAGCATGACCGAGAATCTGAAACAAACAAACAAACAAACACAAAGTCCAAACTGTAGCACAGCGGTTCCATTATCAGTTGTGTCCAGCCTAATCAATAAAGAGACCCCGAACCGGTAAGAGTGCACGAAGGTCTCTGGGCTACCAAGCCGTTATTGTCCGTACGGCGTGGTTTGGTAATACCTCATTGCCTTTTAATGAGCGCGTGTTTACTACTCAGTAACCATAAAGGAAGATGGACAATGAGGTTCTCACTATGGATAAGAAAAGCTAATAATGGATTTTAGCATTTTCACTTTAATTGATCAAATTAGCTAAGGCGTCGCAATGAAAAATGCATCCTGACATAAAGACTGATAGTATATTACTGAAATAACTGATAGCATTTACAATGTAGAGGCAGAGAACAGCGCCTTTATAATTTCTGGTTGTTGATATATATATAGATCATCCTTTTTTATAAATAAACCTGCAGTGGGGAAGTACAACAAGTAGCAAAGAAGTACAATAGCCCCGGATAGGCATATGACATCATTATAACACCATTATAACGTGCTTTAGGAATCTTTGGTCAGCTCAGACATTTGACCAAGCATTGTCCATCAGCGTTGTATATACACGACCACCACATCTTACTGTCAGCAAGAGAGGAGCGTCGTGAGTGCGGCTGCGTAACACTGACCACTGCTCGGTGGCCCTGACGACCTGAGGTGAGAGCAGAGATTAAGGGGCGTGGCCACAGGGTTAAGGGTTCCGGGCCTGTGCCGTGGGGAAAACCCCAGCGAGCTCTCTGTGAGCAGGAACGCACACAGGGCTTTGATAGATTAGATAGATAGATTAAACCTTGAGGAACGTTCTGATCTGAGATGCTTCAGAACCGTGCCTCATCTCATCACTCTGCCCTTCTCCTTCGTGACTTGCACTGTGTAGACTATAGCATGTGATCCCAGTCCTAGGGAGTTTCCGCCTCAGCCTGCCATGTCTCAGAGTGGAACGCCAGTCACGTAACTTTCCCCTCACCAAGCAGACATCTGCTCACATTCTCCCCTGGCCAGCAGAAAAACTACACCTCCTTTGGGGTGCAAGACACGCCCAAAGCCTGTCCCTTGGTCCCCCCTGTCCCTTGTCCCCTGGTCCCCCCTGGTCCCAGCCGCTGTCCCTGGCCCCCTGATTCCGGGCTGCTTTAAAGAGGTTACATGAGTTACGTACTGAATGTTTCCTTTTCTGTTGAGATGCGTGAATGAGGAATGGGTTTTGTTTCTTTGTTCCTACGACATCTCAGCTGTGACATCACTGTTGTTCATTGGTTAGGGTGCAGAAGAAATGATTTCAGCTTGTAAAGATGACATCGGAGCTAACTTTGGCCTTGCTGTGGAGATGAGTATGAGGACCAAACTCCCAACAGCACGCAGGATCAGATGGTTACAAAGATCACATGATCTCCCCTGGAGCAGCCAGATACTGAATGTGCTGAGAGGGAGAAAAGGACAGGAAGAGAAAGAGATGGTGGGAGGGACAGACAGGGAGGGAGAGAGAGGGGGAGATGGAGAGAGCAAGTGAGCGCATAGGCCCAGGAAGTGAGATGTCTTACGAGACTACCCCATGCAACAAATGTCTTTGGCAGGAGAAACGGGAGAGTTAGTCTGTGCCTAAAATAAAGTCTGTGATAAATAGAAGTACAACTTGGACAGAGCTTGTTGTGTCTGGGTAACATGGTCACATAAAGTTTCACAGCTGACAGAAAGCATAAACAGGGAAACAAGTTGTTGAATGTATGAATACATGTATGAAATGCACGACAGATTCAACAGACATCCTATCCAATAAGGTTTTGTGGTATTCATGTGTAGTCAGGGAGATCTGTGTGTACTCTGCTAATTGACAATAGGCCAGCAGTGATGCATCACCACAAATACATCCCTCAGGAGAAGTAGTCCCAGGTCTGAATGAACAAATTAAACAGATTTACATCTTAATTTACAAACACATTAGGCAAACAAATTCGTGACAGCATTCTACAGAATTCCATAATCTTATATGGCTGGAAGTCAACAGCTGCCCTGAGGCTCCTGCTATAGGTACACACACACACACCAGGCCAGTGTAGAGACACTGGTCAACCTAACGTAACTCCTTCATGTTTGAAGGGAATGATAAATTGAGTCCGGTTTATTAAGCAAGCGATATGTTTCAGACTTTTGCAAGTGCAGTTCTATGGGGTGAGATTACTGTCTTTAATAAACCCATTCCCGCCGCTTGAAAAAAAAAGTCCATATAGTATCTCATAATTATGACTTACAATCTCATAAGTATGACTGAGTATCTCATAATTATGATTTACAATCTCATAATTATGTCTTAGTATGTCATAATTATAATTTACAATCTAATAATTATGACTAAGTATCTCATAATTATGACTTAGTATCTCATAATAATGATGTACTATCTCAATTATGACTTACTATCTCATAATAATGACTTTTAATCTCATAATTATGACATACTTTCTCATAATTATGACTTTCTCAAAATTATGACTTAGTTTCTCATAATAACTTACTCTCATAATTATGATTTACTTTCTCATAGTTATGTGTTACCATCTCAGAATTATGACTTATTATCTCATTATTATGAGATATTAAGTCATAATTATGAGATTGTAAGTCATAATTATGAGATAGTAAATCATGTCAGTTGCTTTCTTCTAAAATTTTGGCTCTTTTCATGATTACAAGAGGAAATACGTCACAGATCAAGGCTTGGTAGATGATTACCTGAACCATCGATTGCAACCGCTAGTGGGCCATGTCACTACCCAATATGAACTACACATGCGCGTAATTGAACGCAACCTCCAATAAGTCTTATGGCTTTCTTTGAGTGGTAAAAGTTATTATCTGTGGCACTTTAGCTAACCATGACGTCTAATTGTTTAAAAAGGCTTTTCGGACGTAAGACTTATCGGAGGTTGCGTTCAATTACGCGCATGCGTAGTCCAAATCGGGTTTCCGGTTCAAAATGGGTTAGTGACATGGCCCACTGGCAGTTGCAATCGATGGTTCAGGTAATCATCTACCAAGCCTTGATCTGTGACGTATTTCCTCTTGTAATCGTGAAACGCTTACGCTCTCGCTGTCACTGTTTTTGCTCAGTTTTCTTGATTTTGCGTGCTCAGTGTGGCTTTGCTCGTTACTCTCATATTACTCTCATATTAAAGACAGTAATCTCACCCCATACAATTCTTGATATTTCCATAGTCATACTCACGGCTTTGATTCTGATCTTATGAAATGTATGGAGGGTGTACCAGAAAAGGATGGAACATACTTTTGAAAGGGCAGACGTAAGACTGAAGAACCATCTGCTGGGCGTATAATAGACCAGGGGTTCTCCTCTCTGCTCCTTGAGTTATCTGCGTACTGCCGCCAGCATTTATAGGGTATCAACTGTACACACGGAGCTATATGTAGTTTAAGGAAATTCCCATGAGAAAGTCAAGAAGGAATGTATTGATGTCACAAGTGTGGACACACACACATGCCTGAGTGCGTAATGGGTTCAAAACAAGTTTTTTCTTCTCGCTCACGCAATTTCCGTCTGCAGCCAGTTTAACTCACGGCACATGTAGTGCTGGCAGTGTTACGTGTTTTGGCATGTTCGGTAGTGTGTAAGCGAAATCAAACCCTCTGCTTTTGATATATGTAAGGGGATTAGTGCCTGTTCACATACCTCTCGGCCGAAGTAACTGCAGCATAAGACGTTATTCATCAGCCAATGAGAGAGTGACAAGCCCCACTGCATTGTGGGCATGGCACGAGAACTCGAGGGTACTGGCTTGGTACTGTCCAGGGTGGCAGTCTTAAGTTTCAGTGGGTGTTTGTGGCACACACACATGCGAGAAGGCAGTGTGCTATTTCCATCTCACACTTGTGTCATGTTTCAATTTCGCTAAAGGAGCATGTATGACTAAGTCGGTCTCTCGGCCTCTCCAGCACTGCGGCTCCATGTTCCCTTCCCACATGTGCAGTGGAGCTGAACTCAGCCTGGTCACTTGCCTGTTTCAGGAAAGCTCATTAGAAACACGACTGTCCTCAGATCAGTTTCAGCTTCTTGTTGTCCGAAAGCTAAAACCCCCCCTGGAACACGGGCAACATGATCCACAGGGACTTGAGTCACCGAGTTGGTCCATGATGCTTCCCTGGAGACTGAGGTTACGATATGTGCACTTCAGCAAGGAAACTATCTATACACTGTAAAAAATGGGAATAGTGGCGTGTGCCATTCATCGTCTATATATGCTCATTCTGACACTGATGCCTCAAACCGCGTGATGCCTCAAACCACGTGATGCCTCAAACGGCATGATGCCTCAAACCGCGTGATCCCTCAAATTGCGTGATGCCTCAAATCACGTGATGCCTCCAACCTTTCTCTCTGTGCCCCCATCAGGCTGCACTTCCCGTCTGACCTGGAGGAGCTGCGTGAGCTGGCCGAGCTGTTGAAGTTCTACAGGCGTCAGCACACGGGCTATGTGCTGGTGCTCTTCTGCAGCGCCTACCTCTACAAGCAGTCCTTCGCCATCCCCGGATCCTCCTTCCTGGTTAGAGGACAGGACAGTTGTCCGGGTTCACATAATGCTGAATCATAATCTTCAGTTATGCTGTTAACAATGATGAATCAAACCACCTTATAGCACCTATCAGCTGATTGCAATATTTTAAAATGCCTTAAATAAAATGTTGTTGGATCAAAAGTTTGTTTCATGCTGCTCAAGGTCCAGGTTTCTCCCTGCTGTTCCCAGAACATGCTGGCGGGGGCGCTGTTCGGGCCCTGGTACGGACTGCTCATCGCCTGCACACTCACGACGGTGGGCTCCACCAACTGCTACCTCCTCTCCCGCACGTTCGGGAAGCGTCACGTCATGCGCCTCTTTCCCGACAAGGTGCACATGCTGCAGAGGAAGGTGAGTCTGATTATGGGGCGGGGCTTCGAGAGTCTGATGGTGGGCGGGGCTTTAAAGCCAATTACAGTATTCCAACCTGGATACACTTGACTTGCTAAGCTGCTATTTGAAATAGCAGGCTGTATGCGTGATGGTGCAGTTACTGTGTGTGTCCACTAGTTGGTGATCTTTCGCCACACTTCTGTGTCTGTTTTGGCAGTGTTGAAGCAGAGAGCTGCACTGTGGAGAACAGGATTTCTCTCAGCACACAAGTGCATTAGTGCATGATTGGTCTCATTAGCTGGTATAATGAATCTATGCTTGTTCTCTAAAAACTCTCTGTCTTTGAAAGGTCCGTAAGCTTTTTTAGTGCTTTAATAATGCAGCTGAATAGACCTACATCTGCACAAGAGGAACACAAGACTCTCTCTCCCTCTATGTGTCTCAGGTAGAAGAAAACAAAAGCAGTTTGTTCTTCTTCCTGCTTTTTCTGCGTTTTTTCCCAATGACGCCCAACTGGTTCCTGAACATCACATGTCCTATCCTCAACATCCCCATCCCTATGTTCTTCTTCTCTGTCCTCATCGGTGAGCGCCCCCTACTGGGAACAAGTTCATACACACCCAGCCACAGCACTGAGAAATAGGCCCTTTCAGTTTATAAACAAAAATGACACGGTGAAGATCTTGGCAATGGAACTGTGGCATTCTGCCTTCGACTTTAGCAGCAGCGGAAGATTAAAAGTGAGCTGGTGGCCAAAACACAAGTCTGGTTGTTGTATATACAGATCTGTGATCCGCTGATAGTCTTGCAAGAGGTTAAATGTTCAGTAATTGTGTCCTTTTCAGGACACTGGGGTATCAAATACCATAAAGAACGTCCGTGTCCGCTCTAGCCATTTCATATACATTTTATTATTAATCTACTTCTCCCACCATGCCAGTTTGCTTGTGTTTACTCTAAATCATTATGACCTAGTGTCCTTGTCTTTGACTGGGTAGAACCTGTGACCTCAAGACGCAAAATGCTGGATGCATGTTGTCATACCTGAAATTTAGTATAGGACCACAAAGCTTTCTTATGCAATATAAAACATACCTAGCTACATGTCAGGAAAAGCAAACTGTCATGCTAATGAAATTGTAATTTCTCTGCTGATGTAATGTGTACGAGTCATCCGTTTAACACGCGCTCATTTAAATGGAACTCCACCCCCCACCCTCCCCAGGCTTGATACCCTACAACTTCATCTGTGTGCGTACGGGAGCCGTTCTGTCTGAGGTCACGTCCATGGATGACATCTTCTCCCGCCGCACTCTGCTGCAGCTGCTGCTGATCGCTGGCGCCGCCCTGCTGCCCGGCGCCCTGATCCGCCACTACAGCCACGCCCACCTCAAACTGGACGGCCTGGAGCCCAATGGCCACAGCACTCACTTGGACAACGACCGCAAAAACAGATGACCCAACGGATGACGCAAGAATCTTGGGGTGGGGTGGGGTTGCTGCTCTTGGACGGTGGCCCTGCAGGGCCACACCACTGGGCTGGTTTGGGCTGCTGGGGAAAACTGGTTCTGAAGGTCTTAACTATGATGGACTGTTTAAAGTTAATGTTTGCTGTGGTAGTTCTTGTATCTACTTACACACCTGAGCCTGTGGGCTCCAATTCTTAAAAGGCTTTTTATGAGCTGTTTGTGGTGTTTCAGGACGGATGTGGGGAAGCCAGAGCACTTACCAGGGGTCAAGGGATCGGTCTGATGTTTTAACTTCAGGTCTGTTACAGAGGGGACTGTAGGTGGGTAATGATGAATACAATTAGCTGTTTTTTGAAAATTCATGTTCGGAAGCCATAATTACTGCTGCAGAGTCAGAGGTGTTGCTGATTTCAAGACAACACAATCTGCCAAGCAAGAGATCTGCAATGTCTTAAACACACAATGTGAAACCTTCACAGCTCTTCTGAGCAAAAACATAATCAATTTTGGTTATTTCAGTTGATAGCAGCTTTGGGTTGTTTTAAAATCACAAGATTTTGCAGTTTGTTTTATAAGAGGACACACATACGTTTGTGTGTCTAACTATAACCCTGAAACCTGTTCTTTCACCATTAAGCCTTAAGTACACCAGTGCACTGAAGAGAGAATGGCACCTCAGGTGCTACAGAGCATGTTTACATATTTATAGTGTTTTTTTGTAATATTTAAACAGTATCTTCAGTGGATTAAGAGATATACTGGTACAAAAGCACGTGTTTATATCATGTGTTTGATGTGACTCAACTTCAGAACAACTTCAAAAGTTTCTCGACAAGTAACATTTTTTTCTGAAGTAATGTTTTGATAGGCTATAAATGTATGTGACAACAAAAGAGATAACAAATAAGCCAGTTTGTTATATTTATCACATTACTATAGTAATATATTACTATATTATTACATTGACAGTTAAACTGTTACAAAATCCTGCCACTATTACTTTTGTAATAGCGTTTGTGCCATAATATGCCTTAAACAGAGGTTATCTTTTTTGGCACTTTTAAAAAACCATGTTCAGGATTCAGTCTTCTCTGCTGTACCAGAGACTGTATACCGTCTGCCAGTATGCATCCCAGGATTAAAAGGGTCACAGTATACGTCCACACAAAGATTTATATTGCCTTCTTAAAACACAAAACAGTAAGCACTTTGGTACGTTCTCCCCATGTCTTGGTTTCACATACCGTGCAGGTATTTTATTTCTTTTGTGAATTATGTTGTTTTTTTTCTCAGTGTTCATTCAATTAAAGGATGACAATGATGCGGTCGTCTTAAAGGGTCTTTATTGCTCATGTCCAAGCTGGTGGGCTTTGTAATTCGCCTAAAGAACAACGGTTGGAAAACATTCTCCGACTGAAAAGGGAGTTAGTGGTGAGAATAAACTCAGGGCTCCTCTCACAGCCCTTACAACCCTGGCCTGACTGATGAAAAGCACAAACCATTCACAGTAAAGGCATTACCAAACGCACACAGAGAAAACAGAAAAGCAACAAACTCCAGAACTGTAGGATGTGCAGACAGTGCCGCTTACGCGTTTGGTTATGTGGGAACTGCCTGCGCTCTTGAAAGCAACCACCGAGTTTGACAGTGAGCAAACTTTTACTAGCGACAGAGATCAGACGGCATATTATGACAAACTCAAAGCTTTTTCAACAGAAGTTCCTAAAACCACACAGTGTTAGTGTTAGCGTGCTATTCAGAACAGATGGGTTAATGTCCAAAATATCTCAAGGTACTGTACCATTTTCGCTAAAACATACAGTAGAGCAAAAAAGAGAAAACAAATCTTTCTGATTTACGCTACAAATAAGGTTTATGGTTTACAGACACTGTACTTACATGGGTCCGGGTTCATTTCAAGCTACTTTTCAGTTTTCTTTCAACAGTCTTTTAACATTGAATCTGTCAAAGCAAGTACTCTGGGACAAATCTAACGAATGCAAGACATGCCTACATTAACTGGACCTGTCCCGACGGTCAGTTTCCCTAGGGTTACTTAACACAAGCCTCTTTCAGGTCCAACATGCAGTGCTTCTCACAGAAGCCACTGGACTCTTTCTCGGGAGAGAAAGCATACTGGCACTATATACACTTTCTTCACTAATTCGTCTTTTGTCACTCTTTTTATTTAGAAATCTTTTTTTTTAAAAAATGCTCAAAATCATGAGCTTTACAAGGTGTACAAAACATAAAAAGAAATTCAAACACTGAACTGAGGTACCCTGTTCCTGAGGTAGATGGTATCTTTCTAGTTGGTGTTACCGTGTCCCACTGATTTAGACATCACTGGCGGGTTCTTTATCTGAGGCTTCTCTGTGCCACACGCATTTCTCGGCTGGTAACATCAGAACAGCGTGTGCCGCACTCTCAGTGATCACCATCTGATCAGTGTTACTCTAACTGCTTAAATCTGACCACTTTGCCTTCACCTGTATGCGAGTTTCACATGTTTTTAACCTACAGGCCAACATAGTCATCACACTGATGGCTAATTCCTGTTTGTACATCTTTTTTTTAAAACGTATCTTTAGAAATTGCGAAAGGGCAGTGTTTCTCACATAAAACATCTTAAAAGGAAAAAAAATAACAAGAGACCATAACTGGCTCACATTTGCTTATTTTTCCTTACATTTATAGTATAAAACACTCATAAATATTCATCTTCTCTTTTTCTATGTATGGAGTAAAACACTCTCGCTAACTATTGCGCATGACGGCAGACGTGCAGCATCGCCGCTCTGCAGCAGAGCCACGGGGACCTGCTGACGGGGGCCAGGCGGGAAAATGAGGAGAAAAGAGTGAGAAACAAGGACAAGGTGGAAGGAAACCAGAGGGCAGGACACCCGGAACTTTCCATCAGGCACACACACCACCTGCCCGGTACCGTGTGGCCCGCTGAGGTTCTGTGCCGGGGCCCGACCCGAGTGCCTGACTCTGGGCTCACTGCACCAGCACCTCACGGTACTGTGCCGTTCACTCGGTTATGTATGACTTTTTTAAAACTTTTAAATTTTTAGTTGAATACAGAACATGGTTTTAGGGGGATATGCAATGGCAGATACGTTTATAACGGCTTTGCCAATATAAGATGTGAAAGTGTCAGGCTGATTTTTACAGTTATGAGGACACTGATCTTTTTCCTCTCATATTTTACAGGCAGGGGTCAGAGGACACTTTCATTAAAATAAATAAATAATGAAGTGGCAATCCCCCCCACTTCAAAAAACCAGAACGAAAAGATAATTAAGCAAAAAATGGAATATGTAGAACAGTGGGCAGGGTAAACAAAATTGGGAAGATGTTGGCATGCAGGCTAATGATGATTTTTATCCTTTTTTGGGTAAGAAGAGCTTGTGCTACTCATCAAAACAGGAAACTTTAAACTAGGTCTGACTGTTCACATTAAGGGTCTGCACTAAGTGCAAAGTCAGCTTCTACACAGCCAGTGGAAAACCAAACCAAAACCTCGCACTGTGAGTAGTTAAGGAATTTGCAATGATCCAATTACTAATCTTGTCAATTCTGAATGTGTGATTTTATGCTAACCATTTGAGCCCACACTAGTCAGCTAAATTCTTTGCATTATCTTCTCTAGGGATTCTGAAGTAAAACCGCAACGATATTACTTCAGTCATCTTTTACTTCTGACAGAAAGCAAGTTAACTAAGGTCTTCTAATAAATTAACACTGTTAAAACAAATAGAGCTAGCTACTCTTCTTAAGTGAAAACTCCCTTAGGTAGTTTATATAAACATCTGACTTGAACATTTTAAAATTTTAGTCAGGCCTACGTGTACGCAGTGTGCCCACAAACAGTCAACCTGAACGCATTGTGCCCCCCCCCCCCCCCCCAAACTGGCTACTGTCTGAAAAGCAGAAACCTGGTGTTTGCTGGTAAGATCGTCTCATAATCGCGTAGGCAGAATCACTTCTGCTTAAATAATCACCACTGTATGTTACGTGTGCTTCTCAGGAAAAATAATCTCCCATCAGCAGCGGTCGTTTTCACGTACCGTCAAACAGCATCTTCACAAGTTTAACGTCCCTCGTCCGCTAGCACGTACATTCCACTGTCGTCCAGTCTGGAGCACTTACATATTTTTTGCTCTCTTGTGAGCTTCGGTCATTTTTTTTATTATTATCATTTTTAAAAAGTTCTTTGGTTTCGATCTCGTTCCTTCTCGTCTGTTTTCCTCGCCGCTCTCGTTACCTCTCACGCGCTTTTTGCTCGTTTTGGTTCGCGCTCGGAGGAGCTAGCTACATTCACAGGGCTGCTGCTTACTGCCGCCCTCTGGTGGTCACTTGGTGTGCTGCGATGCCGTTGCTGCCCCATGCTGGTTTTTCTGTTCTTGTTGTTTCACTTGTTGAATGATTTCCCTTATCTTCCGTTGGGCGGACTGCCAATAAATACCAAACACAAAAGACATCTTAAAACAGTACACAAGTATTCATTCATGCTCGTCTGTGACGGCACCCTGTCACTCCTGCCTGCTCAAACCCCGACTCAGCTAGGACTGTGAGTGCTGAGAGTAGCGCTTACATGGGCGGCCATAACATACTGGCAAAATAAATGAGTCATGTACTGAACTCTGGTACGGTATTCAGCACACACACATCATGGGCACCGAGTATTGGTGAACAATGCCAGTGGGGAGTGGTCGTAGTCAGCGGGGAGGCCAGTTATGGAGCTGTGGTGTTGGGGAGCACTTGCTGATGTTGCTGATGTAAAGTTTGTGTGAAACCAACATCACTGAGCATGCAGTAATGGCACCAGTGTGGCTGGGCGTGGCCATCGGTGCTGAGGAGGCCAACAGGAAGTGACTGAGTATGCGGGGGCAGGTGTTGGGGGGGGGGGGGGGGGGGGGGGGGCGGTTTGAGTTTACGTTTAAAGAGGTGCGGCTTGGTTTAAAAGTGATGAAGAGTGTTTAGACCAGGGTTGCACTTACCTGACTTGCAAAGAAATGGCCAATGATTTTTACAAACACCTCATCGTTCTCATCAGGTGTTTGGTCCCGCGGAACTATAACCTCAGCACTGGTCAGGTTCTGTAGTTCATTCACCTGAATGAGAGAGACAGAACTTTATAATGCTGTGTGCTGATAGTTAAATGAGACAAACAATACTAACTCCAGTACTACTGTACTAACCATACTAACTCCAGTACTACAATACCAATATTAACTCCAGTACTACAATACTAACCATACTAACTCCAGTACTACAATACCAATATTAACTCCAGTACTACAATACTAACCATACTAACTCCAGTACTACAATACCAATATTAACTCCAATACTACAATACTAACCATACTAACTCCAGTACTACAATACCAATATTAACTCCAATACTACAATACTAACCATACTAACTCCAGTACTACAATACCAATACTAACTCCAGTACTACAATATTAACTCCAGTACTACTGTACTAACCATACTAACTCCAGTACAATAACAATACTAACTCCAGACACCCAACACTAGGTCAGACCCAGACGGTGAGGGGGAGGCAGCCAGACGCACCGTTTTGCCCCCCTTCCCTATGACTCGCCCAGCCGCAGCCGCGGGGACTTTGATGTGCGCCTCCAGCTTCACCTCCTCCTTAGCAGTGAAGAAATTCTCCTCCTTCAGCTTCCCGAAGATTCGACCCTGAGCCTGGAGAGGAGGGAGAGAGAGAGCGAGGGAGAAAGAGAGAGAGAGGCATTGTTCAGGCCTGTTCTCCCTGTTCCTAACAAACCTGACATCCATTAAAACTCATCCATTAACTACGTAGACCTTCACGGTCTTACCATGGGGGTGTTTGAGCAGGGAGAACATGAACAATGGTGGTCTACCCCTAGTCCAGAATGGGGTCACCCTAGTCTGGTGCGGTGACCTCAGTACCTGAGCAACTACTTTCATGCACTATTTACCCCCCCCCCCAGCCCCAGCATCCAAGCCTGCCCAGATACTCAGCGAGGCCTCCCCCGAGGGCAGGGGCATGCTCCCGGAGACAGGAGAGCTGGAACCACCACGATCCGTCACGATCATGTGACTGACCTTAAACTGTGCTTCAGGAGGGCCGGTGATGATGACCATCCTCTCAGGAGCGTCAGGGCTGTCTGACGGGGCAATCTACAAATCACACAACACCACCACTTCTCAGCATAAATTCACTAAAACGCAACAGCCCCCAGTGTGTGGGGACTTACTGAAACAATACAGCATTATAGTGCATGTTGCTGATGTTTATAAAGAAGAGCTGAGAAGGAGGAACATGCGACTGCACTACTGTCTCCTGTTGAAATAACAGCTAGACAGGTGGACAGAGGACAGACAGGTGGACAGAGGACAGACAGGTGGACAGAGCAGCCTCACTTTGATAGAAGCTCCAGCGAAGCGTGCCAGTTCTTTGATATGCTGCCCCTTCTTCCCTATTAGAGCTCCTACTGCCTGAGTTGGGATGAAGAGGTACACTACCTCCTGCTCCAAAGCCTGACACACACACACACACACACTTCACTGCAATTCATGTCATTAATGTTTTCTACAATATGCCCCAGCCTGTCTCTTATAAAGCAAGAGTCATCTTCACCCCACCTTCTATTCATAAACCACGCCCCTTCACTACACCTCATCATTAACCACACCTCCTTCCTCCACCTCCTTCAGAATTTAGTTTACTGAATGCTGGAACACAGTGTCTTACTGTTTGCTGCATGGGTAAAGTAGGAGATCCATACAGCCCACCCAGTGCTGAAGCATGACCCTGTAGAAACACACACACACACACACACAAACACAGAGGATGTGGTGTAACACAAATACGTAGACTACAAAAGACCCCAAAGGGAGTTTAACCACATGACAACATAGTGCTGCATCATTGTCTGTCTCACTGTGATGAGCAGTGTAAATAAACCCACACAGTCTGTAATAGAACGCAGTAAAAGAGAAAATACACACACACACACACACCAGAGACAGCTGCACAACTAAATCTGGAGTATGTGCATTTAAGAAGAGCATGAATTAAAAGATGAATATTGGGGGATTTTCTCACACACACGAACGCACACACACACACACACACCCGCACATCAAGTGAGTGACCTTGCATGTCCTCTATTATAGCAGTGGATCTTCCCGTAAGGCCAAAGCTGTAACAAATGATTCATGGATGACTAACCTCCTTAAGCCAGTGTCTTCACTCACATCACAGTGACTCACAGTGACACAGTGACTCAGTCAACAGTGTCACCACACCAGAGTGATACCGAGCACACAGATACCAGCCCGGCAAGGCCCAGAGATCCCATCACTGCTACGGTAACAACTCAGGGAGGGACCTTGTTTGTTTAATGCACAGTGACGCAGAAAGTCTCCAATCCTGTCAGTCACGTTGGGTCTGTGTGCCTAAACGCGTGTGTGGTCTGAGTACACTGGCAGGAGGCATTAAGATCTGTGAAGGGTTAAAGACGTGATCTCACCCCCCCAAAAAAGGTACACTGATCCAAGATCAGAAGGCTGAAAAACACAGGCTGGTGTTCTCGGCCATAGCGAAGTATCCAGATCAGTGTCGAGTTTCTCCCAAACGATCTTGTGTCACCCACAAGATACCATGATACCCACATGTAGTCCCAATAACTGAAACTCGCCATGAACAATGACCAACATCCAGGGCTGTGTTTCCCCACAGGCCCCATGACACAAAGCTCCTCTTGAAATGGTGGAGTGGTGGAACACCGAACACTCCCTCTCCCTCAGAAAATGACCTTAACGCTAAGTCTCTCAGAAACGGGGCCTGTGAAGGGTGTAGCATCGGGTGTAGTGACCCTGTGTGGAGAGGGTGAATGGGTGGGGCTGGGGTCTCACCAGGAAGGGGTTGTAGGCGGCAGGGAGGGAGGAGCCTCCGCGTGGGGCTGCAGCTGGAGACAGGACGGGCAGGCCAGAGGAGATGCCCAGCGCACTCAGGTTCAGACCTGGGATCAGGTTAGCCTGCAGCTAGCCAGGGAGACACCGAGGAGAGAGGGAGGCAAGGAGTGAATGAGTGAAGGAGAAAGCGTGAGGGAGAGACGGAACAGGGGGAGAGGAAAAGAGAGGTAGAGAGAGAGACAGTTTTAGCAATCACTTTATAAAAAACGTGTGAACGAGTGAATGGAGCTGAAACGAAGGACTGAATGCCAATCTGACACCGAACGCTGTGTAATCGCCGACGTGTTTCACTAGGTGGCGCACCTCGACCGGCTCTGAATTTATGAATAAAATAGATCAACAATTCATGCTGATTTAGAAACAACTTTTCGCTGGGCTGGGTTTTACGGTTCTTGGTAGCAAGCAGTGGCACGATGGATTACACAGCCCACGATCAATATAGCATAAAGGAAGCATTCGGAGTGTGAACGTATTGCTCTGTACGTCACAGCCTTTGGTATTTGTTTTATTTGTTTTCGAACCCCTGAGGAAACCCTCAATCTATAAATGAAACAATTCAGAGAAACTGACATCACACCACAGTGCTGTACTAATCTCCCTGGGGTGCTGAGTTAATACAATTCCACTTTAGTGCGTTGAATGAACTAATAGCGATCCGCATGATGATGAAGTCGGTGTGTGTGTGTGTGTGTGTGTGTGTGAGTTTGTGTGTGTGAGTTTGTGTGTGTGAGAGTGTGTGTGTATGTGAGTGTGTGTGAGAGAGTGTGTGTGTGTGTGTGTGTGTGTGAGTGCTCACATTTAGGGAGACAGTGTGTGTGTGTGTGTGAGAGAGTGTGTATGAGTGTGTGTGTGTGTGAGAGAGTGTGTGTGTGTGTGTGCTCACATTTAGGGAGACAGTGTGTGTGTGTGTGAGAGAGTGTGTATGAGTGTGTGAGAGAGTGAGTGTGTGTGTGTGTGCTCACATTTAGGGAGACAGTGTGTGTGTGTGTGAGAGTGTGTGTGTGTGTGTGTGCTCACATTTAGGGAGACAGTATGTGTGTGTGAGAGAGTGTGTGTGTGTGTGCTCACATTTAGGGAGACAGTGTGTGTGTGTGAGAGAGTGTGTGTGTGTGTGTGTGTGTGTGCTCACATTTAGGGAGACAGTGTGTGTGTGTGAGTGTGTGTGTGTGTGTGTGCTCACATTTAGGGAGACAGTGTGTGTGTGTGAGAGAGTGTGTGTGTATGAGTGTGTGTGTGAGAGAGTGTGTGTGTGTATGAGTGTGTGTGTGAGAGTGTGTGTGTGTGCTCACATTTAGGGAGCTCACATCGTTCTCGTAAGCCTCTCGCAGCTTTTTCATGATCTCCACCTCAGCATTACAGCACTCCTCCACCCCTCCCCTAATCGTGATGGTACGCTCCGGGTTGTACAGGCTCAGGTCTTGCAACCTGCGTAGGGAGGAGACAAACCGCAAAAACCACCGTTAGTGTGCTGAGCCAACGTCAGTGTGCCTCATCACGCGAGCTCCACACCCCCGCGAACGAGGGGAGTGGTGTGAGCCGTGTGTAAACGTAGTGCGGAGGGTTCGGGGAGGCGTGAGTGGGTGTTTGCACTTACGGGGAGATGGTGATCTTCGTTCCCGTGTCCTGCTCAATCTTCTTCAGGTTCCTGCCTTCCTTCCCTATCAGCCTGCCTACCAAGCTGTTATGGGCCAAGATCTTCAGAGGGACTTCATCAGCACTACCTCATGGAGAAAGATGGAGAGAGAGACAGAAAGATATTCAGAATGATAGAGAGAGTCAGATGTCAGATAGAGAGAGTCATTTGCAGAACCGAGCATTAAGCTTTAAGGGCTGGGTTAGATCCAAGGCAGAGCGATACAATATACTATCTGTTAATCAGTCTCTGCAATGCAAATATCACAGGAAGGTCCGATATGTACATGAGCCTGCTAAAACACCTTTTAATATGCGCTGAAAATGTCTTGATCAGTCTCCAATGGCTGAGAACCGGTTGTTCTGATTCAAGACATTTCCGAGATCAAATAAAACTATAACTACGTTTGGTCAACACAGTGTACGTATACCCTTATCATCTGGCCCTACTCTCAGGAAGCTTTTTTGATTACATGAGTGAGAATGTTCTACGTTTAAGAATAATTCATTAAATAATCGATTCTCCCCAATTTCCCGCTCTTTCATTTCCCCCAGTTTCGTTCTGACGTTTTGGTGTCACTGGCTTCTTTCTCCATGACCTCCAGGATCATTCTGCAGGCGTGCGAGCAGCCCTCAGGAGACGAGTGGACGGTGATGGCCTTCTCGCCTGCACCAGTGTTCTCCTTACGATGAATGTCCACTCTGAGGGAGAGGGAGAGGGAGGGAGAGGGAGGGAGGGAGGGGAAGGGCAGAGAGAGAGAGAGGTTATTTATTACTCAAACACAAGCACAAAGCTACTCGATTAGCAGAACGCGGAAGAGAAACTACAAATCCACTAGCCATCATCAGTGAGTTGCACAGGTCTGAGAGAACGAGAGAGCGAGACAGGCATGCAGAGAGGTAGAGAGACAGAGAGAAGGACAGAGGTAGAGGGGAAAAGAGTGGACACAGAGAGAGGGAGGGATTGTGGGATAGAGAGAGAGAGGGACGGATTGTGGGATAGAGAGAGGGAGGGAGAGATTGTGGCTTTTGCCTGCAGTGTTGAAGGTCTCCTGCCTCTTTTCATTGCGTATTTCAGACAAAGCATCACATCAGCTATGTAGAAGTCAAATAGCACTGTGAGAGAAAATAAATGAACGATTGAGAGAGAGAGAGCAGTAAGAGAATAAGGAGACACACAGTGGTCTACCATCAGAGGGCAGGGGTCAGGGCACTTGCTGACAGCCGCCATTTTCCAAAGACCTAAAATGCAAAAAAGGCTGTGCCGTCATTTCTAGAGGACGAGGGGTCTGCTCACTTGGACTGAGTCTGCTTGGTGATGTTCTTGATGGTCAGGCCTTCTTTCCCAATGATAGCTCCCACAAACTGGGTGGGCACCAGCAGTCTGAGCGGGAGCTCGCAGGAGCCCTGGCGAGACCCGTGGGGGCCCCCCATGGCCCCAGGGTGTGTGGAGTTGGTCTCCCTAGCACGCCTGCCCCCCCGGGGTGGGCCCCGCTGGGCCTGGGGGCCCCCGTCGTCGCCTTCCACGTCCAGGATGTAGGAGACGCTGAAGGAATGGTCCTCCAAGCTGTGCCCCGTCAGCTTCTCAATGGCCCTGAGAGAGAGAGAGAGAGAGAGAGAGAGAGAGAGAGAGAGAGAGAGAGAGAGAGAGAGAAAGAGAATGAATATGTGTGAACGAAAAAAACAGAGTGAGAGTATGTGTGTGAGACAGAGCATGAATCGAAAGATGAGAGAGAAGGAAGGAGGGATAAAAAATATGCATATTCATATAATGTAAATGAGCCACAAGTGTATGATAACTGCAAACTTTACAGAAAGACAAGCTCTTTCTCTAAGCTATGTGAAAGACATAAACACTTCATACAAGACATATAGACAGAAAAGAGAATTGGGAAGAGAGATAGATGGAGAGACAGATGGACAGATAGATGGTCTCTTACTCTTTCGCCTCCTCTTTTGAAGCATATGTGACATTCACCACAGCTGATTCTGAGTCAGCATTAACTACAGGGGAGGGGAGGAGAGGGAGGGGGCGGAGACAGAGGAGGGGAGGGAGGGGAATGGGGCAGAGGCAGGGGAGGGGCAGGGGGCAGAGACATGGGAGGGGAGGAGGAGAGGGGTAGGGGCAGAGACAGGGGAGGGGAGGGAGGGGAGGGAGGGGCAGGGGGCGGAGACAGGGGAGATGGGTGAGGTCAATCTAAAAATATGTTCAAACATTTTGTACACTTTCATATTTTGAATACACTATTCACCATGTGGATTACTAACACTTGCCCCACACTTTCCCAACACACACACACACACACACTTTTCCCAACACACACACACTTTCCCACACACACACACACACACACACTTTCCCAACACACACACACACACACTTTCCCAACACACACACACACACACACACACCCACACACACACACACACACACACACACACACACACACACTTTCACACACACACACACACACACTTCCCCAACACACACACACACACACACTTTCCCAACACACACACACACACACACACTTCCCCAACACACACACAAATGGCCACTGTGGGAGGATATGATGACTGCTTTACTACATGCAGACGCCGCATCTGTTATCAAGCGCCTGCCTGTCGCCCAGTGACAGGAAGATCTAAATAAGAACACTCAACACACACACACACACACGCGGGAAAGACCTCCCAGACATCAACGAACCACAGACCATTCAACACGACCTCTTCCCCCAGGAACAGAAACCAAGCTCTCTAAACACCATTTCCAATAAACACAAACACACACACAGACAGATACATGCAAACACATACACACCCCTCAGCAATGAACAACTCTGTACAGCTTAGATTCAATGAATTTCTGACCTGGGGTTAGCTCACCCCTATTCTAAATGACTAAAGCAATTCACATAACAATGGCAAACTGATCATGGACCAGATCTCCCCCGCCAAGCACAACGGGACACAGCGCTAAGTCACTTACAGAGCAGAGTAGGAGCTGGTCTTTGGACTAGGGGTATGTTAGAGGCACACACACACAGGCACAAAGGTTTTAACTGCCAGTTCAAATTTTTTAAGATGATGGTTCATGGCTACTATCACCAGGTAGATGAGCTCCTCTTCACCCCCTGTGTGTGTGTGTGTGTGAGAGAGAGAGAGACTGGACTCTAGTCACAGCAGTGCTAGGTGAACCTGAACTGACTCATCAGTGCATCAACATGCAACTGAGTAGTGGAAACGTTTCCCAGCATGTGAACCTGTGAAAGATCCTGTGTGTGTGTTCATGGTTGTGCACACTTCCGTTTGTGTGTGTGTGGGGAGCACACTTGTGCAACAAGTGATGACAAAATGATTTAATAGCCTCATTAGACAACTCATCCTACTTGAAAACAATCACACACTTTATAAGGCTGGACCGCCCAGACACACACACACACACACGCACGCAGTATGGGAGCAGAATCATGCTTTGTGATGGTTTCCACACATCAGCCCCACTCCCAAACACATTCACACCACACACTAAAGACCCATCCACACACACTTATTTACACATGCCCAGTTACACACACTGAAGACTCACCCACACACACACACACACTTAAACACCACAGGAGAGTCACTATACCTTGCTCCACGTTTTCTACGGACCCGTACTGTGACAACAGACTGTCTAGTACCTATGGAGGATGAGAGAACAAACTCACATCAAACACACACACACGTACACACACATTATCTCTTGTAATGAGTCACTGAGTGCTTCTGTTTTGATCCAGCCAGTTCACAACATAAACAGTCCCATATGGACTGAGACACTGAAAGACCCCTCTGTGTCCAACACTGAACAACATGTCTGGGTTTGGGGCAATGTCTTCAGAACAACACACAAACTACTGCGCTTACTGCGCGGAGGGAGGGTGGGGTAGAGGGAGGGGTAGAGGGAGGGTGGGGTAGAGGGAGGGGTAGATAATGTAAGGGGAAGTGAGGGCAATGGAAAAAACAATATAAAGAAGACCAAAGTGCAAATGTGCAGAGATGAGAGACAGGGGAAAGAGAACAGTTCCCTCCACTCTCTCTCTCTCCCTCCTTTCGCTCTCTCCCTCCTCTCTTGCTCTCTCTCTCCACTCCTAGCAATAGCCTCCAGCAAATCATTAGCTCCTGCAGAGTGACTACATTTCTTTCGGGATCAATAAAGTCTTATCTTATCATCTTATCTTATCTCGTCTTATCTTAAGAAGCCTTTGCATGTACTCCAGGCCACTGCACATGCTGGTGACAGCAGGCGTGCACCCGCAGGGCGGCGGAGTGGATACGGTACGGAGCTCGCACACACGGGACAGCTCACGGCCGCGTGTGATACGGAACACGATCCTCACGCCGCCGGCCAGCCAAAGGGACCGTACCATCTCCTCACACCATCTCCCCGTCATCTTGGTTGACGCGGGAGTGCCAGGAAGCCTCGGGATACCTGACATGGAGGAGCCCGGCGACAGACCCCACATGCACCAGTGGGGGGAGTGGGTTGCCACTCCGTGCCTGTGAAACCCCCCTTCTGAATGCTTTTACACCCTTCAGATTACATGGTTAGAAAAGAAGACTGCCAGTCTGGTCTAACGTGTGGGGGCACTTCGTGTTCTGGGGAGCACGTGACTCTTCTGATCAGGACGTGTCTACAGAGAGCCGTCCTTCCAGTGGGGCATCGGTTCCTTTTCAAATCAAGCCCGTATGCTAATGAGGAGCAGCGGGACTCACCTCCCACTGTAGATGAGGCGGAATGTTCCGGATCTGAATCTTACGACTCCTGTGGGGAAGAACAGAACGAGAGACAGAGGGAGAGAGAGAATGAGAGAGAGAGAAAGAGAGAGAATATTATAACTGTATTGCAATAAACCCTTCATCAGCTCAGGCTATAACTCTTGTTCATGTGGGTTGATTGAGTTATTAAAAGAATAAAATAAGGCCCCGTCGTATTTTTTGTAAAAGTCATCATCTGTAGTGCTGAGCAGACGTGCCCTCCGCTGGTGTGGGCACTGGCAGACACTTCATCTGCCTCTGCTCCACACTGGCCTCCAGAACAGCAGCCCTGCGCTACCCTACGGAGGCTGTCTGTCTGCGTCTCACGCACACGTGCACGCACTTACACTGACGTGCACATACGTGTGGTTCTGAGACATGCCCGTGTTAGTAATGGGTGATGATTAGAAAGCCAACACACTCCAGCGCCGGGTAGCAGAACTAGTGCATCTGCAGTGTATTACATCATCAGCTGTAATGAGATCACAGGTCTACATCACCTTCACTAATGAGATCAGACGTGTGCCTGCAACTGCATCACAAGGCTATGTTCAGTGTGAGAGAGAGAGACGGGGACAGAGACGGGGGGAGGGAGAGACAGGGACAGAGGACAGAGAGAGGGGAGAGTGGGGAGGCAGAGAGACAGACAGCAGATGGAGATCTAGTTCTAAAGATGCTACAAAACAAAACTGTTTTCTGTTTTATTATCGAACGAGCAGAAACTGCCGTGCCGGGTGAGATGATATGGTGCAGACAGTTACGTGAAACAGCTGACGTCTCAGCTTTCTGCTAACGGCTCAGCTTTCTTGGAGAATCATTTTCTTTTCACTCACACACACTCACACACACCTGCGTTGTGGAGCAGGGAGAGTCTGGGTGCAGGTACACACTCCGACATCCCAGTGGCTGAACCACCTGGCCGCTTTTGCCATTTACAGTTTTGAATAAATTTTGTATACGCAAACAACAGCAGCAACAAAACGACACAAGTCGTCAACAGTCTAAATGCGAAATGTTTTCACTGCTGTTTTGTCCCCGAGAAGAGACAGCGCTGGTGATCTGGGCCGCTCACATTCTTACCAGTCTCCTATATTTACCAGCACATTCCTCCCCAAAAGGAAAACCATGGGATTCCCTCATAATGCCTAAACCCCCTGTTTTAATCAAGGGGCAAAAATGCAATTAAGCACATTTTCTGAAGGTAAACAAGACTACTATGCTGTGATCCTGAACATGTGTGTGTGTGTGTGTGTGTGTGTGTGTACAGGAGCTGAGATTAACCAGGACTGTTCCAATCCTAATCCGATTGTGGCACTGAGAAGCAAATTTGCTTATATTTCAAATGACAGCCACGTCGAGGCCGCCCCAGGCAGCTATATACGAGATGCAATAAATCACTCGGATTTGCTCAGATTACTCCAGAGTGAACGTGTAACGTGACGCCTGTTCTGTTACGTTGAGCTCAGCTCAAACACCCAAGGAGGCTTCCTAAGAAGAGGAAATGTGACTTCAGCGATGTGATATGCTGGAGGTGGTTTCTCCAGGGGATCATCTCTGGTTCCTTCTCAGACTGGGTTCTCACGAAGACTATCAGGTCTGACTCAGCGTCTCCAGCGCCGTTTGTCATCACGCACACCTCACAAGCTATCTGAAATTGTGGAGTCCTCCACTCTGGAAGCCTTGCGGGCTTCCTGGACTCACCTGGAGCTGACCCCACCCTCAAGCCCCGCCCCCTAACCCCTACGGTCCCAGACGCACCTCTAAGCTGAATTAACCCCATTTCCTGCTACTTCTTTTAAGCCCATAAGCGCATAAGAGACTCAGAAATCTGCAGAGGCCAATCTTGGAGAGACGGTAGTTCCATCCCATGGCGCCGTAAGGGAACCAGGACTGCCTGTAAAAGCCCTGTAGTTTCAAACGTCACATTAGTCATTCGCAGCGGAGGGGCAGAGAAAGACGTCTGGTCAGAGAGCCTCATTCCTGTGAGGCTGTAACCCCCTGGACCAGGGCAGACCCTACACTGCCAGAGATCAGCCCGTACAGAGCACACCTAAATCTGGTAGTTATGGATCTAGCAATGCGTGGACAGCCCTCGGGAGAGCGATACTCTAATACAGCGTCCGAAGGCTCACGGTACAGTGCTTAGCCTGCAAGGCTAACTCAAACGTACTCCATGCATTATGAAGCACTTGTTGACAGTGATGGAAGGATTTCTAAACCGCATGCTTTTGTAATTTGTGCTGTGCAAACAGACCACTTCCAGTGAAACCTTTATTTGGTCATCCAAGGATCAGTGAAATCACCCAGGGGAAATCCACGCGCCATTTGTCTTGTTAGTAAACAATGAGCCTGTAGTAACCCAACCATGTTGTCTCTGCTGACCCCAGTTCACCTGTTTGACTTATTAAAAAACAAAATTAGCGATAACTTTGTAGCAGCCTAGCTGTGTTTTTTTTGGCAGTTTATCAGAAAACGGAAGGGTGAGGGTGAGAGGGGACAGCTAGGCGAATTCAAAGCACCTTCATTTTGAATGAAGCTTCCTGGTTCTAAACAGCTTCATAAAGACTGTCAGAGGGTAGCTAACAAAAATGAGCCACATGGTGAGCTCACGCGCCATGAGTTCAAGTGAATGTGGAACCTCGCCTCGGCCAATGGCAATCGCGATCCATCGTCATAGGAACTGAGTGTAGCGCAGTGTATTTTTCCTCCTACATGGAGGAGACTTCCTCCAGATACACCCAGCCAGAGCACATTAAGCCCCGTTCTCAACAGGAAGTGTGTAAACCGCACAGCCTTGGTGCTGGCCACACGGAACCCAACAGACGTCCTCCGTTAGCACACGGCTGCCACAAACATGACTGACTTCCTGTGAAACCCTAGAGGGCACCTGATCCCAGACTGTGGCAACGGTGGGCAGTGATGATTTCTTACTGCTCAACGGAAACTCTCAAGAACAACACAACTACAACCAAAACTATCATAAGGGTCTTTATATTTTTACATCTTTGATTTCCCCATGTTCAGGGGAAGTGCTAGAAAAGCCTTACATTGGTTAAAGCTGTAGTCTTTAATGCAAAAATATCCATGTAACAGCAGCCCTATGGTCAAGAGTTGGATGCTGGGTAGAATTAACAAGTGTGCATAGGAATGCAACACTCGTCATTGCAAGAACAGAGAACTGCCACCAGATCCAGTACTGAGCGTCTTCTGAAGGAAGATGGACCCTGTGTTTCTCCATCTGCTTGTTCCTCCTTATCAACTATGCGCCGTTTGAGGAGATGTGTGAGGAGACACGGACAAGGCCGGAATTTTAACACCAGCTCATCTTTACTTGGTGTAATAGTCCAGCAGAGGAAAGTCAAATTAACACTTAAAAATGAACACCTTTTGATGTAAACAAACAAATGACAACAACCGACGCTCAGACGTAACTGGCACACGTTTTATCCAATTACATCCGACCTCTCTCGCACCCTTTAGCCAATTACACCCAAGTGGAACAACCAAATTCTGGAAGGCTGTGTGGACGTTTGTAACGATCCGCTTCCTCTGCAAACACAAGCTAACCCATTAGCATTCTATTGCTACCTCGTAGCTTATCGAGCTGTGTCCCTCGGAAAGCCCAGGATGGCAGCTAGCATCCTGTCTCTCTCAGCCACAACATCAGCCTTTGAGGGTGGCGCTCCTCCTTTGGCATGTTCGACTTTGGTCGATTACAAATAAGCACGCTGAACACGCTACGAGAGGTACGGGCAAATAAAATAGCCCCGATATAGCATTCCGTAAACAAAGAAGCGCCTCCGCGTTAGACGTTGCGGTGAGGTAACGTACATTGGCCAAGCTGATCCGGAGCTCGGCAGCACGAGCTCACCGGCCAGAGAAACCAGAGTGCACCAAAGACAAAAGAACGGGTTCATTTTTAATACTTAACCTAGTTTAAGCCACACTTCAGTGAAAAGGTTAAAACTGCGAACATCCGAAGAAGCTCAAAGTGGAACAATTAGTGCTGGCAGTGTTTCCGAGCACGGTTCGCTCTTCTACGGGCTGAAGTATTTTTTAAAGCTCTTAACACAGAGGCTAATTAAAATTAAACGCAACAACCGATCAGAAGCATGAAACGGTAAAAAAAAGAAGTTTGTGCACTTATAGTTCACAACTCCATCTGGAAAAACAGATAACTTCACATAAAGTTTGAAGCCCTATTAGTATGTGTGAATGGCATGGAGACAATTCCATGCAATTGCTGTGTGCTATGGTGTGTAGAAAGGTGTGATTCATCGGTACTGCATGACTCATCCATAATGCATGTAGCTTGTTTTTTTTGTTGCTGTATTGCATGCAGTGCTTAGGGAGGAGCACGTCAAGACTAGGAATGCATTCCACGCTGCTTTCTAATGCTGAACTGATATTAGTTTCCTGTTCTCCTGAATCTTGATTAGATCAATTAAGAGAAGCGATGACTGGTCTGAAAACAGTAGCAGAAAGGGCGACGCGTTTCAGTGATGCAGTGATCTGTAGGAAATCCTATATGTCCAAGGAAGGTAAACTGATCTGGTATACAGCAAGAGTCAGAGAGAGAAACCGGGATAAGCCATCAGCTTGCTTTTTACTGAGTAAAAAAAAGCCAAACAACAAAAACCATTACTTACTGTTTAGATAAGATTTCCAAAATTAAAATTAAATAAAATGATGTGGTCAGCTAGCATGAATATTGCTGTGGAGCGGAGTGTCCGATCGGATAAGATTAAGTATGCAGTCGAAATTCTTTCTCCTGTCTTCTGTCAGCATATGATTTGTGATCAAATTGAAAGGACCCGTTTCAGCATATCAGCACCAGGTTCAATTACTGCATCCCCTATTACTGACCGCTTATACAGTCCATATATTTACGCCCAACGGCCGGAGTTCGCACACTAGGGTTAGGGTTTAGGCTTAGCGCGTGTTCTGCCGTATCTTCTCCACAGGGCCGCGTGAGGGCTCCAGCAGGATGTTGTGAGTACGCTCACTCGTTCACTTCCTTCGTGCTTCCGCTCTTCCCACCAATAAGATCCTCTACGCTCGGTTCCACTTTACTGACCTCAGGGCATTATGCTGGCTAGGTTTATCCGAGTGTCATATCTGATCTATGAAGAGGGACAACGAGTCTAACCTGTGTCTACATGTATCTAACTGCTAAATTTGGACTGGTATTGGCCAACAGTATTTTTTAAAATTGCTGTGCTGCACATTAGTGCAAACTGTTGAACTAAGGTTGCCTGTGTGAAACTGGAAGCAGCATTAGTGCAGTTTGTCCCAACATGTCCGTAATGGACACTGTAACTGGTGAAGTTAGTTGTGATTAACAACTGCTGTCTTTAAAAGGGCCCTAACTCCTTTAAAGAAACCGTGAATTACCACAACACTGACGGCCGGACCCATTCTATCCAGTCTAAGGAGCTCTGTTCCCTCAGAGCCATGGCAACATACTGGCATCACTAACAGAGGGAAGCTCATAAAATCAGCCACCTTATTTAAATGGTAACCAGCTTTCGGTCACCTCATTTAAACAGGAACCAATAACTGGCCATCCAATTTAAACTTTAGCCAATAATTGGCTGTGTCATTTAAACTGTAGCCAGTAACTGGCTACCAGTAACTGGTCACCACATTTAAACTGAAATAAATTTAACAAGCAGTTTTGCATCAAGGTACCTTGCTAGAAAAGAGCCACACAGTACACTGAAGCCTAAGACTGTCAAACGTTGTGTGCTACTAGACGGCTGCCGTTAATCTCGTCCATGACTGACTGAATGCAGACACTTTGTAGGTAAAACATCCATTTGCAAACCTGTGGATGAAGATATATCTAAATTGTTTAACAGTTTATTTGTTTGTTTTTTCCTACTCTCTAATAGGCATTCATTTTGATTATCATCTGTTGTGCACAATCTATATATTTTGTGTAGTTTTAAAAATTCCAACATGCCTCATGGGAAATTTCACAAGAAAGAAGGGTTATTCATTGTACCTTAAAGAATTAAAATGCCAGCATTTCAGCGTACTACCAAATGATGATATTGATCAACACTGATATTAGTCCTTGGTTAGATAAATATTTTGTAGTTAAACCCTAATGAGCATATGCCAAGTGTACTCAAACAGAGTAAGTAATGAGCGTATGCTAAGTGTAATAGTACTCACAGAGTAAGTAATGAACGTGTTATGTGTAACAGTACTCAGAGTACGTAAGTAATGAGTGTATGCTAAGTGTTACAGTATGCACACCCAGCATACAACAATTGTAATTGTGGTTTTAAAAAGACTATATTATATATAAAATACATAAATACACTGCTGATTGAAAGTTTGTGAACCACCCAAACATGGTCAAATTTTCATTATTTATTCAAAAAAGTAATTTCACTCTGAAAAAATGTACATTTGCCAAGTGCAAAAGTATGTGAACTCTTTTAGTCAGTAGCTTGTGTCACCTCCCTTTGCAGCCATTATTTCAACCAAACATCTTCTGTAACCACAAACGAGTCTCACGCATCTGCCTTTTGGGATTTTTGCCCACTCCTCCTTGCAGAAGAAGGTTGGAGGGACATCTGGCATGTACCGCCGGCTTCAGATCTTGCCACAGCATTTCTATGGGATTGAGGGCTGGACTTTGACTGGGCCATTCAAAAGTGCAAATCCTCTGTCTCTTAAGCCATTGCTTGGTAGTTTTGCTGCAATGCTGTGGGTCCCTGTCTCGTTGCATAAGCCATTTCCGTCCCAGCTTCAACTCCCTGACTGACTCCCTGATGGGGCAGTCATGGTCTGGTGGTTAGGGAACCGATCTTGTGATCGGAGCGTCGTGGGTTCGATTCCCAGGCCTGAGGCCATGACTGAGGTGCCCTTGAGCAAGGCACCTAACCCCTACTGGGCGCTGGGCTAGGGCTGCCCACTGCTCTGGGCATGTGTGCACCACAGCCCCCTAGTGATCACTAGTGTGTGTGTGTTCTGACTGCACAGATGGGTGGACAAATTTCGATTGGGGTGAAAATCACAATTGACCAATGTGGCAATCTTAATCTGATGGCAGGAGATTCTGGTCAAGAATTTGTTGGTAGGCCTGGGAATTGATGGTTCCCTGGATAACATGAAGTCGTCCAGGTCCGGATGCAGAAAAGCAGGCCTAGACCATCACATTTCCACCACCATGCTTCACTGTTGTGAGGAGGTTCTTCTCTGTATTTGCAGTGTTGACTTTTCTCCAAACATGGTGCCTGTGATTGTGGTCAAACAATTCAATTTTGGACACATTTGCCCAGAGAATGGACTTCCAGAAAGCATCTGGCTTGTCCAACTTTGCTCTGTAGTAAAGTTTGAACGGGCAACTGTTCTTTCTTGAGAGAGAGTTCCTTCTAGCAACTCTCCCATGAACGCCATGTCTATTGATTTTTTGCCTGATTGTAGACGCATGTACATTTATCCCTGATGCTGCCAGAGAGGTCTGCAGCTCTCTGGAGGTGATGAGTGGGTTTGGCCTTTACCTGAATTATTATTTTTCTGGTGCTTCTTGATGTAAGTTTTGATAGCCGTCCTCTTCTGCGTAGAGTTGTGGTGATGCTGAGTGCCCTCCATTTGTCAGTGATTTGGCTCACGGTGGATGGATGGAGATGGTCTTGTAGCTCTCCCCAGACTGATGGGCTGTCACCACCTTCTTCCTGATGTCCTTGGATGTCTCCTTTCCTCTTTGCATTGTTGTTGTGTGCTTTATGTCTTGTCATGACAGTGGTTTGGTTGGTTTCCTCTCCCTTTTAATCGGTGTGGCTCAAATATTTTCCCAAGGACGTCTCATTTGATTGGTCTGTTTACTTGAACACTCACATGTTTCACCCGAGTCTTTTACCTAAATGACTTTACCAATGCAGCTATGGTTTGTTTACTTTTGCTCAACCTCTGATTCCATGTATCATGTCTGCTGGCGACTCACACATTTCCCTCAAAGCAAGTAAATGGAATCGATGAACATAAACCTGGCATTACATATACAAAAACTGGTGATGAGAAGAAGAGAAAATCTAAACTACTCAAGGAGTTCACAAACGTCTATAGAGAGAGAGAGAGAGAGAGAGAGAGAGAGAGAGAGAGAGAGAGAGAGAGAGAGAGAGAGAGAGAGAGAGAGAGAGAGAGAGAGAGAGAGAGAGAGAAATGGGATGGAAGCTGTTCTTAAGTGTGTTTGTGATATGAAGTGCCAACAGGACAAACAGCTGAATAAAAGCCAGACTACATCTTGCCAAAGTGTCAGCAAGAAGAAAGGTTTAATGGAATGTTCTGTAGAAAAAAGGACATAAACACACCTGTGCACACCTGACTCCGCTGGTGGCTAAAACGATGGAGCGCTCACACTAAGTCTTCCGTTTTTAATCCAGACTTTGCTGTGGCGCCGCTCATACGCGGCAGGGCCACAGCCCACGTCAGCTTCCTGCTTTCTGCCGGACTCTGATGATCGGAGGGGCGTGTGGGCCACTCCCACTGTGAACTGGAGGCCACCGCTATCTTCAGGCTGCTAATCCCACTGGTTTTACTGGTCTCACTGGTGGCTTTTGGCCAGTCAGAGCTGCTCCCTCAGCAACCGGCATGGCCTCCATCAGCAGCTCCACCTTCGCACCGACCGGACTGACCAGTTGGGTGAGAGGGAGGGTGTGTGACAGCAGCAGCCTGCTGAGACGTGTGGAGCCCCAGAGGACCAGCCTGGGAAGTTAGGATGGCCTTTCCATAGCTTCATCAGCCCTTAATCTAATGGGATTGGGATTATGAAGAGCGAACATATCTTTGGCTAAGTGTTGGCTGCACACAACTCCATCAGCTCAGGTATTCCTACACACACACATACAATTCCCCAACCACAACTATAGTCCAAGGCTCTGTGCTAATGTCAAACAAGTACGTTTATTATAATCAGAATTTGCCTGGAAGTTTAAAATAATTGTGCCAACAAATACTATTATTATTATTATTATGTCCCAAGAAATATTACTATTATGTTTTATTATTTATTATTATTTGTATGCATAAGGTCCAGAATATTGCAGGTATGGTTACAAACCCTGTCCCACTTTTATACTGACTGTGGCCCTGCCCTCTTCATGTAGCCCCTCCCCAGACCCCTCTCTATCAGATCATTGTAGGTCACAAGGCTGAAAAGCTGAAACAGCATTATCTCCATCTTGAGCCTAATCATCTGGCTCAAGCACCCAAAGAGCTGACCAGGAGTGTGTGTGTGTGTGTGTGTGTGAGAGAGAGAAATGTCTGTGCGTCTAAGCGCGCACATGGCAGAGCAGAGAACCAGGGTGTGTATGTGGGTATATGCAGTGCTGGAACATGTCCCAAGCCCTTTTAGTCCAGTTGTCTAGAAATTTTAGAATGCCATAAACACACACACACACACACACACACACACACACACACACTTCCTTGATTCTCAGTTTACAACGGCAGCATACATCTCTTACAAACAAACACACACAAACCCCCCCCACCAAAACACACCCACTTGTTTGCAAAATTTACACACACACACACTTCCACCTCCCGCAGGAGCAGAGTCCTTCACGCCTGCTGTCGGTCTGCTCCAACCAGCCAACCAATTAACCAACCAGCTAACCATTCAACCAATCAACCAACCAGCCAGTCAACCAACCAACCAACCAATCAAACAACCAGCCAGTCAACCAACCAACTAATCAACCAAGCAGCCATCCAACCACCACTCCAGGCACTACTCCCCTCTCTCTGTACCTATCTCTCTCTCTCTCCACCCCACCATCCCTGCCTCTTTCTCTCTGTTTCTCTCTCTCACACACTCCCAGTACTTTTCACAATAGGCTGAGATCTCTCTATTGCACCACTTTTCTGCTGTGCTTATCGGGTTGTTCTAAACCCTACACAATTACTTGCACGTGCACGCACACACACATACACACACACACACCCAATCTCTCTACACCTATAAACACAGCTCCAGCTTGCTTCAGAGTTACCATAGCAACCCTAGAGCTATCCCTAAGATGACAGCATTGGCGTGTAGGAGATCCATGTCTGTGGAGTATCAGTATCTGTGTGTGTTTTTCATTGAGAAACAGGTGTGTGTGTGTGTGTGGGTGAGTGTGGAACTGCGATATACGCGTGTGTGTGGAAGAAAAGGCTTGTGTGAGCGGACGACAAAGGCAGTGATGGGGCGTGAGAAGGTTCCTCGGCGGCGGACAGGTAGCCGCCCAGCAGCACACAGGCGCGTTTCCTGTGAGGGGGGAGGAGGAGCGGTGGCCACGTTGGGCGTCAACGGAGGGGAGAAAACCGCACGAAACACACCCAGCACCAAACGGCTGAGCTTAGGATGCCAGGGCAGTGGGGCAGTGGGGCAACACACACACACACACACACAAAACACCCCCTGCTGACAGACTGGAGATGTGGACGAAACAGCAAAGCCACCACTCGGGCTGCCTTATACGGCAAAGAAGGGAGAGAGAGAGAAAGAGAGAGAGCGAGATGGGAGGTATATAAAATGTGATAAAGGATAACAGGATATCTTTCACTGCTATGCTCCTGAGGTGCAGCCACTGCCATTGAAATATTCATAAGACCATTCACTTAGTTCAGGTTCATTTAGGTGATAGTATGTCTATGCATGCGTGTGTGTGAGTGTGTGTTGGAGGAGAGAACAAGAGCGAGTGAGAAAGACCGGACAAAAGAGTGAGAGGTACTGAGCACCTGTTTAAAGGGACAGAGAGAAGGTTAAATCAGCCATGATTCAACATCCCCTCCACCAGAGTGACAGGGCTTTCCTTTCAAGCACTCCACACACACACCCTTGTGGAAGCTAGTGAAAGGGGCTTATGAAAGCTAGTCAAACAGAACTGCTCAAACGCATCCGTCATGCAGACACACACGTTTAATTATTATTGTTTACAAAAACAATTTCAAACAGTTCTTGGAAAGTGCACAGGAAGTACTTTCCTGTTACTGTTGTATATTACACACGTGCTAATTTGACTTGAGAAAGCACGGAGCCAAATTCGAGATGACTGGCATCCACCTAAGATGACTCACCCGCCACATATCTGGGGACATGTGTTTGTCGATCTGACTGGGTATGCATCATCTACAACCAGAAGTTTATATTATGTCTAATTCTCCTGTCTATTATGAGTTTGTGTGTAACCACAAACAAATTCCTTGTATGTGCAAACATATGTGGACAGTTGATCCTGATTCTTAATGACCCAGTTATATACAGTAGAGTGAATCTTCTGATGATACGCAGGTAACATTGCACAGCTCAGGAGTTCAGGGCTAATCATTCAGCTTACAGTGAGCGACTGTGCCTGAGCGTGTGTTGAGCATGTGTGTAAAACACACACCTACATCTGCTGTTCCCATCTGCAATGTTACATACCCCCTGCGCTCACTGACAGGATTCCAGCGAATCGGGTGACGGAGGATGACAGAACTGGAGTCTCATTCACACACCATGTCAGATATGGCTGGGTCTGGTTACACCCTCACACACTCTCTCCCTCATACACACCTACACCCACACTCACACACCACAACACATGACCTGTATGTCTCCTGCCTATCTTCTTTGGCGAGCCCATAGACAGAGTATCACAATAACAACAACCTTTTTTCAGAAGTCAAAACAACTAAATTGCCTGACAGACGGTCTGAACCCTCCTCTCCTCACCTCAGCCTTGCTACTCTCTCTCTCACACACACACACACACACACACACAAACATGCAGAGCAAAGAGAACAAGTGATGGGCTCTGGGTGCGCAAGACACACACATAAACCCACACACACACACACACACTACGTGGGGATCGGCCAACCTACTGTCGTACACAGCACAGTTGGACGGAGCTCAACAGCTTGGAAGGAGTCCGCTAGATGCAGCGGCTCTGTGGACCTCCATGACGTCTCTCTCCCTCTCTCTCTCCCTCCCTCTCTCTCTCTCTCTCTCTAAAACCACTTATCCACTGTCTCTCTCTACTGATTTCATAGGTGCTTAATGCCTCAACTGTCTGTCACTCTCTCTCACCACCGTATATCCACTATCAGCTGACCATCTTCTCTGACGTCTTTTCTGTGTATAAGAGTCCCTTTTTACTACTAATTGTACTGTTTCACCTCCTACAGAACAAGCTACATCTGTCAGTCCACAATGTTGTTTCACTGCTGCTTTTTGGTTATATAAAACAAAAACTTTCCATAACACATATGCTATTTCACACACGTCAGTGAGCTCTCCTACTCCAGCTTCCTTTATTTATTTTTTTTTCTGAGGTAATTAAATTGAAAGGAAGAGAAAGGTAGAGGAGGAAACTCCTAAAATCATTGATTTCAGAAGAAATACGAAACAAACAGAGCAATGTTGTAAATAACTAAGCTAGTGATGTTATTGAACATGCCATGGTTTTAAACTTGGGGAGGTTTCAGTGTGCTGTATAGTATAGAGCTGCAGTTCGTTCGTTTCATTAATGAAACCAGTGTTATATTTAAATTATTAAAGTACAATCAATTCCTAATTTAACAGAGTAAACCACCAAGTAAAGGAGAGTGCTTAAGATATGAAAGTGTAAATCATTATAAATCCAGAATAAAAACAATCATAAAGGAACACATGTATAAACTAGTCCCTTCAAAAAATACTACAATATTTTTAAACTGTTATTCATCATATAAATGTCACTGAAAATCAACATTATTTTTTTTACATTTCTGAATATTAATAAATGCATAATCACAACCCCTCCAACAAAATGGTACTCACACCCTCACTTTAAATAAGCTGTAAACCAAAGTAGCCCATTATTCAACTTCCATGATACCTAACCCACCGTAATGATGAAAATGTCACTGACATCAGAATTTTGCGATTGGTTCTGTGATTTTTCTGAGATTTTAGTTCTGAGGTTTTAAAAACATGGCGACGAGCTTTTCAGAGCCAAATCTACCATTAACATCACTGACTCCAAAAAAAGATCACAAAAACAATGGTTTTGTTTGATTTTTGAGTAAGCCAGGAAATCACATATGAATCAGTAGGTTAAGCAGTAAATTTGTATCTCAATTTTGTCTCAATTACAGGTTTTAAAGCCTTAATTACATCTCACATTAATATTGTTATAATGTAAACTTGTTCTATGTAAACATTTCCTGCTGTTTATGCTTGAATATTTACAGTACATAAATGATATTATACCACTGTAATTAATTAGATGGCATTGGTACTGGGTATTGAATTTCAACTAAATACCTGATGCATCTTCAAAAGACAATGTGTTCAAGATGTGGACCAAATATTAAATATTTACTGATATCATCTACTGGCTTTAAAAGCTTTTTAGGCTTTATTTGAAGTGAGAACTAAAGTTTTAAAAAATGCTTGGTATTTATCAGTGTTTTACATTGTAGTTAAGACTACAGATAAACGGCAATTTGTCGAACATTAAAATAAAGACAACTATAGACTTATCACTGAATGTAAGCTAACTCAATATCTACTAATATCAACTAACGCAATATCAACTTTAAAAAATCGCAGCTAGGTTCAAATCGAATCATTGAACTCTGCTTTTTCTTGATCAATTTTAAGTATTAAGTTGTGCAGATAAACGGCAGACGTAACAACTGTTCCTGATGCCTTAAAATGAAAAGTCTTTTTGCGTTTATGTATTTATGCTTTCAATGAATAACAACTGAAACTGTTTCAGACAACAGTTCAAAATAAAGTACTCGATACGCTTCTATCTATATTGTCAGGCTAACCAGTTAAACGCAGAAGGCTATTATAACAAACATTGCGTAGCCAGCGTATTATTACTACTCACTTCGCGTAGCCTACATACAGAAGGCCAAGCACCAGGCTACGTAAAGAACATATGCTACGTCGTTGCAAAGACGGTATTTTATGTTGGGTTTCATATGCATTACCCCCTTCGTTCTCTGAAGTGAAACGCTACATTAAAGGCGACCAAGGGCACTGCTAGCGTTGTACAAACAATAATTATAATGTATGAATATCAGTCTATTAATGAAAGTCCTTTTTTGATTTCGTAAACCCTATTCAAACATCTCCTACCTAGCTTACAGGCCTAACGCTAGGTTCCTGAGAACTGATTTGGCAAAGCTTCCGGAAGCTCTCAGTTAGACCTAATGATTTTCGTCTGACTACTAGAAAACGACATTCCTTGTCTATTTTAAAGATCATATTTGTCTGTGTTCACAGTCACCAAACGTTATTGGAAGACTGCTGACCAAAACAACACTATGACCATTCGTAGACATTCAGTGTAATTCCAAATGTTATTTTGTTTGTTTTTACTTTTCAGTCCACAGGGCGGGCTCACGCGAGGAATGTAAAGATAGACACGTGGTACAGTTCTGTTAGGGGCAATACAAAAAGGTCAAACTAGCTAGGGTGTTAAGTATTATCGACACACACACAAATAATTTCGCCAACACAACGCGGTCATGATTTCGATATTATCTGAGCTCTATTTGGTTAGGTGTGTGTGTGTGTATATATGTACAGTTGACCATCTATTTTTCAATCCAATTCAGAGGCCACACATGTATCTTCGCCATGCATAGTCTCCAACAAACACCTAAATACTGTAAGCATGTAAAGGTGTTCGGCCAGACACTGTCCACAAAAAGCATGCGTATGCAATATTTTATGGTAAACGTAAACGCACCCATGAAATCTTCAAAAGAACGTTTTCTCCCACCTCTTAAGCAATTGTGTAGTGTGCCTGACACAATGTCGCGAATCAAGCACCAAGCAACCTAGTACAACAGGAAGTATTGTCTACTTCATGGCCGTTAAACTGCCTTTGTATGTGAATTCTAGCACACAACAATGTAGTTACGTCGTCATAAGATGCATTCACACCTAGTCATTTATGGGTTTATCTGATACTACAAACACTGTTTTTCCACACGAAAAAAAAGTTGTTCGTAAACAACATTTTCCGTTACATAATGATAGCTTTTGGACACAAACAAGAACGCGCCTAAACGCCAACCAGGGTCGCTCGTGCATTCAAGAAACACAATTCGTACAGGCACTTAATGATCAAGAATAATTTACCTCAGCTTTTTAGGAACCGAATAGTCGACCTCAATCACCTTTCCGTGCAATTCGGCTTTCCCTACAAGGAAACAATGCAGTTTAGGAGCGGGTCAACATGCACAAAAGACAGGAACACAGACTGTTGTTTTTTGTAAGTTTTGTTTTGTTTTATTTGAAATTATTTGAAAGCATTTTAACATATTTCTCAGGTAGAATGCTTGTCCTGTTTCATGTGTTTTATTTAAATAAAAAACATTATGGTTTAAGAAAGGTTAGACAGAACTAAAACATTATTTTATAATCTCTTAAAGTGATTGGGATTTATGTTTCTAGAAAAAGAGGCGCCAAAAAAAAACGAGTACCAACCTGTAAAAAAATATTCCAAGAAAGTGGCAGAGGCCACGTTTTCTTTTTCGACTAAATTCACTTACGCGAGCTAAGTATGCGATAAGTCTACAACTAAATATAACCTGTAGGTAATTTATCTAATGACTTCGCTCTTTTGCCTTTTGGCATGGTGTTGATTGGCCTGGAAACACTGGAGCGTGGCGATTGAAACCGAGGTTGTTCTTACCGAGGCGCACTGGGTTCGTTTGATGGGCCTACAAACCACGCCGTTCACTTTGACACTCACCTCGTCACCCTTACCCAACTATCCATTTATCGCCGCTTTCCCGCTGTTGCACATCACTTACAAACAGGCCACCTCGTAGAAACCTACTTTGGCGTTTGGGCCACTCGTTCGACAAATAGACATAACGTTTACCCATTTGAGCTTCTTCCAAAAAATTCGGGAGAAAAAAATACCGAAAAAATAATTATGGCAATGCGAGCACTGGACAACCCTGCATATCCAGCTGACATCCAAATTGCATTACCTCACAAGGCACGATACTCAGGCCGGTGCATTATAGTGAGGCTTAAACCTGACTCTGACCTTCTATATAGGTATGGCCTTTACATACATCATATTTATGTAAATTAACAATACTGTCAGGGCTGGGCACCTTATTGTGGCTACTGTAAGCATACCCTGGGTACACTGTTTCATCTGATGAGGAGTTGGTCAAACGTGTTCTACACATTTAGCTTCATAGCAAAATATGGGGTAGGCAAAGAGCGCCTAATCAAGTACTATTACCTAAGAGGTATCACTGAGTTTGAGTTGCATTAAAGGCGCTTACCTGACAGCGTCTCAATTGCTTTTATGGCCCACTTTTGGTCAGGGAAATCAACGAAAGCATAACCGGACTTGAGTAAAACCTGGTCGGTCACGGGAAGCTTGCTTTCGCCAAAGAGCCGTTTCAGGTCCTCCACGGTGACCGAGGGACTCAGGTTCCCCACGTACAGTTTGTTCATGATCCACGGAACGAAATTAAAGAAAAACCAAAGGCAGAAGGCGA
Source organism: Brachyhypopomus occidentalis (assembly GCA_020368025.1). Taxonomy (NCBI): domain Eukaryota; kingdom Metazoa; phylum Chordata; class Actinopteri; order Gymnotiformes; family Hypopomidae; genus Brachyhypopomus; species Brachyhypopomus occidentalis. The sequence continues at coordinate 2,435,855 of JAGXOD010001376.1, forward strand.
AGGACAACGAATTTCCGATTTATCGACAAACGGCTGGTAAGGGGAAAAAAACAAATAACGAACTTGAAAAAGCAACAATTAAGCCTCGGTTCCGCACGAATCCCGGCATCAACTTCGCTCCTTGTAAATCACTTCTGACTAAGGTTTAAAAAAATGTTCCAACGTCACTCCAGCGAGTAGCCTACAAGCACCGCCTTTTGGACAAAACCTCGCTCTCGGAGAATCAGATACCTATTACAGTCATTCACACAGACCTATAGAGCGATAAGAGGAGAAAGCGTCGCTTAGGACACACCTATTCCACACCTTTTTATACCAGGACAACTCTAGTATCCCGCCGCGTCGTTGAATAAGGCTATCAAATGGTTACACTGTTGTTGTGACTGCTATCAGATCCACGTGCGTGCAAACAGCAGTTGCCTCTCCCCGGTCTTTTCCGTCCTGGAGGTCTTGTTGCAACTAACAAGACGGTTACCATTTTTAAACTGAATGAACTAAGTAACATTTTTTTATGAAAGTGCCTCAGAAATGAGAAAACGAATTTGGTGTGCCGCGGTTTCCTAGAAGATTATCACGGGTTTATAGTTAGGTGTCAGTGTAGTCTACCAGGTCGCCTGCAGCTATAGGTTGCGATACGTGTTAATGTAGCGTGTTTCTGATGAGGGCCTACAGCGCGTGTACAAGCCGGTTTAGTGGAAGCCGAGGAATACGTTCGTCTCGCGGACGACCGATTAGCAGGGCCAGCGATTTACCTGACTCAGGGGCGAAATGAACTTCCCGTTGCCCACTATAGTTTTACAAACTAATGGTTTCCTGGATATCATGTTTTCAGTTAATTCAAATGTGTCGAGTTAAGCATATTAGACTAGGTACTCGCAAGGAAGAAAAAAATTGCTAGAATAAAGTCAATTAAGCAATTTTTTTTCTTAATTGAAAATGAAACTAAAGCTGTGTCAAGTTACAACAACACAGAGTAAAAGGCTACTCTACCCAAATAGCATACACCTCGGTTACGCTGGTCAAAAGTGAATTTGCTTCTGACGAACAGCCGTTTGTGGGTGTTTTTTTGCACGCTGGCTCCACGCCTTTTCATGAATTTCTACATCACCCAGCATTTTTGTGTGTTCCAGTTTAGTCGCATGTCCTGTATAGTATGGAAAAGCGGTTACTAAGGAAGTGGATCTCTTCTGCTGTCGGACATGGGGGAGGGGCGTCTACAAACAAAAATCACAAATTGCGTATTTTATAGGTAACTCATAAATTAGCTCATCCATGAATATGTAATATATACTTAATGTATCTCTTGATTGCCATCACTGAATCATTCAGGATGGAAACATTCTAAAAGCAGGTTGCAATTCGGCATAGAAGTACTGCAAGGTGCATCGATTTTAGTTTGGAAAATAAGTTAAAATGTTACCCAGTGTTCATTTCTAGAAATTCGACTTCTTTATTTGTGCATTCATACAAGTGTATACAAATGTTTAAGAATTCATAATTTTCATAATCATTTTTTGTGCTAAGCGATGGTCATAAGGGTATGTAATTATCAGGCCGACCAAACATCAGTATGACAGAGGGAATCATCCATTCATAATTTACAGTGACTTTGTATTTTTCTTTAGAGATGACTCACCCTGCCTTTCAAGTGTAAAATTGAACAGTGACTGAGATCAGATCAATAAAAGTAATTCTTTCAGGCCCTCAAGGCCAATTTTCTTATTACATCCACTCATTTGTATTATCACGTTGTTAATTCAAGAAGTTAAAACAGAACACAGAGGTTACCTGTTGCCACAACACATGGCTCTGTGTACAATCAACAGTTTAATATTGACCAACCAAAGACAAAATGGTACACGACTAAAAGGCTGTAAAATATACTGTTTATTCCCTGGGTATAGACAAGAGTCATTTACATCTGTTGTGAAGTCCCATCTATATGCCGGCATTGGTCTGTTTCCATGTGGTAATCCTGGCATGCCGGTACTGAGCACAGGTTAGCATCTTCCACACTATTCCAACTCACATAACTAGCAGTCAAACCGTTTGAGTTAAACCACGTGGTTCAGAGCAGGGAAAAGAAGCCCACTAGGAGAACTATTACAAAAAGACAAAAAAGTGTCCAGGAGCTTAAATGACTTGGGCCAGAGCGGAAAACTCACCAACAGAAGTTTAAAAAGAAAAAGGGGTACTGACTCTGGACATCCTTCACATATGACTTTAGGTTAGAAAGAGAGAAAGTTCACCCCCACCCCCCAAAAGGACAGAGATTGAGAAACAGTCAAGTATGAGAGCGCAACACATTCCCTCAAGCTAAATACACCATCGACCAACTGGGCACATAGCCGGACAGACCGGAACATAAAATGACTACTAACATGGTAATGAAAGTCAAAGATAGAAAGCTCATCATACTGTTAAACTAAGCAGAATGCAAGGCTCTTAAAAAACACAAGAACTCACACACACGAAATGAAAAGCAAAAAACCAAAACAAAACAAAAGAATAATTTTTCCATTATTCCTTGTTGCTGAGATTCCTCGTTTCGAAACGCCCCCAGTTCGATCTAGACACTGAACCTCGTTTCTTCAGTAACGCCCTGTTGGAGTGAAACAGAGATTATTTCTTGATTGGAAAACAACCAGGAGAGAATGGATGCATTATGGTTAATGCGCCATTATCTCGTTACAGAGATTTGAAAATGGCATGCTAAACATTTAAGATACTGAAAGCTTCTCAATCACACCCATGTGGCATTCTCAGCACTGTTTACCATGCAGTGCATGCTCGCAAATATTTGCCTTCTTTAATGCACATTGTGCAACTTAGAATGAGCAACACATTCAGCTGAAATTTGCATAAGGACAGAAAACAGGAACCTCTCGTGGACGTTTTTGTTCAAAGTAGTACACTACTCACGCGGGGAGTAAGAGCGAGACCGCGAACGAGATCTGTATCCTCCACGACTGTAGTAGGGCGAGGGAGACCGGCGCCTGTGGATCACACACACACACACACAAATCCCCAGTTGGCAAACAAGATTCCAAAGTTCAAAAGGTCTACCCCAAATATCACTGCAATTCACAGTTCTGCATCTGAGCCACAGTAGGCTTGGCTCTCCTCACAAACACAGACTCCTCTCCAAACATACCCAGCACTGCACCATCACACCAGTAGTCTTTACGTAGCTCTAAACCCTGCCGGGAACATTACAGGCAAGTTTGCTTTGTGCTGTAGCTTTGAAAGTGGCCATTTTTGGCAATGCAACTGCTATGAAGGCCATTTTCCCTGTTGTACATGTTGGACGTCCAACACGGTCTTTGATAGGAAGCCGTGCTTTCTTTCTGAAGTGTACAGATTCACAGCCGCTGTATGAATACTGCTAATAGCCTTTTTCAAAGGAGAGGATGTGTTGTTTACAACCATTCTGTACCTTATAGTGTAAAATGACTCTCAGAGATTTATTGTGCTTTCCACATCTCTGTAAAGGAAACCTTGACCAAAAATGCTCTTCCACAAAAAAAGTCATTGCTGGATTTTAAAATGTTTTAAGACTCTCCTTAGAAAAAGGCACATTTGTAAGGACAAAGTGGATTATGACATTAACCTTCAAAGTGATTTAAAATGTTCTTGACTGAGCAAAAAAACAAAAAGGCCCTGCATAAAAGGATAGGTACATGCAAGTCACCCTCCTGGGTGTCCTTAGACCAGGACTTAAGAAATACTTTTTAGTTACTTTTAGTTATGCCTTCATACAATGATCATTAAAAAAAAAAAAAAGGAAAAAAATTGTTAGAAGTGCCAGGAGTATTTTATTAAAAGTGCCAAAAGTGTGTAAATGCATGAACAGAGCCATCACTGCAACGAGGGCTCAGCATCACTGTTTATACAAACGACACGGTAACCAACAGCCTCCTTATAAAGACATCTGATCTACACTCACTGCTCCTATTCTTTGCTGTTCCACTTTATGTACCACTGCACTGTTACCTTGTTTGATGCACATACTGCATGGGTGTGAAAAGACAGTAGAACAGGTGTAGTCAAAGCAGCTCATTAGCTGACCTGTAAGACCTGTAGTACTCTCTGTCATCGTAGCGGTCGTAGCCCCGTTCGTAGCCGCGGTCGTAGTAGTCTCGGGAGCGGCTGGCGGAGATGCTGGGTCTTCCCCCTCCACTGCTATAGAGCCGGAACACGAGGGAAAGGGAGAGAGAGCGAGAAACAGAAGGAAAATCAGTTCCACTAACTTCATTAGGCGTGTTTGTAGAGAAAGCCCTTCACACAGCCGCAGCACTGAATACATTCGCCTTTGTGCTTTACGTATTAACGTTTAAGCCGCCACCCTAGATCAGTATGAAGCAGCCACTGCTTTATATGAAAAGAAAAGGAAAAACTAAAAAAGCTTACTAGGTGGGCCGACCCATGTAGATACCAGGCGTAGGTGTGTGTGGTCTCTGGGTAATGGAAAAGTCCACTCGGATACGTCGCCCATCCAGCTCCATGCCGTTGGCCCTCTCTTTAGCCTAAAGACAAAAGAGAAAGATAAAGTCAAAAGTTTCTATGTGAACATGCCTAGTCACGTTAGAAAACCTACGACAGGCCTGCTTTAATACTGATGTGTTCAGATGGGAGCGGAAAGTCTTCAGATCTAGCACAGGCTAATGACCTGCACACTAGTAAGGTGATTGAACAGACACTGTCCATCTGTAGCCTAGGAGATGCACTTTTCACAAACAGACAAACTGCAACATCTTTCAAAGCATGCAAGGCCGCACGTTATTGTCAAAAATATCACATGGCGATTACGTCGCTCAGCTCCAAGAGGAAACAATGCACCCTCACCTCCTTGGAGTCCTCCCTGTTCTCAAAGTAGACGAAGGCGAAGCCCCGTGAGCGTCGGGACTGCTGGTCGTACACGATGGTGACGCTGCTCAGGGGGCCGTACTTGGAGAACACCTCCCTCAGGTCCCTCTCCGTGGTGTACAGACTCAGGCCAAACACACCCAGGCAGCAGTTGGGGTCAGGGTTCGCCTACACATTGTGAATAGAAAAGAGGCATCAACTACAGGCATGCTGCGCTTTCATTACCCTGCTGACCATATACACTGATGCAGTTTAAACAAAAGGGCAGTGCCTGTTATTTACAGGACTTCATAAATCATTATCCCTGATCTAGGAGTTCTTTTCACAATCTTTCTAATCATTGAAAAAATAAAATACACCTGTTAGAATTTCACCTGTAGTGCTACTCCATGAGCTCTGACAGCAATAAGCACAGAATAAAAGTTGTATAAGGGGAGCAAGAAAGCTTCACCCAAGCAAGGACCAGAGCACGAAGCAAAAGGCAAGAAAGCTTTGAGTGCTTTTACCAGACTGTGGGACACAACAGTTTTATTCCCTCCATTTTATTCTGAGTGTCGACATTCAGTCAAAGGAAACAATACTGCAGAGTATTATAAAAGCTCTCTGACATTTACAATTGGCTTCAACATAGTTTCTGGTTTTGACACATGCTTCAGTCTGGAAGATGACCTTTGATCACAAAAGGCATAGTAAGAGCTCAAGAAATGTCCCCGATTTTTCAGTAGGGGCAATGCACAGAACCGCAGCAGCCACACATCCCATAATCAACACCTCGCCATGACAAATCTCTTGAATCAGTGAGCAAGATTTAGTCAAGCATGGATTAAAATCAAATGCACTCAAGCCAAGTTTATGCTAATTATAAATGTGTGTGAATGCATTAAAGTGGCATCTAATTAATCTCTTTAGTACACTTTTTCTGGCCCAAGATTTTTATTCAGAACTACTACGTACAGATGGATCATTTTCAACGTCTACCACACCCAATACGAACAGGTTGTGCCAAAGAAATAAACTCTCCTTCCACTATTCACGCCAACATCTTTTCAAACTAGACATTACGGACCAGAAAATTAATGGACATGAGATGGCTGCAAAAAAAAAAGAAAATAGAATAAATAAAATAACCACACCCGACTCAACCTCAAACATAAATTAGACCAACACTGAATGGAAGGTGCCAGGTAGTATGATGTCAGCAGTGATGTCAGCAGCTCATAACAATGACGCCTTGACAAAAGCAGGCGTAACACGTACATTTTGGAAGGGGTTGTGGTTCGGAGATGGTGGATGAAAGTGTTAAGGGAAGGATAAGTGGAGGAGCTGGTAGTTTGTGTAGGAGTGTGTCAAGCCAACAGAAAAGATCAGTGTGTATTACAAGTGACTGGCATCGGGCTCCATTCTGCTCTTTCCCTTTACTCCACTCTGTTCATGCCCTTTCAACCCCTGGTGCCATATTTGTGCCAAGGTTGTTGACATGCCACAAGGAAGCACGGCTAAAAGAGGCAGGACCTCCTCCGCAGACCCTAAAAATACAATACAACACTTCACTCTGTACTGTGACACTGTACTACCTAAACTCTGGAAATGGGAAAGAAAAATGTGTGAAATGGCCATTATTCATGCAGCGTCAATCTCCCGAGACAAGCAGCCTGCCAAAGCCTACCTACTGCACATGTCCTCCGTGCCACACAAAGCCACTTTCCCATCATTGTGCTGAAGTGACACCAAGCAGAACTGGGTTGTGCATAGGACACTGCCTCTGGGGATTAGGATGGGAACGGTTGCCTTTTTTGTTCTGGTCAATTTAAACCAAGAACAAGTACCCAAACAGTACTGTAGTACACTTGGGAGGGGAATTGTTGGGGTTAACACACCCTAGTTCCAAACAGGTCACGGGAAGCAACACATGCACACAAACAAAAAAAAACTACATTAACCCTGTGGGTTCAGCAAATGGTGTGGCTATGAGACTTGGATCATTTGAAGGCTAGCTAGCTATTAAGTCTAGGTTTTTATTATTAAAATAATCTCAAAATGTGATTTGGAAATAGACTATGCACCTAATTTGATGTTTAATTTAAATGTCCAATTAAGTTACAATTACATTTTAGGACTTGTAAAGCAGACCAGAATTTTTAAAAGGGAAATAGCATGAAGGAAAATGCTGTTCATCAGTTTAAGAAAACTGAAAGTCAAATAAACTTTCCAAACCCAACTAACTAGAACATTCCAGTTAGGCCTATGCCAATAAAAAAGAAGAATCATAATTACCCTGCTTTATGATATCACAATATGGCAAAAAACATCCAACCAATCAATGCACTTAAATGGTCATGTATTTGGCAATAATGTATATAATAATGTAATACTGCTTAATTAAGACTGTGTGCTTAATTAGTTTTATGTAACATGTTAGAGATGCATATATACTCACTGCTGAGCAGTTGTGTTGTGGTTCCCATTATTCTAAAACCAGCCATGAAATCAGGCAGTTAGTATGAAACAAACTTGTTATACAAATCTGTAGGGTTATACACCAACAGTGTTGTTTCAGGAGAGTACTGCAGAAATTCTTACAATTACTAGCATGAATTACAGTATTAACTAGCTATGTTTTAAATAGTCTACAGGACAACAGTATCATTGTGTACATTATATCATACACTATGCTGATAGACCACCGTGTAAGATGTCTGTATATACAGAGAGATGTAATGATCGGCCCTGACCAGAATTTCAGCATGATTGGCCATAATTGGTGACAAGCCAATCACTCACGACCGATCTGCGTCTGTCTCATTTACACCTGTTCACCACACGAGGGCGACAGCGGCACAAACACAGCCGCACACGATTAACACACTGATTGCATTAGGCCTACGTGCAGTCACTTACATTTGTTTTAAATTGTGAAAAGTCAAAACATTGCCTTTTTTATTTGGAGGTTTTTGAAAAGAAACTGTGTCCTATAACCTAGTGCACATTATGTTCAGAAGAAGACAAAGAAAACTCATCTTGATATTAAATATCTTACTGGTTGGTAATAATTAAGCGCTGAATATTCAAACTAAGCTCCTGTTTTGGAGGAAGAGAACAGAATCCACAGCTGACTACATCTGCACAGTTCCTCCTCTAACAACTGTTAGCCCTTGTGTATACTTTAGGTTGACTTGGCAAGCACAGAGCAAAGATCTGCTAGGTTACATATTTGTCTTTTGCTGAAATGCTGGGTGTTAACACACCTAGATAGCCAAAGAACAGAACATTAGTAATGGCAATGGGATTAATACATGGCTGGAATACATCTTGGAATAAACGCATATCATCTAGCTAGCTACAGAAAACCTCAATCAGAAACTTTGCAAACTTCAATACAAACCCGAACCAAACACCCAAACCAGTCATCCCGCACTGGTTCCGGGACAGGCTGAGGGTTTGTATTGAGGTTTGCATGATGTTCAAAGAGATATATGCGCTCCTACAGACAGTGAAAGGAAGGACGTTGATCACCACTGACAACATAACGCAAATGTGTTAACTGTGGAACTATCAGACTGCCTTTTACCAACTTAACATTGTAAAGGTGTTCCGACTGTGGAACGATGGATACTGAATACTGAAAGGTATTCAGATGATGAACACTGCAATTCAGGTGGGGTGCTGAATGGGAGTTAGGGAACATTGTAATGTAAATGGTCAGGATGACATTGTGATGTTTAAGGTGTTGCTGGTCTGTGTACCCAGCTACATTGTAATGCAAAAATCTCTCCAGGGCGTGGTCCAAGTGTGACTGTAACCCCCCCTTCCTCCCACCCAAACTCTATATGGTGTTGGTGATGCGACTGTTTGCTACAGGCGTAGGGGGAGGGAGTCGTACCCGGTTGCCGACGTGGCGTCTGCGGTTGGACATGGGCGAGTGGCTGGGGCTGCGTCGGCGGCGGTACTCGCGGCTGTAGGAGCGTGAGCGTGAGGAGCGTCTGCGGGAACGGGAGCGGGAGCGCGAGTAGTGCCGGCGGGAGCTGCGGTGGGAGCGAGACCTGCCAGGGGAGGGTGGTTCGGGGGGGGGACGAGAGCAACCATGACAATAAGGCACCATGGCAATCATGACCTACAGTACAGGATACGGATAAAATACTATTAAACACAAAAATAAGTAACATTCTCAAGAGTTCTGCTTGTTTTAGCGGTTTTCGCCCGGTTTCGTCTCTCAGGTCTAAAGAAAAACTGCTGGGGTGCAACCGGATACCACTGCAGTAAGGACCAACGTATACATTTTACTATACATGCAAGTTGTAGTTGATGTCACCCAGGGCATCTTATACATTTATAGTGTACTCTTCTGGAAAATATGCTTACCTGGATTTGGACCTGGACTGGGATTTGGACTGGGAACAGTGGGAGCCGTCTTTTGACGCGGCTGGAGATTGCTCCGGGGAGGGGCTGTTGGATTTCACCGAGCCCCTTGGACTAACACTCCTGGACCGCGACCCCTGCACGGTTCAGAGACATGTGAGCAACTGCAAAACGGCTTCTATCTGCAGGCTTCTTGTTGGCTAAGGGTGTTTGTATAGTGCAAGCACAGTGCACAGACATGACTCCTGGACTCTAGATGGCTAAGGATGCCATTACATAATGACACTGTAGTAAAAGACAAAGTCAGGGTTGCATTATTACAGCAGACGATGAAGTACGTAGGAAACACCTTATCAAAGTGTTGATTTCCATTAATATGCCATCTTTGCTCTGCGCTGGCATTACCAGAAATTGAGTAGCATGCAGATGTTTTATATAAGAAAGATTCTACATATAAATATATATAAATATATATATTCAGACAAAGCAGACTAATGCAAATTACTTAGCCCTGTTTCATCTTATCCACACGAACACTTCTGAGTTTAACTTCACAACTTCAACCAACATTCTTTTCTTCTTTCTTCCGTTTCTTATTTCTGCCTTCATCTTGCTCATTCACTGCTCCCAAAGCCACAACACTCTACACGAGGGAGACTTCTTAGAACTTCTCGCCATAGAACCTTAGCATGCACTCTCAAAATTCAGCCTCATTAAAAAAAAGTAAAGAAAAAAAAAACTTGATTTGACTTCGTCCACATTTTCATTCTTCCCACCTTAACCTTACAAAAGGAAAAACAGAAAATGGTAAGGGCTTTGAATTCATGTTGATAAAATGTTACATGAGTTACGGAAAAACGTCCAAGAGCGATGTGACTGTCAGATAAAAATTTTACAACACTGATTACAGAGGTGATGGTTCGAATAGTAAAAGGCATACCATGATTTTGAACCACTTGGTTCACAACGAACTTCTTAAATGTGTATGTATGAACCAATTAAATGCTGCTGGAACAAAATCATGGAAAAGGCTTTTACTTTCTGATCCACACATAACCACCTTTGACGACATAGCTAGTGCGGAGTAGACAGAAACAATTCTTTAATGTACGCTTAACGTAGTGCATACATAATATGAAACAACACGTCCCTGCGTGTATATTTGTGCTGGGATAAACGTTACCTAGCCTGGATACCAAACGGAACACACTGAAGTGCTCAAAGCTTGAGAAAAGAAATCTTGAGGGAAGCCACATGTACTATCCAACCCAGCTAAACTAGCCAAGTTAACTATGGATAACAAGCATGTCTGGTAGCTAGGTCAGCTTACTTGCAAATTTGACCTTACATTTAGCGTTGGCTATATTTTACATTTATATAGAATATTTTATATTGCCAGGTCTTGGGGTATTCTGGCAAATGCTGGTTAAGTATACAGGCCTTAAATATGTTCAACGCAGCTGTTCACGTCGATGACTGAAGGAGGCGATATTTTCTACTTTTGACTAACGAAAATGGCTAGTAAGGGCGGATAGTCTTAGCTAAATAGGATTAACTATGGATGGACGGATAATGTTGAGTTACGCTGAGTAGAGTGCAATTTACAATATTGAAAAAAAGTATAGTTACACCTGAAATCAGAAACAAAGGTTCGTTAGCCTTATAAAGGTAACTTAATCTAGCTCGCCAGAAAAAAATACAACCGCGTCATACTCGCTAACGCTAGCTAGATGACTCGCACTCTAAACTGAAAACCGATAATAAACGTTATCTTAGCTAACTGAAAACAGTGAAACAATGGAAATGTGTTCTAAACATAGCCGATATGCATAAAGCAGGGTTGCAGCTAGAAGACTAAACAAATTTCTGTTATTTACCGTGCTTTTAATATCAAGCTAGCCAGCGCTATTTAGCTAAGTCTACATTGATACGAACACGTTTGCTGGTTAGCTAGCTAGCTAGCTTATATAATGTAAAAGTTCGCTAAAAACGTATTCTTTTTTTACGTACCCGCTCCACAAATTCCTTCTCGTTATCGCTCATGATGTCCTAGTAGCCGTGAATCTGAAGCTAGATAAGTAGGGAAAAATAGACTTGTTCTGTCTTTCCGAAGAAAACACGATATGTCGACGGCCTATTTTAATGGGCGTAGAGCAGATGGGTTGGGGGGGGCAACTTCTCAATGGCGCCTACGCACGAGACCGTCATACTGCCGCCTACCGTTGTGGCGGATTGGTTTAATGTGACGCACTCAGCAGTTTAAGGAACCTTCCAGAACATTTAAACCGTTGGCGATACGATATGTGGCCATGATCTTTTATGGGTTAACAAGACCAACCACAAGAGGGTAGCATTTAATTAACCGAAAAACTGTTGCTGTTGGATATTCAAGGTTTTAAAAACCGTAGCAAGTCTACAGCCATATCAAATGGGAGGTATGATTAAATAGTTTAATACTTCTTTACATTTATATTATGTTTTTAGTAAATAAATAAAGTGTTGTGGAAGACAACTGTAAAACCGATCCCAGTAGATCACACAAAGATATCAAATTTTACACTTGCTGCCAACCAAAATATGATTATTGAAGAAAAGGAAAAAAGTAAATGTCGTTTCGTTTATCTGTGAAGCGGTGCTGGGAGTTTCACATGACTGCCATAAGACCACACAATGCCAAATCAAAGACAAAGTTATCTGGTCAGTCAGAAGCATCCAACCACTGGTCAGTGATTTTGTTTTCTGCAAAAACAATGTATTTGTGTGTATTTTTGTTTCAGTACACACGCACTACCCCATACTATTATATGTAGTGAGGAAAATTGGTACCAAGGATAGTGGAGCCCCTCTATGTTGGCAGACTACTGCTGTACATTGAATGTTCCTGAGGGGCACATGCAGGCAAAACATCATACATTCTACATTTCAGAAGTAAGTTTGTACATATTTTAAGTGTAACAACAGACTTACTTATGAATAATTAAAATGTAAAAACCACACATGATAAAATATTCTAAAAACATTCAACATAAAAAGTGCTACGAGGTCCAATCTCTTTTAATTTGTGACACAAAAATAAAATTAAAATTCTGTTGACCAGTGTTAAGATATTAGGATCATCTTGCAATGTTCAATGACTGAATTGACCATTTTTACATAGTGTTTCACAAAGAACAGTTGCTATACATCACTGTACAGGGTTTGGCAAGACACCTGGTCCAACTTCTCAGTTTCTTACATTACTGCAAATAATAAAAAAATAATATTCAATAACCATTCTTGAAATCCTAAATATAATCAAACATCAAACAAACAAAACAAACAAACAAAAACACACACAAACATTATCGCACCATCATACTCTTAAGAAATAATTAGAATAAGAAATGCAATCAATTATCAAAATTAATTGAAATGTTTTTAATGGCAGCATTCATTGACAGTTGCAAAAGTAAAATTTTAATCTAATAATCTAAATTGTAATGGTTACTCTTAGAAATCTAGATCAATAATTTTATTATGTCATACATCATGTAATAATTTTTTCCTTATTATACATTTACATGTCAAAACACTTTAACCCACTCGCTCAATCTCTGCCTCTTCTGCACTCTGTACACACACACACACACACACACAAAGCATTTACACTGTACAGAGAAGTGGTGGATGTACACACTGCTCAGAAATACACCCTCCCTCCAGTGGTACAGCCTTAGGTCAGTCACTTCTTCTCTGTAACATCTCAAAACCATGGCGCGCTTTGAACCATGATGCAGTAATGTCACAGTTACAACAGTTTGAGGTGGCAGACAAAGTAGTATGTTGTTAGAGAACAAGTGATGCCTCTTCTGAGATCTTTTTAACAGCTGTTGGCCACAGCTTGAGGTTATTTCATGTTACAAACGTACAACTCAGAACCAAACCACAATAAGGTTACGTAGTATACTTTTCATATTTGACTGATAATGAAAATTCAAGGCTTAGATCGTATAGCTTATGCCTTTTGCTACGTGCGTTCTTTCAAGGACCCAGGAGAAGCGGAATCCTTCATTAAAAAAGGTCCATAGATGGAGAAAACCTCTTCAGATGGACCCTCTTATCCAGGATGCCGGGGCCCACAATCTCGCTTGTTTAAGTCCGCATATCCTTGTTAAGACCCGAGTCACGTTGTGTTTGAACGTTCTCGGGCTCGCTATGGAATATGCGGCGCGGGAGCACGTGGACAACCAATGAGGCCTGAGAACGCAAAGCCCTGAGATCAGAAGCACGCCGCGCCTCTACACACCACAGTCGCACAGATACGGAAGCGTGGCAGGGACACAGCAGTAGCATCGACAGCTCGGCACCGGCCAATCAGAGAGCAGAGCCCCCCATTAGCTCCTTAAGAGTTTGGGGGCAGTCCACTCCTTATGCTCCTCCCTCCCTCCCCTCCCCATCTCCCAACCTGCCCCGCCCAAGGGAGGCCATGTAGGCCCGCCTTCCTCCACCTGACGCTCCCTCCTGTTCCACCTTAGTGCTGCAGCAGGAAGTTAGTGGCCATGTTGATGTCGTTGTTGGACGCCCTCAGAGCTTCCTGGGCGTCTATCCTGGAGAAGCCCATCTCCATCAATCTGGCCACCTGGAAAACAAAGAGGAAATTTTGTTTCAGGCATCAGTGATGTTGAAATGACGACAGAACTGCCAAACCAAGACAGCACAGTACTGACAGGATGCCCAATCTTTACGCTACATCGTTTTCTTTATTGCAAATTTTTATTTGTTGCTTTATGTAAATCTGACCTGGTAAAAGACTGGTAAAGTAATGATTTATTATTGGAGCTCACCTGTTCCTCGGCCACCGGCGTGTCCGCTGGGCGTGGTTGATGAGGCTGCTGGGGAGGAGCCTGCATGTGGGGGGGGCTCGGGGTCCTGGGTCGCAGCCCAGGGAAGATTCTGTTCCAGCCGAGGAGTCCGCCTGCCTGTGGGGGCGAAACAGAGCGCAACAAATAAACAAAAACAACACCACCACAAACAAACAAATTCCAGAACAAAACTGCACTGATACACAATTGATACACAATCTCTGATGTCACAGCAAACCCTTTTCACATTTCCTCCCCCTTTTAAAAGAAGGCTGAAGTCTCACCATGTCTTATAAAGGTCACAACAGTGATCTAACCCTCACAAGGAACCTGTGAGGTAAACAAGCAGGGCCTAAGCATGTTTTTGTCAGCACCCCCCCCCCCAAAAAAAAAAACCAACAAAAAAACAAAATGAACATGTGCATCATGGGACTTGCCTACAGCCCATCAGTAGGGGAGTATTCAGCTGCAATTAAACCAGGGAAACACTGCAGCCTTTTAAATAAATATACTTCACCTCTATCTTATTCAAACTACTGGCTTTTAAATAAATATACTTCAACTCCTTCTTATTCAAGCTACTGGCTTTTAAATAAATATACTTCAACTCTTAAGATCTTGCCTTACTTCCCATTATCATCACTGTTCAGATGTGGTCAGCAGTGCACAATGTGAGAAGAGGATTACTGGGATTATATCTTATCCTCAAGTAGATTATTCAGTAACAACTGTGAATTGTACAGTATCTACACTGCAAACACTTTAGAAAGCCAACACACAATAAATGGACACACTGCATATGGTCTGTTCAACAAATGAGGAAGAGTCACATAGTAAGTAATCAAGAAGAAAACTCTCACACATGATATGCACATAGCTTTCTGCACCTAATAGACTGCAAACGTTTAAAGGCTTATACAACTCAGTCCTGCACAGCCTGGGATCAGCACTGCTCAGAACCCTCAGATACCTCAGTGCTGTTACTTCAGTCCTGTTCAGATACCTCAGCCCTGTTCAGATACCTCAGCACTGCTGTGATACCTCAGTCCTGTTCAAATACCTCACCACTGTTCAGATACCTCAGATACCTCAGCACTACTCAGAAACCTCAGCCCTGTTCAGATACCTCAGCACTGCTGTGATACCTCAGTCCTGTTCAAATACCTCAGCCCTGTTCAGATACCTCAGCCCTATTCAGATACCTCAGCACTGCTGTGATACCTCAAGCACTGCTGTGATACCTCAAGCACTGCTGTGATACCTCAAGCACTGCTGTGATACCTCAAGCACTGCTGTGATACCTCAAGCACTGCTGTGATACCTCGGCCCTGCTCAGATACCTCAGTCCTGTTCAGATACCTCAGTCCTGTTCAGATACCTCAGTCCTGTTCAGATACCTCAATCCTGTTCAGATACCTCGGCCCTGCTCAGATACCTCGGCCCTGCTCAGATACCTCAGTCCTGTTCAGATACCTCAGTCCTGTTCAGATACCTCAGTCCTGTTCAGATACCTCAGTCCTGTTCAGATACCGCAATCCTGTTCAGATACCGCAATCCTGTTCAGATACCTCAATCCTGTTCAGATACCTCAGTCCTGTTCAGATACCTCAGTCCTGTTCAGATACCTCGGCCCTGCTCAGATACCTCGGCCCTGCTCAGATACCTCAGTCCTGTTCAGATACCTTAGTCCTGTTCAGATACCTCGGCCCTGCTCAGATACCGCAGTCCTGTTCAGATACCTCGGCCCCACACAGCTGATCGACAGCCCTGCACACACACGCTCAACTCAGCCCAGGACGAACCTGATGCTAAGTGTGGAGTTAAAGCTGCCAAAAGGCTGCCCATGTGGACCCAGTTAGCGTGTGTGCGCGCGTTAGACAGAGATCACTGTACCCATACACCCCCACATGTCACACAATACACAGGTTACAAATTCCTTATCAGATATATGAAAGAGCACTGAATGAGTCAAATTCATCTGTAAATGTATCTGTTTAGCAGCTGATGTACGCATGTGTGTGTGTGTTTGTGGGTGCATGTGTGTGTTCATGTGCAGGAAATGAACAGTTTCCTTTGGTTTGAAGAAAAAAAAAAAAAAGGGGGTAGTCAGAAAAATAAGACATAGTTAATAAAAATATAGTGAAATATTACTATGTTACTATATATTACTATATTATTTCTCATAGTGAAAACTGCCTAATGTGCAGTCTCAGAGACATCCCGGCCTGTGATATGAGGGCATCGACTCAATCAGCAAGGATGCTGTGAACGGGGTGTGAAACACAGGAGTGACATCACCAGTGTCCTCCGGCTTCGCACCGACGTCCACTGTTAAGAAGGTGAACTTTGGCTGTGGCCAGGCGAGTATTTCCTGCTGCGCTCACCTCACACCTCACAGAACGCGTTTGTAAATACGGAGAGGAGGCAGACTGCATGGCCTGGGCACCGAGCGCACACAGCACACGCTAAAGTGGGGAGAGACCCTGGAATAGACCCAGCCTGCTGCCCTCACCACTCACAGGAGCATCACTAGGACGAGCCCCACGTAACCATGCACAGCTCTGGTGAGTGTCCATCAGAGCACAGCTACACACACCCAGCGTGTCGAGGTTAGCACCTCTTGTGTCAGACAAAAGTAAACCTTCTCATGCCAAAGACCGCGGGACCGCATAACCTCGTGCCGACCCCATCATGACGCCTTGACCCTGGTAGCTTCCGTCGGTCCAGGGGCCACGTGTGTGGGGGGGGGGACGCTGTTCCGGCGACGTTCCCTGCACAAACGCACCTGGGGTGGATCCGGAGGCGCCGCGTTCCTCCTGAACTGGGCCAGCTGGGAGAGCAGGAGTTGCTGGTCCAGCATGTCCATGCGCTGCTGCCGCTGGATGTCCAGCGTGGCGCCCATGCCCAGGGGCGCCTCCGCCCGCGGCTCCGCCCCCTCCAGCACGGGCTCCAGGAGCAGGGCTCCCCGCGCCGCCCAGCCCGGCACGCGCAGCAGCCGCTGGACACCCAGCGCCTCGCCGTAGTACACCACGCCCGATGCCTGCGGCCCCACAACCGGTCAGATGGGTCGCCGGGACAACCGGAAGAAAAGACATTAAGACATTAAAACATTAAGACACTTTTAAAAAAAAAAAGAAGTTCACACACGTTTAAAAAGGTTCAAAGTAGCAGATGTAATGAAATAAACATTGTCTTTACAATGAATGTACTTCAAAGTGCTTTACTTGGAGAAACTGGTCTAATGTGGAAATCGAGTGATGCTGCATTGTGACTGATGCTTGTTCAGAGAAATCTAGACCGTAGCTGTGGACAAACTCATTAGCGCAATGCTACACGTTTCATCTGCTGATCTGCATAAAGGCTGATGTGGTTAGGACAGGAGCACATGGCCCTGATACCAATCTTCACTTTTGACTCAAGTGCAAAAACACTACTTAATATAGGTCTGGGGGAGGGATGTGTGGTGGACATTTCTACTCACCAGTCCGCTAAGAGCAACAACCCACATGTACGTGCTAGAGGTTAGCAGCTGAGAGAGACAGGGAGAGAGAAGAAATGGAGTTTGTTTGTTTTCTGCCCAATAGTTTGTGTGTGTGTGTGTTGGACAGTGACTTTGTTTATTTGTTTAATGATAGTTCCTTGTACAGGAATGGAGACAGATGTGATGGTCAGAGCAGCACCAGGGCTACCAGAGCACTTAGTACACCAACACAGCCCTACAGCCCTACAGCCCTGCCACTGGGATGCCTCGCAACACACAACAGTACACCCTGCCACTGTGCTGATACTCAGTGTGTCCCACCGCATGCTCTAATCACGCTCACACAGGATGTGCCTGCCACCAGCCCAGCAGATGTGCAATCAGCGTGAGAACGCTAAACCACAGGGCAGCTCACAGTGCTGGGATCAGCACAGCTCTCATAAACACTAGACCCTGACTCTGTACCTATCACACACACACACACACACACATACACATACACACACTCCCAACGTTCACTGCCGCCTTTCACAAAGCCCCAGTGGGCTTCCTCCGAGCGCTATGGCGCACGCACGTCAAAGTTTGTGAAGTGCAGAGTCATGCAGAGGTGAATCGCTGTTTCTCAGCCGGTCTAAGTGGCCCTCCGGAAGACACGTGTTCCCAGCACACACGCTCCGCTCCACACCCGATCTTAACGGCCGGGTTCAGGCGTGGTCGACGGCGGAGCGAAGCGCGGCGCGGCTGCAGGGTTCTGAGGGCCAAGCTAAGAAACACAGAGCTTAATTCGCACTTGCCGAGATCACTTCCACAAAGCTTTTCAAAATAAAAGTTTCAAATGGATGTGTTCTACCCGACAACGCCAATTTGGCTAGCCTTTGTGAGTGAAGGACGTCTGTATATCTGCCAGTATCACACAGTGTGATGCACTCACTATGAGGACCGTTAACACTTAGACACACAGTCAAAAATGGCCATTACATAAAACACTGTCTGAGCCCCCTTAAAACATACCTGATGTCATATATAATACAGGGGTGGGTTTCCAGGGTATTCGGACGTTGTCTGCACAGTCGCCCAGCTCACCTGAAGGCCCACGAGGTAGACGAGGGACTTGTTGGTGATTGAGATGCACCCCAGCAGCTGAGTCACCTGAACCCCAGGGACAGAACAGAAGAAAGGCACAAAGAGGGCAAAGACTGGACCCAGCCTATAAGAGAGACACACACAGAGAGAGAGACAGAGACAGTGAGAGAGACATAGAGAGAGAGAGACACACAAAGAGACAGTACAAGAGTGTTAATTGCTTAAATATAGGGATACACCAACATTGAATCTCTTAGGCTGATGCATTAATTGCCATCTTGTAGTGGAAGATACCAATATTAATAACCAATAATGAGTATACAGGGAAATAAAAACTCATGTGAAAAAAAACTGATGTGAAAATGATTGATAATTGTTATTTTTCTAACTGTAAACTGTAACTTTATAACTGTATTGTAATAAAAATATAATGTAATATACCAATGTGGCCTAAAGTAAGCAGTGGTCTTAATCTGTTGGATAGATGAAAATTCATTGTCATAATGGTTGTAATTATCAGCAGAAATTCCAATATTGAACCGATAATTGTAAAGTCAAATTCACCCTTATGAGCTAATAATAGATCAACATAGCGCTAATATATTGTGACCCTCTAAATACAATGCATTAAACTCAACCACCACCTCCACCATCTCCACCTCTTGACTCACATGTCAACTGAAGCTGCAAGTTCAAATAAATGGCAAAGCAACGGTTGATCCTTCCCACACCCCCTCTGTGTGTGTGTGTGTGAGGGAGCAGGACTGCACACCTTCTCACCTAAACGCATCTCTCAAACGCACCAGGGTGAGGAAACCCTGCTCACACAGTAAGTGTGAAAGCTCTATCAACACCTCCACATGCTGTGAAACTGTCACACACGTGCCAGTTTCTAAATCACCACAGACACCATCTCACCTCTGTCCACGTATCTGCCCAACGGCATGGAAAGAAGAACTTGGGATAAGGCTAATGCAGCTGAATGCAGCTGCAGTGTAAGATGGACGAGGAAGGATGAGGGAGGACGAGGGAGGACGAGAGAGGACGGGGGAGGGCGAGGGAGTACAGCCGCCAGGAGACAAGAGCGTTATCCCCACCGTACAGTACAGGGCAGTCCATCCAATTATGCAACTTCAGAATTGCGAAATGCAGCCAAATAAGGAAGTAAGAGAGAGGAATTATGCAGTCAGTACCATCCACACAGACAGTCTGAACACTCAGTCCTTCTCCAAGGCATGTGTAAGCTAAATGAGGAAGCGCACTCAACACGGGTTATGTGGTTTGTAATATTAATCACAGTCTGTTTGGGGACATGGCGACACAGTGCTACAGGGCCAAAGATCAAAGGTCGCCATGGTATCTTTTTCTTTCTTGCAGCCTTGGGCCATGGTTTCACTACAGGAACCTCGTGCCAGTCACACGCAAAGGGCAACAAAAAGAGCTCTGGTACGTCAACAGAGAACCACAGAGGGGAACATCGTGTCCTGTACACACCTGTGCCAGAGCAACACCTCACAGTATTAACCACATATCCACTCAGGCAGTGGATAAATGCCCAGGCCCTTCAGAGATCAACATCGCATCCACTTTTCGGGGAGGAAAAATCCAGTGGTCATTTGCGCCTGCACGGCTGTCCTTCACATAGCATCTGGGAAACTGATCCAGGATCAGTGCCACCTCTATCCACAAACTCTTATAACCGAAGACAAGTCTGACTGATTGACCAAGTTCGTAGTGCTTCATCTCAATACCGGTGTCAGCGCGTGTGAGGACAGGGCACCACGCCTGCGTTAGGGCACCACGCCTGCGCTGGGCCCTGCCGCCCCTCCCCTGGGAGATGGGATAGGGGGAACAGAAAAGCAATGGAACACAACACCCCAAAACACAAACAAACCAAGAAAAAAAAAGTGAAAAAGAGGAAAGGAAGTGATGCAGATCTTTAACCACTCAGCACTAGTGTCACACTTCTGCCTTTTGAAAGGGCTGTTGATGGGGCAAGATAGTTTAAACAAAGAGAGAGAGAGAGGAGAGAGAGAGAGAGAGAAGAGAGGAGAGAGCTTATGAGAGCATTCTGAAAGGATCCTACCAGGTAATCAGAGACTTCTCATCCTGTCTGGTGAGTGTTTGACTAAATGCTGCGTGCATATGGTACAACTGTGCAGACACGCACTATGTGAGACCAGTATCTTTCAATGTGTGATCATTTGAGAAAATATTTTGCAAAAAATGATGAAAGTAGTAAAACTCAAGCATTTAGAGCTCTGGGCGATTATAAATGTCAATCGTTATTACTATTAATAATGCTTAGCTGAAAAGTAACCCAGTAAGGTCTCTCACACGTGCGCACGAGACAAAGTCCTTATAACACACTTGAAGATTCTGATTCTAAAGTCATTCTGATTAATGAACTAAACAGGGAAGTCGAGAATTGGAGTAGATGAGCCAGACAATGGAAAAAAAGCAGAAAACTAGTTTGGAAGTATCCAAGACGCTGGTGTGAGGAGTTCAGGCTGTAAGCCCCATGTGTGTGTCCAGGGTGAGCTTACAGCACGGCCCACACCTGCTGTCCTGGCGCTCGTGAACTCCGTTACTGCGAGTCTCAGAGGTCACGCAGCGGAGACCCAGTTTGAAACTGAGCGTTTTTACGAATGTTCGATCACCGTCGTATGAGCGGAGGGAGTGAGGGAGTCCTGTGTGTGAACTCTGAGATCTGAAAGGGAGTGTGAGGTAGTCATCTTTGAGGACACAGATCTCATATGGTCGTCATGGCATGCCCAGGTCTCTCTCTCAAAAGCTGATGTTATAAAAATGTGATTTTGGTTTGAGAGTAGCAGTAAATCATTTGTCATTTCAAACCAGAACGTGGATGCGAACATGGACACCAAGGAGGAACAGAGGAAACACACAAAATCAGTAAAACCTGTTTGCTGTGTTTTACACGTTTAGAACAGTGGTACATTTGTTCTTCTTGCACCATTTGTCATAAGCTCTGAAAGGGCCACTTTGTAAAACAGTCCCGAGTGGTATAGCAGTTACACTAACATAGCGATCACATCATCACAGTGTCGTCTGCAGAGATGCTAGAGGCTTTTTCTGCTAACATCTTCAGATCTTTGAGGGCTGCTGTTTCCTTAAGCACGCGGAGGTTTTTCTGAAGTCTGAACATTTTTAAAGCATTTTTGTTCCATATATTTAAAGATGACCTCTAAGACATACCATTGTATTACTTATGCTGGAGAGATATTTAAATTAAAATATTCATAATTTTTTCCCCCCAGTGAAATTCTGGTCAACATGTCGTCCCCGTCCGGCACCAACTGCTCGCACCTGTATGACCACCGGGACACGGCGCGTGTGCTGCTGCCCCTCGCCTACGCCATCATCTGCCCGCTCGGCCTGCTGGGTAACGCGCTCGCCCTGCACGCCATCCGCTCCAACGTGGCCAAGCTCAACTCCACCACGCTGTATTCGGCCAACCTGGCCATGTCGGACCTGCTGTTCTGCCTGGTCCTGCCTCTGCGGGCGATGTACTACTCCCGGGGCTTCGACTGGCCGCTGGGGGAGGGTCTGTGCAAGGCCACCGCCCTGTTCTTCTACATAAACACCTACGCCAGCGTCAACTTCATGACCTGCCTGGCGGTGGACCGCTTCGTCGCCGTGGTGCTGCAGCCGCGGTGGGCGTGTCTGCGCAGGCCCCGGACGGTGCGCGTGGTCTGCCTGCTCGTCTGGCTGCTGGTGCTGGTGCAGACGCTGCCGGTGCTGGCACACGACCTCACGCGGGACGAGGGCGACGGCACCTTCAGCTGCATGGAGTACGCCACGCTGGAGAGCCACGTGGAGCACCTGCCCTACGCGCTGATCGGCGCCGTGATGGTGGGCTACGGCGTCCCGCTCGTCACCATCCTGTTCTGCTACTCCATGCTGTCCCGCAAGCTGCAACGGGCCGCCAAGGCCAACCGGCTGATGGAGCGGTCGGGGCGCACGCGCAGGGCGCGGGGCGTGGTGGCGGGCGTGGTGCTGGTGTTCCTCGTCTGCTTCAGCCCCTACCACGTGGACCTGCTGCAGTACGTGGTGCGTAAACTGCTCCACGGGCTGGGCTGCGAGGACCTCCGCGCCTTCCAGGTGTCGCTGCACGTGACCGTGTGCATCATGAACCTCAACTCCTGCCTGGACCCCTTCGTCTATTTCTTCGCCTGCAAAGGCTACAAGCAGAGGGTGCTGAGGCTGCTGAGGAGACAAGCGGGCGCGTCCGTCTCCAGCGTCGGCCGCTCGTCGCCGGAGAGCTCGGCCACCCACGACCTCCAGCCGCATCAGTCCCGCGCCAAGGGGCACCACCGCAACGACACGCCGCTGGGTGTCATCAAGAGCGGCTGAAGACCGGAGAGGGACGCGGGGCTCGGTGAGCGGAGGAAGTGCCTCCCAGACGGGCAAATCCAAAGAAGGCAGGTGGAGGAACTGTTGGGTACAAAGGAGTTGTACGTCCGATTTTCCCGTAGGACATGGAGATGAAGGCAGGCGATTAAGACTGGCGACGTGCTGGGCATTCCCGTTATTTGTCTGAAGGACAATTGTGATTGGTATCTGTGATTAGTGTGCTATAGTGACAGCCACTCATTTGCATGTTGTGTCCTTTTGTGATGTACTGTTGAAGGCAATACAGTCATAATAGTAATAAAAAAAGAGTATGCGTGTGTACTGCACATTCAGCATGTACAGCTGCGCTGTAGTAGCTGGTAGTGAGCGGTGATGGTGGTGGCGTTGATCTTTTTTGTGTGCCGTGTGTCAGAAAGCCAATAAATTGCCAGAGCGTGGGCTGCACGTCGGCATTAAATGAGCAACAAGCAGAGGTCAAATGGAGTTCTCCAAAAAACGCGTGTCCTACAGTTAGCAACAAGACTCGGAGTCGGCGCACTGTGTGGGTGGGTAAACAGTGTAGACAGCACACAACACAAGAGACCCGACCACAATCGTGTCAAGACCACTGCCACCTTGCAAAACCTACAGCGCCATGTTTCAATACCGAAAGTTATCTCAGGGGGAAATGAGGGGGTGAAAACACAACTGAACAGAGACACATCACACCAGCCAACACCATAAGTAGGACCAATGAGTCAAATGGTAAGACAACTGAGGAAAAGCTGCAGTTTTTTTTAACTAAATCCAAATTTCTGAGTGCAACAGCGTACACGAAGTCCTAAACCCTCCAGACTTGGTCGTGCTCAAGCAGCAGCTCTGATTGGTGAGCAGGGGCAGGTGGTGAGCAGGGTCAGGTGGTGAGCAGGGGCAGGTGTGCACCATGACGGGTCTGCTCATCCATGGCTGCTGGCACTTCCACACAGAGACGTTGAGAAGCGTTTAAGCGCTTCCCCATGTGCAACACTTCTGCGTTTTAGCTTCACAGAGAGGCCGCCAGCCGAACTCTGCCCTCTAGCACAAGGAAGGGCAAGTGAAACTTGGAAAAATCTTGGAAAAATCTATTTATAGAATGTATAGATAGCGACTTTTATCAAACAATCACCACAAGAGAAGTTGTTAGCTGAACCTGCGTGAGAACAACTTGGGAGTTTCAAGTACACGATGCTTATTGCACTGTACGAACAGCTCCCCCTAGTGCTGGAGACACACAACTACGCTCCATACACATCCCTGACTGTATGAGGTAGTTTGCCAATAATGAACAGTGCTTCTAAAGGATGCGTTTATTCTGAGCTTTAGCTAATGCCAACAGTCCCAGATAAAGTCTACCTACCTCTGCCTTTCCTCACCATTAGGTAAAACCTTCTAAGATTATAATACATATTATAGGTGCACTATTACAAACAGGGAGAAAAACACACACACACACACAAAAATGAAAACTTGAAACACTATAAACCATCTTCTACCCCCACCCTACTGATCAGTAAAAATACAGTTGAATAATTCAACAGTGTTAAAAACATGAACAATAAACCATTGTCTTTAATATTATTATGTTCAGGTTTGTATAGGTGTTTCTCCTTCTACACCCCTGTAGAGATCACACACTCCTGACACTCACCCAGTGGCCGTAGACCACGGAGACAGAAACACCAGGATGTGGGCTCAGTCCCCAGGGAGCAACTCCGCATGATCATGTATTCAGAAACCAACACACGTCACTGCAGATAAGAGCATCTGACAAACGTCATAAATGAAAGTGTAGAAAAAGTTTGTAAAAAAAAAATAATAATTCTACGAGCCAAAGTTTAGTGTAGTAATTTACGCTCTCTAAGACTTCATTTATGCTCTCTAAGACTTCATTTATGCTCTCTAAGACTTGCATACCACCATGAAACGACGCAGAGGACGTTGTGCCTCAGCACTGAAACAACACTCGCAACAACAGCTCCACCAACCACGCTGCTACTAAAGACGTCAGCCAGGACCGCTTTGCTCGAATCTTCACACAAACGTAGATTTGTAAGGTACTGTAAGTGTTTTCTTACTTACATTACTGAAGATTGCCTTGTGTGACCAAACATATTTTATTTAACACATTTAATGGCATTCTGCTACCGTAGAAACAGCTGAACGTTGATGTCGTTATCAACACCTGCACGTGTGTAGTAAACAAAAGAACCCAGAGAACACTTCCTTGGGATCTTGAACCAAGACTGCAAATCACATTAAATATGCTAATTTTTGGTTACATTTTACTGGAAATTTCATATAGGCTTCTG
The DNA here is from genome assembly GCA_020368025.1 of Brachyhypopomus occidentalis. Classification (NCBI taxonomy): domain Eukaryota; kingdom Metazoa; phylum Chordata; class Actinopteri; order Gymnotiformes; family Hypopomidae; genus Brachyhypopomus; species Brachyhypopomus occidentalis. Next base: position 2,461,183 of record JAGXOD010001376.1, read on the forward strand.
AAATACAGTCACTATGTTCCCTGCTGAAGTATTCAGGAGTCCAGACGCAAACACCGCTGGTCTGAGAGTGGTCCACCACCCAACAACACTCAACAGCTGCTCCTGGTCAGAAACCCACCACTTCTAAAGTAGCAGTGAACGATCACACAGTCTCTAATCGCACACCTACAAGGAGCCGCAGCAAAGCAGGCACTGCCGATAAAGATGCCGGCATCTGAAGAGGATGGTGAAAGACGAGGGTTACTCACAGTCCGGCCGGCAGTACGTCCACCCGCAGCTCAAACAGGAAGTGAAGCACCTCAGCCAGCAGGAAGTCCAGAAGTCCAGAGAGAACCCAGACTCCAAACAGGAAGGACTACCGTCATCAAAGATAGAGGTCAGACAAGCACCAATTAGCCACAGGAAACATTTACATAAAAGACATAATGAGAAGATGGTATGGGGCATATGCAAGAGAATATAATGGTGTTACTGGTAGTCATCTATTAATTTGCTTGCAGGTAGTCACACACAACTTTGTTGAATGACACAAAGGAAAAGACCAAGCAAAGAAGAGACATCTAGTGGAGAAAAATATCCTTTTACATAATTCAAGTTATACTATTATTATTTTATGTTATAAAGTTGTTAAGAACCTCAAACACTGAAGTAAGAAAACATTTGTGGAATTTTTACAAATCAGAGCAAGTGGAATGGGAGTCCTGGTGGAAAGCATACACTGTGCAGGTCAGAGGTCAAGAGGACAGGACAGTGCTGGGGGCCACAGTGGGAACGAAGGCTCCTCCACCAGCCCAGCCCTCTCACAGCAGCTGCCCACGCGCTAGTACCACAACAACAGTACCGTACGACCCTGAGGTCAGTGGGCCAGACTCTCAGGGTGCTGTAAGCCAGGCCTCAGGTTTCCCTTCATCACGTGCTGAAACGTACGGAAGGATTACGAGAGGCAGGCGACCCACGGGGGGGTCGACGACCCCTGGGACGGGGGGAGACGTAGCGGCAAACGACTTACGGCAAACTTGCGGCTGCCAAACCTCCTCTCAAACACGCGGAAGTTGTAGACAAGCAGCGCGCTGCAAAACGCGTCCTTCACATCGAGACAGATCAGCCTCCCACAGATGAGTCTCCAGACCTGCAGGAAGGCGCACACACACACGCGCACACACTCTTTAGGTGCGGTCATGGCGACATGTATACATAAACAGGTGTGGTATGGACACGAGTGTTTTTGATCACACTTTGAGATGGACATTGGACAAATGCACTTAATTTTTTGGTATCTAGCACTCAAAACAACACTTAATGTGTATCTCTAATAGGCACTTCCCCTCAATTCAGCTAGGAAGCAAGTAAATTTCCATTGAGAGAATGCAGTGGTCTCCAGTACTCTAACTCAAAAAGTTGGTGTAAAATCAACACCTCACCTGTTTGTGCTGTCTTACAGCCTGGAGACTGTAGACAAACAGTTTCTGGTACTGAGGCAGACCCAGGACGAGCAGCACGGTGAGGGCAGTGGTAACCAGCAGCAAGCATTTCGACAGGGGAGCTTTATCTGTGTCACACAAGTGAGGATGACAGGTATTTGGAGGAGGATTTTTGGACTAGACATCTGGGAAACGTCTCTTCGCTGCCGAAGTGAAAGCGTTTACAAGTGGTACAATTAAAATGTGTACATGGTGCAAATGGAAAAAAGTGAACACACGGGAAGACATTGATCTTTTTAGATAACGTACAGACTAATCAACAGGCCGATAACGACTGCTTTGTCAAGTAAACTGGATACCGTATGGTTAACAGTTCTCCAAGGAGACATAAAAGACGTTTGATCACAAGTATCATTCGACTAGGCACAAAACGAAAGAACTATAACGTTAGCTAGCTCATAGAAAATACATTAATGTCAATATAATGACTTAAAAGCAGCTATGTGAAACAAATCAAATCTTCTTATGCGTATGCGAGCCTCCAAAAAACAGTGTGGTAATTTTAAGTGTCCCCATAAATCCTGCAGTTGTCATTAAGGTGTGATTACCGACCATTCTAGCTATCTGGGTTAGCTAGCTCGCTAGCTAGTTATTTAAATAACCATCTATGAAATGCCTTGCTTCCCACAGACGGACAAATAGTACCAACAGGCCCGGCTATCCTAGCTAGCTGCGTTTCAACCGAGTTGCGGAATGAATGACAGTGCAAAGCCGACGACCAGCAGGGTCTCTCCGCCTCATTCACGATACAACGGTCCACGGTGTGAAGAATGTCCAGCTTACGTACACAGTCCTCTCGACCCAGTTGTCGTGAACATTATGCCAGCAACACACGTGAAATATAGCAGAGGAACAAAAACGACAGAGACCACGCAAAGGCACTGTAAATTATAGGTACAAACTTAATAAAAGTTAAAGGGGAAAACTCGGTGTGGGAGGGAGAGGGGAAACGGTATCGAGGACGAGAGCTGGTAAGGGACAAACTTCATCTTGAGGACATTCGCTTTTCCGACGGATCTTGAAAGCAGAAAGGCAGAGGTTACTAGGCCTATGCATTATATTATTATAACAACAGATACAACACACACACACACACACACACACACAACACACACACACACACACACACACACACACACACACACACACATATATATATATATATATATATATATATATATATATATATATATATATTAAAAAGTAACGTCATCTTTGAAATAGAAATGAGTACACATTATATTATATGTATATGAGTACACAATATATATTACAGTATATTGAGAATCGATGTAAAACACATGTTTACTCTTTCTATTTATATAAAATTGTTACAATTATCAAGTTCAGTCAATATTTATTTGTGGGTTTGGCACATGGGTTGGCTATTTCAAGCAGACTCGTGGCCTACATTCCATACGGACCGCAGTGGGCAACAGACCTTCAGCCTGTATAAAAGACCTAAGGTTGCATTGTTTCTATTTACCCACATGATGGCAGCACATTCAAACGTCCATACCAGATGCTGATGCCATTCGGCGGGTTCATTTGTTAATAATCCATTCTACCAACTACATATGTACGAAGCACGCATAAAACATCTTAATTGCTCAATTTTGATGTTTTAAAAAGTCGTTAGTCAGCACATATCAAATCCTACAGACAGCAGCTACCAACTGCTCAATGTCTTAATGACAGGCAAACCAATGAAATAGTTAAAGGCCTATAGGCCTTTGGTAAGCCGTTCTGGTTTAATATATTATTAAATAACATCACTATACGTGTGTACACGATTCATAATAAGGCTAAAATTCCTAACTTGGGTTTAAGAGATTAAACACACACACCACACATTGCGCCTTTGAGTTTTCATTAAAAAAACGATCAGTGCTGTCGTCTAATTTTAATCTTCCAAACAAGAGCTTTCGCTGCTGGAGAATTAATGAAAACAAGATGTCTTTCATTCGAGTTGATTTGAAAGCTCCGGCGACCAGCTGCCTCTCCACGGGAATTGCAGAAAAGCTAGAGTCAACATCAAGCTGCTACAGTGAGTAAAAAATACCTTTGTTTGTTCCCCACCACTGGCTTTGAGATAAATTAGCCTGTTTGTGTAATGGCCATCTGTTGGGTATTTGATACGTGTTGCGCGAGCTGGCGGCGATGCAGCGAGTGCTTTCAGGGAGCCGCGGGTTTTCATAAGCTAATCATGTAATTGGACACAATAGTCAATGACTAATGGAGACGGGTGAAAGCAGCCAGCTGTAACTATGGTGAACACGTCCTGGCCATTGCCAAGGCTTTATTATTGCCGCTGTTAAGTTGTGGTTAAGTTACTGAATACCGTGTTAGTGGCGTGTGTGTGTGAAAGAGAGAGAGAGAGAGGTGTGAGTGAGGGATCGTACACGAAAGAGAGAATGATACCTAGTGTGTGTTTTGTGTACGTTTTGGGAAGAGAAAGGGTAAGATTCTCGTTGCGCTTGCATGACAGAAGCGTTTTTGTGTGTGCGTGCGCGCGTGCGCGCGCTGGCGTCAGTGTGTGTCAGACGGAACCAACTAATCATTCCACATACCTTCTCTCTTACATCTTCAGCGATGGTCTTCATCACGAACACTTCACCTCGTGTTTACTACTGTTTACATGTTACTCACGCTACACCCCCATTCTTACATTTCTCCCAAGAACCCTATAGATCGCCCCATCCAACCATCTCCACCCCGCGTGCTGCCACTGCATAGTAATAATATTCATAATCACATCATCAGGTGTGGGAAAGCCTGTAATGACAGGGCCAGCGGAATGACTGGACGTGACTCATGTCTGCGTAAGTTAATGAGATGATCGGAAACCGAATACAGATGCTTCTACGAGTATTACAACGGCGCCATTTGAAAGCAGCGGGTTTATTTGGTTATTTATTTATTTTATAACCCAGGTTTAAGGTTGGCTTTGTTTTTTTTTTGTCATCATCATTTTTTGTCATCAAGGTTTGGATTTCGGACGGAGAATCGGATCCCAACTCAGTGTAAACGGGATGAAGCCCGGTTTAGCTTTGAGTAGGTATGTCGCTTCAGAGGCCTCATTTCCTCTCATGTTGTTTCTGTTAAACACAGAACGTATCCAAACATCCTCCCTGCACCAGACTAATGTGGGGCTGTACCACACATGCTGCACTACAGGTCTCGCACAGTCAAGTTCTACTTCTAGACGAAACAATCATCAGCGTTCATGTAACACACCTAGCCTACTGCATGAAACATCCGCGCTGGGACAACTGTGTATGTGCTTTAAAGGGGGCTGCTGAAATAAACCGTTACATATAATGAGCAGAACAAGTTTTTTGTCTACAGAATAATTGTTCAAAAGTACTGCTGAAGGGTAAACTTTTGAATAGTTTTGAAATACTGGTTTGAATAGGAAGGGAACTGAATCATCTAAAGAAGGCCAAGGACGTTCTGAGAAGAAGTGTGTGCTTCATCTGTGTCAAACAAAAAGCACAAAGTTCAGCTGCCAGCCAGGAGGCCGGTGTTGAATAGATACTGTTCCCTGGTCCAGCAGGTCGTTACGCGCCTGCCACTGGTTTATGACGCAGGCAGCATAATGATGGTTTAAATAACCTTCACCCTGAAGCTCAGTCACAATAAATGATTATTTATATATATTTTTACTAGATTGTTTTTTAGACTCTAAAACCATCTACAGTTTCTTTGAATGTTTTAGTCACATTTTTTGATGGCCTGACCACTGGGAGACTAACAGATGCTGTATAAGCCAAGCCTAAGAAAGAAATCGGTCTTAACACCCATGCCAGTGCTTGGTTTTCTCTCCAGAAGCCCTCTGAGGAAGAGTGGCAGATTATCTCTGAAACAGATTGTTGCCATGATTAATGAAAAAAGAATGAAGCAAAAAAAAAAAAAAAAAATATATATATATATATATAGCTGTGCAATGTGTGTGTGTGTGTGTGTGGGGGGGGCATGTCAGTATGGGAGTTAAACTCAGGGACAAATGACTGTGTGCTTTCAGTAATGAAGAAAACCCAGATTTGTAGTCAGCAGTGTCTCCTGCTGTTTGCTTTGTCCATTAGAAGGAAATGAGCAGATGGCTGTTGGCTTTCTCTTGTTCTCGCTCTCTCTCTTATTCTTCCTCTCCTGTCCTCTCGCTCTGTCCATGACTGTTTCTCCGCCCGTTCGTCTTGCTTTCTCCTCTTATCGTTTTCTCTCCGTTTCTTCATCTCCTTCCTTCTCTGTCTCGCGGTTTTCCTTTCCCCCTTTTCTGTCCCCCCCTCTGTTGTGTCTTTATTGTCCATTAATCTCTCTCCTTGCAGTCGAGCTGAGCGGTGAGCCGACAGCCAGTGCCCTGGGGATGACGGCGAAAACAAGCCAGTCCAGCTGTCAGGGGCCGACCAGGAGGGGCCATCGGTCCCTCCCGCGCCACCCATCGCTACCGTCAGCCTCGGAGAACGCACTCTTTCGCACGCGCGCGCGCACGAGCGCGTGCACGCACTCCAATAAAAACGCCACGGCGGCGGCACTGGGAAACCATAAATACTCATTAGGGAGCCGTTGAGGGAGGAAGCGGTGCTGAGAGAGCCGGAATGTGACAGAGCCGTCTGAGCGGCCGGCGGTGGTGTCCACCAGCATCTGTTCCACGTCCCGCTGACTAGTTGCAAAATGGATTAAAATGGCTCCCCCCATGTGGAGGGTGTGTAAGCCATCACTCAGAAGATTTTTTTTTTGGTGTCCTTGTGATCCCTCAGGACTTGTTGCAACTGGAGTGGCAGTTTTTGGACACCACAACAACACCGGCATTTCAGACATAAATCAGCAATATGACTCGCCATTAAAGGGGTCTCAAACATTAAAATGTGGCAAAGCTGACAGCAGATGCGTAGGAGACGTCTGTTCTCTGTCACACTCGTCACCGACAGGGCTAATAAACTCAGTAAATTCAGACGTGGGGTAGTCAGCCGGGCCTTTAAAACCGCAAGTCAAAAAAAGTCCTTGTCGGTTTGAAGCAAATAGTGCATATCTGTAAAACTGCATCCACAAGAAGTCCCCTTTTGAAATGTATTCTAGAGGCCTGCAGGTGGCAGTAAGGACTACCGTCTTTCCTCCCTCCTTTTTAGATGTAAGGCAGGAGGTGCAGCAAAGGTTGATCAAAGTAAACAATACAGTCTTGGGTCAAGAGCACTCAATTTACCAGCATTTCCTGTGAGGAGCGTATAGAGTGAAAAGCACCCGCCACTCCACCCTTTCGCGAACGAGACTCAATTTCACGGCACATTATCCGTGCGCCATTCTTTCTTTCCCTAAACTTGCTTTCTCTTTCTCTCCCTCCCGCCCTCATTAGGAGCAGGAAAGAGCGACATGAATTAGTAATGGCAGAGAAAGGTTTGAAAAGCCGTCCGCTCATCTCCTGCCCTTTCATTATCTGTTCACGGCCCTTCGTTTTCATCCCTCTGGCGCGCTCGTTTAGATAACGCATCCTCCGCCCTTACCTCGTGAGCAGACCGCTCCGAATACCGCCACTAACACGTCGCTAATGCACAATATCCCCTATGTGATTAGATTACATTGGCCTTATCTTCCTGTTTCATCCTGTAACGGCTTCGTCGCGCGACACAGAAGCGCCTGTGTGCTTTTTCACGCAAATTCCAGATTCTAACTCTTAATTGCTTTGTTAGGAATGTGTTGATTCCTAATGATGCCTTTGTGGGAACTTAGCTGTAGTTAGTGTACAGTGGTGCAGTAATAAGGTGTGTCTTCTGCCCCTAGTGTTATCATTTTCAACTGCAGTTGAAGCAACTTGGAGTGATTTTCTGGAAAGTCACATTAAATAACAAAATGTAGTTTTGCGACTGAAAATGTTTTTTTTTCTTTTTCGGGCGGCATGGTGTGTCCCATGAGAGGAATCTGCCCAGACTTCCATTCCTGGAAAATTTAATAACATGCCATTCCTAACCACTTATATTGAGGAAAGTCCATGTTTGGCAGACCAATGACATGGCACATTTTCACCTTAAGAAGCAGCAGTTTGTTTAGCTGCCTATCTGAGATCGCCTGAGTGGGCCTGAGTAGGGAAAATCAGTAGGAGTCTGTTTTTCTTTGCCCTGGAATTTTGCCAAGGTAGTCTCAAAAGCAGCCATGATTCACAGTCCATTCATGTTATACAATAGACATGTTTATGTGGGGTTATTCTTTTTAGACCTTCCTCCCATCACACACACACACACACACACACACACGCGCACACACAGACAGACATAAAGAATCATCCCATCCATCTTTTTTTTTAAACAAAAGTTAACCAGTTGAATATTGCCTAAAGGATATTGCATATCTCAAAACCTGAAATCCAACCCAGAAGGGAAAATCCGATCCAACGGCTTTTAAACAACGACCTCCAGAGATTCCACAATAGCGGAGAAGGCAGAGTGAAGTAAGAAAGGGTTACACAAATGAAGGGCTCGGACTTTTAAAGGGTCAGTTTACTGCACTTTGTACAAACACACAAAACGTCTTTCTTATTCAACGTTTATTGTATTTTGAGCCTCATAACTAAGCTTCACTTCCCGTATCTTAAAAAAAATGGAGGTAAAAGGTTAAAAACATTATTTACAATAAATAACCAAATGCAGTCAGTGCTGAGTCAACAAATGTGATGCCTTTATTTACTATTATTCTTTTACTTATGGAAAGTGCTTGTTATTAGTGTTTGGACTTTGGAAAAATTATCTGAGCTTCTATCATGAAGTGGTCATGAACAACATTATCCTGTGAATGATCCCTGGAAGGTGCAGGCTTATTTATATTTATATTTGAAATATTAAAATATATTTGAAATATTAAAATGTGTAGTCAGAGATCACAGAACAAAGACCATAAACAGTAAAGTATATTGAATTAATTTTTAAGTGTAGTTTGGATTGATATTGCATCTGATTTTGTATAACAAATATTTTTATAAGGCTATGTTTGGGTTTGGGCTGTGTCGTGTAGGTTTTCCCAGGAGGCGATATTCAACATTGCCTCTCTATTTATTATGGTAATACTGGAAATTTACATGTCTGAAACGTTGATGAAACTTTTCACAGAATATCTTTGGCATCGGATTTATAGCATGGTCACCTGTTAGTCTGGATTGCAGTGCCAGGGTGAAGGTAGAGGGACTTCTGAAGGCAGCAATACTCTAGACGGGCTTGGGATTGGGGTGATTCTCACCTCTGACCTCGTAACAACCGTCATGAGTGACATGGGACGCACGCAGACTAAAACTTGCTTGAAAGCTGTCTCTCTGAACCAGGTGAAAAAATACTTTATTATATATCAGATGGACACAGCACAAGCAAGGACATGCCAACATGCTTCTCCTAATCAGTGAGGATGGGTTATGGACTGGACTGAAATAATAATAATAATAATAAATTAGATACCAGATATTTTCATTAAAGAGGTTTGTATTGATATCCTAATAGATCTACAACATACAATGCACAGTATTATCTCTACACATTTATGTACATTTTCAAAGTCTGTAATTTTTTTGAGACATCTCTACTAATCCTACATATAACAAAGACAAGACAAAAAAAATATATGGACAATGTTCTTTTGAAGACGACTACAGAAACACATTTTTAAATGTCAATGTTGATAACTGATGGACAACCAAATGAGCTCAAATCGTCAGGCTCTTCCTAAACCTCCTGAATGTAATAATGCACCATAGATACTTGGACATACAAACAGCAGAAGGGCTGGAAAAAGAGAAACTCTCTGATTTATGTATTTTCAGCTTCCGTGTAGGGTGGCTGGTATAACTGTCCTGGAAAACATGGTCACCCAGTTCAACACTGGGAATCGTCCATGGGATAAAGCGCCTGCAGGGCGGCGCTGTTTCAACACTGCCCGCTTTCAGCAGCTGCAGTAGAAGAAAGTGTGTTGCCGTGGCGCCGCGAAGTCACAACTTGTGGGTGGGACACTGAAGACATCGATTTCCAATGCCTGTGGGCGTTGCCGTGAGTCCCTGCAGTAATGTACAGACATCATCCCTGCGGGGCCTCTGAAACGTCTCCAGCCCACTGATAGAATCGATCGTTGTGATTATTCAGTTCGTCGACTCCCTTTCCCCTTCCCCCTTCCGGATTGATTGGCATGTTTTAGCCCCGCCTCTGTTTCCTCAGTACATTACTGCAGACTTCAGGAAAAGGCATCCGTCTGTCAACAGAAACGAGGGCACCAGTGAATGGAGGGAAAGACTTTTCTTGAACATTTGCCAAATCGGACAGATGTACCCTACAATGTTTAATAAATAGTTTGGTCCATAAGGTTGTGTTCTAACACAAGCAGATTTCAAAATGAGATGAAAGGTTTGTTAGGAGAGAAGATACTGCATTAGAATAAATGTCAACCAAAACAAAGCGTGCCCACGCGCTCTTGACCAAGACAAAAAAAACAGAAAGAAAATGCTTTGAAAGATTAATTACTACATGTAAATTATGCAAATTAGGCCCATGCAAATATTTCATGAGGGCAATTAAGAGAGCCATTAATTACTGCCCCCGTTCTTTTTCCCCTCTCTCTCTTTTTTTGCTTCACTGACATTCAATTTAATTTCCCTTTCAATGCGTTAGATGTTTAATCTTCCAACAAAGGCTCCCTGACACTTTCTGATCACATGTCCCACCTCCTAGACATGCGAGTAGGGATACTGAGACGACGGTTGAACTGACACTGTACAAGCTTTGTATGCTAAAACCCCTATGAACTCGCACAAAGGGAACCTGTAGCAGCCACTGGTGAAACCTACTCGAAACCTAAACGAAAAAAACTACAGTACCCAGATCCCAAACCACAAAAGATGGGCAGAAATGGACATCGGGGGATGTTACCTGGTATCGTCCTGTCTGTGTCTGTTCTGTCATCGCTTAGCTCGGTCTCCATGTCCTGGGCAGGGGGATCTGGGACAAATTGAGTTTGTCATTTGGTTATTTTATTTAATGCAGTGATTAAGAGCAGTGATACCAGTGCCGCGGGTCCAGCCCAGTTGGCTAATTTCCCCTAGTACTAGCATGCCTGCTGAAGCATGCCTGCTGAAGCATGCCTGCTGAAGCATGCCTGCTGAAGCATGCCTGCTGAAGCATGCCTGCTGAAGCATGCCTGCTGAAGCATGCCTGCTGTTGGTGAGGTGGATACCCCAGTACTGCATCACTGGTCCTGACGCTACAACTGAAAAAGCCTACTGCAGTCTACTGGCACACACTTTTACACGTATTTAAATGTGCAAAATTACTGTCCACCACGTAATGGTATGCCACTGTCTGGGCTGTTTGCGGCGTGTTAGCATTTCAGTGTTTTAGCATTTCAGCGCGTCAGCATATTGGCATGTTGGCAAATTAGCATTTCAGACCATTAGCATATTAGCGTGTTAGCATATTAGCGTGTTGGCGTTTCAGCATGTTGCCACATCAGTGTGTTAGCATATTAGCATTTCGACGAGTTGGCGTCATTGCCCCCACCGTCCGGGCTGCGGCCGTGCTCACTGGCTGTTGTCTGCTGCAGGGTCTTCTCGGCCTGGTCCCGCCGCTTCGACTCGTACTCCAGGGCCTCCTGCAGCTTCCTCTTCGTCTTCTTCTCTTTCTTCAGCCGCTTCTGGATGAGAGCTGGAGAGGAGCGAGAGCGTGGGTGTGAAGGAGTAGACCGTGTGCCCAGAAACACCCAGGTTATCTAGTGCTCAGGTTGTTGTCTGGAGCTTATATTCCCCATATTCATGGATACATAAATTAGCTCAAAACTATAGGCTACAGCTTACAGTATTCCTATGCTTAAGTTACGTTAATTAGTAAATATGAACACTAAAATGGCACTTTATACTTTTTCCATATCAATACACAGATGAATCTGAGGTGAACCTAAATCTGAACCCAATGTCTCCGTTTTCTGTTGTTTTGTAACAGTGGAGATAAATTTAAGAAGTAGAATAAGGCGATTTTTGCTATTCACTGTAACGCTCTCATAACGTTTTGTATGATCCCATTTCATTTACATTTACGGTATTGAGCAGACGCATTTATCCAGAGCGACTTACAAATTTCCTGTTATACACAGGTCTGGGATCAGCTGTTATATTTCCATCCTGTCCATTCACCATTAGAGACAAGCAGAGCATGCAGCTATAAAGTTGAAACGCGCCTCCATAATACATAGACGCTGATCCGATGTACTACATTTGTTATATTTACTGTGTGTGGTGCACATTAACACGGCATTTCAGTTTACAGAAATGATAAATTATTTATATTTTCACCATTGCATGTGCTTGTAAATTACAGTATTGAAATTAGTGAACCTGTGTGTGTGAACCGTGTATTTGCATGCGTGCCTTTGCTCTCTCTCCCTCTGTGTGTGTCCGTTGCTAAAAGAAAATGCTGAACTTGCAGTTGTATTTGCCAGCTGACACACAGTGTGGGCGATATTAGGACTAGGCAGCGAAGAGCTTCGTAATTAAACAACATTAATTAAAGCTGCATGTATCCCCATCACTGTGACACTGCCACATTATGGCCGTCTCCATGTGTGCCGATTGAGTCGGAACTACACTGGTGTAATCTAGCGAATGTCAGGAGGAGGGCGGGGGATTGGGTTGCGTCTGATCCGTGGTTCTTCTGAGCACTCATGCGCGTGCATGTGTATGTGTATCAGTGCTGCGATTTGTCTGTTTCCTTCTTGTTCGTCTGATAAGGGCTCAGGCAGGTAAAGGACGGCTGCGCTCTCGATTGGTCGCTTACAGATGACTGCTCCCGCCCCCTGCCGCGATCAGACTGGCTGTGACAGGAGGCAGGAGGTGCAAGCCTGCGTGTGCTTGCTGGTAGGAAACCCTTGGTTCATGCATTAAAGTAACCAGTCGATGAGGCAAATGTGTAATTTGAAAAGTTGAAATCAGCGTATCGCCTGTGGTTTGCTGCATTCCTGATGAAATGTTCTGCGATTTATACTTGTCGGAGTTGATTACACAATGGAAACTGTTGACAGATGAAATCTGTTGGGTTCAAGTCAATTCTCCCTGGTGTGTGCACCCTGGATTGGTCTGAAAGTGTCTGATTGGACATGCGTCAGGGGATTAAGATCATTCTGGGTTGTTGGCATACTAGTGTTGTTCTGGGCTCAGACTGGTTATCTGCACAGCATTGTACATTAACCTAAATGGAATAAATGTAGAAGGGTGGATCTGGCATTTAAACCCTTTGAAACAGCAGCTGGTTGTCGACACCAGCTGTTGTGAGCTGCCTACTAACAATGGTTCAGCTTTCACCTGTCCGACAATCACAAAGTTATGATGTGAAAAGTAAAAACTGATCCTAGATCAGTATCCTGAGAGTGTAATACATGCAACGTAATACAGAACAGTGTTTTACTGATTCTAGATCAGGCTTTTTTGCCAGGTGGGGGTGGGCTCTGACCTCGGTTCTTCTGCTCCACACACAGTTGCCTCTCCAGTGTCTCGCGGAGCTCGCGCTCCCTACACAGCTCCATCTTTAGCTCTGTCTTCTCCAGCTGCACCTGCTTCTCCTGCGCTCGCGCGTTGTCCACGGCAACCTTCAGCAGACCCTGCGAACATTTAGCGTGCCATGTTGCAGGTGGTCATGGTTGAGATTTGAATTCTGGGACTAAACTTTATTACTTTCGTGTTCTAGTGCTGATAATTCTATTTTGTAAGTAGACCATATTTTCTAAAACAAAAACCGATTTTATGTTTTGAGAGGTCTCTTTAAATCTCTCTCTTTAAATTTTTTATTAATACGATTGAAACTAAATGATTATAGGTTTTAAGCATGAAAAAAGATCTGTATATTATCCACTCTTGTACAAGTGTTATAAACATGTATGTTTTGGACAGTCCATTTATTATCTAAGAAACAACTGCAGACACATCGAAGATTCCAACAAAAAACATCCAGTTTCCAGTGTAACAGATATCGTCACGGAGATCCATCGCAAGCGTTTCCTGGTACAGCGGTGCGTGTTCGTTCTGAGAATGGCCCTTGCCTGGATGTTGGTGAGGAGGGTTTCTATGGAGGACAGGCCCTCTGGGAAGAGCAGTGGTCCTGCTGGGAAGCCTGGCGGTAGGGTGGGCCCGGTGTGCGACACTCTCTCGTAGCCCTCCCGCGACGTGGGCCTGCACAGCATGCTCTCATCTACGACAAAACACACGACACGTTCCTGACGTTATATATATATATTTGTTTGATGAATGCAATTGAAATAATCCAGCGCATTAATAAGATAGAGCGAAGCGCCTATCCGTTTTGTATGTTGTTCCACGAAACACAAGCACGACGAGACCTAGAGGAAAACCAAAACGACTGACGGCCCCGTGGCAGTTCTGCAGTCAATTCTGCAGTCTCCACACAGTATCGGTTCCGGTTCTTAGGACGTACGAACTGAAACAATGCGATGCCCGCTCGGAGTGGGGGGTCCGTGTCATTTTGCTACAAGAGCCGTCTCGTCTTCCTCAGTGAAATGGCGCGTGTTTATATGCGGAGCCGGCCGTGTTGGCGGCGCTGCTTCAGGGCATGACGCCAGGCCGCTCTAATAACCGTCCAAGGTCGTTACGGCACATCAAAGCTACTTTGTGTTTCTAATGCGCCCCATGTCACCCAGCCTGAGTAAATGTCAGTCTGATCATTTGCTGAGAGTCAGCAGGTTCTCTCCCCTCTGGCCTTGGGACAGTAAATCTCCGATATTTCTCTGCAGTGCGACCTCCACATGCTGATCCTAGATCAGTCCAGTTTTAGATTTTCTTTTTAGGACTTTTCTTTGTGTTGAAGAGTGTACTTTTTAACAATGCTCCCCACATAGGCACCTGCTATTTTAAACATTGGGTCAAGGCATTGGGCTTAAGGTTTCGATTATAATTACAGAAACAGAGGGAAGCACTGATCTGAGACCTGTTCTTAAACAAGGCAGACATACGCTACTGTGTGACTACGAAACAGGGTTGTTTTTGATCAGGCCAAAGCCTTGATCTCGTCTCCAGTCACTTCAAAGGGTCGGCTAATGTATAGTGCCTTACGGTATGGACCACAGCAACGAAGCCCAACTGACTTATTACACATCTCTGCCGAGACCCTCTCATGTTTTTACAATTGTAACTTTAGCACTATGGTTTACAGTCTAACGTCCTAGCAAGTCAATATGAAACATGGTCTCTAACGGTCCTGCATTTTTAATCACTGTTTTTTCGGAGTAGGCTACACAACTGTTGTTAAACATCTACTACAAGGAGACCATTAAGCCGTTTTCAGCATCGCTGTACAGCAACATTACACCCATAATGCAACGCGTTCCACCATCATTGGCTTCAAAACTAACAAGGATGTCTCATACCTATCACCTACCATAATGGATAGTGCTACTATACAACACGTCACACTAGAACAGTCGCGGCAAAGCATGTGCTGCTCCATGCTGGTGCGGTTCGGAGCCGTTGAGTGCTTTGTTTATGGCCTGAAAGGCTGTATGAGCGCATGCATCAACAGGGCAGTAAAAGACTCCACCGGGGTCCCTTCCAGAGAGCTGAGCAGCATACTGGCACAGTAAGACCAGATGGGCTCTCTTCATTTAGAACGGCTGCCTTAGAGGCTCCTGGAGTTTGCACGTTTGTGTGTGTGTGTGTGTGTGTGTGTGAGGGCATGTGTGCACGTGTGTGTTTGTGTGTGAAAATCTAGCAGTAATAACTGGCTCTGCGCACTCTAATAAAGCGTGCTGTAGGGGGAAGGTGACTTTCTCTTTAAACACATCTGCCTTATTTCCATAACCCCGTGTCCATCCATATGGGCCGGCCGCTCCCATCACCGCCGGCTGGAACGAACTCCCTTTTCCCGTATGTTCAGGAGGAAGGGATCCCTACTGACAAGGTGTGGCTATTTGTTATGGTAATCGTAAAAAGGGGAAAAGACGAACGTAACCGATAACGCGTGGTACTGTATGGCCGTGATGTGACGGGGAGTTAATGGCGCACTCAGCAGTGTTAACGCCGGTCTGGTAAAGGGAGAGAGTGGTCAAAGTCATACTCACTCGAGAAGCTTACAATCTCTTGTTTTGCGGTACGTTTGTGAATCATATACCTACCTGTAAAGTATATAAGAACACAGTTACTGAATGAAGCTATTGTTTACCGCTATAACCATTTGACTAATACTGTACTATCTGATAATCTGACCAATAACACTATACTGTCTGATAATCTGTTAATTCATTGCTCACCTCCATTAACATTTCATTATACATGAAGCATGAAGTAATTGCAGTAAATTCATGAAGAACACAACAGTAATACCATGCCTTATATTTAAGTTGCATCTATGAATATACGTATATACCTATCTGTTATATCTATGTACACTGGGTTCATCTCCTAGAATTTCAGAATCACTTTTCATGCAAAGCTGATGAAGGACATCTGGTGTGTGTATGTGTGTGTGTGTGGAGCAGGATATCTTCTTCAAACACAGCTACATGCGATCACATCATATTCAAGGTTGTGTTGAACAAGTCGCTTTAGACAGAGTTTCTGCTGAAGCAGCAGTTTGGACTTATAAGACACGAGAGGTTGATGCAGTGTGGGAGCACTTTAATTGCTTTAAGAACAATCTGTGGTAAAAATATTCCACTTATCTTTGCTCCATAGATGGTGTGAGTGGGGGATGATATGAAAGGACAGGCTATTTTTACAGGGCAGCGCTGTGGGCAAAAAAGGAAATATTTGGAAGTCATAATGAAGCTCTGGACTCCATTTTCTCTTTCTTCCTCTCTCTCTTTGTTTCTTTCTTAATAGCCGTTTTACTACTTTTTCTGTCGATTCTTTCTTCTCTTTCTCTGGTTCATTCAGTTCTCTCTAACTCCCTGTGTAGGGGCTTCATGGCCTCTCTTTCTCTCTCTCTCCCTCTCCCTCTCTCTCCCTCTGGTCGGGTTTTCAGTAGTAGTAGCTCTGCCCCCTGCTAGAGCACCACACTTCCATTCTTGGATGTCCTTCACTTTTTAAAAAGCACATTAAAAGTCTCAGTGTAGCTCTTTGGCCGGACTGCGCTTTAAGTACATATAGCAGTATAGAGGATCCATTTAAACGAGCAGGTGCTCAAAATCTCACCTTCTGACTGCTGTCTGATAAAGTCGTGATTAGATTTAACCGCCTCTTGCTCCACCCCACTCCATCTCTGGATTCACTTAGCTGACCAAAGCATCTTTATCTGATCCACCCGTCTTGGCAGGGGAGAGAGGCGTGCTGTCACATTCAAGGTGTTTCAGAGATGAAAAACAATCCGTCCATCGCTTCCTCCCCTCCCCCCTCGCGCTCTCCCAGCTGAAAAAGCCGAGCGGCCCCAGGAATGTGATTAACATGTCAGCCGCCAGAGCGCTCGACGGCAGGGGGTCTCGTGCCGTGCCCGCTGAACTAAGGTGGCCCCGGAGGGACAGTTAGAGCTGAGTTAGCACAACCCCCCCTCCACACACACACCCTCATCCCACCGCCTCATTGCTCTCCTCTGAAACCCCATTGATCCTGCCATCGAATCAGTACACACATTCGTGCTTTTCCTGCAGCCAACTCTAGCACTTTACTCTGATCACAAACACTCCTCCTCAAACCAAGGTCATTCTCTCTTGTTTCACAGTAGAAGTGTGTGTGCGTGCGCGTGTATGTGTGTGTGTGTATGTACGGTGTGGCGCTCGGGCAGACGAGGGGCGGCATCTTTGAGCCCAGCCGTCTTTCAGGAGCCGAGAGGAGGATGTTTTGATTTCTGATCTTGACACTTTCAGTTCTCCCCCCTGAAGATTCAGTTGAAAGCAATGACAAAAAGGTCCTGCCTAGTCCGCGCTGTCATGAATAGTAAAAAGGTCCTCCCTGCACAGACTAGGTGTCTCAAAGTCTTCCCTTTAGTGGAGACGCAGTCTGATCTTTGAGGGACAGCACTTTTCTCACTCTTAGCAAGTACTCTGTACTTAGCGAGTACTCGGTGGGCCCTGTGGGCAGATTACACTTCCAAATGTTCCAAATGACAGCATTTCAACAATGATGACTCAGGCCAACGCTTGAGGATCGACACTGTGTCCTTTAAAAAAAAACTTTGAAACTGGGATTAAGATGTCTTACTGAAGATGCAGGTCTATATGTGAGTAGCCTAAGTTCTGTGATTCGTCTTCCATATCATATGAGGAACCTGCCAGACTTTCACAGCTTCAACATTTTTAAATGATTTGTGATTAAAACAAATTGAGTTTTAACGTCTGCCTTCATTCTACATTACAGCTCATTAAACCTTGGCTCTTATAAACTGTTCAGTCTAGGCCTGGCGAGCAGATCGCAGAAGAAACTGGCTACAATTTAAACAGCTTCTCAATTATCTGCCTAAACTCATTGGCTGGTCATGCCTGACGACTGCAAGCGCTGTGTCTGTTTATCACGCGGCGCTCATCTCGCTAGGAGAGAGCGCGAGCAACGCTTGTTCTCATTAATTTAATGCACCGTAGCTCGACTCATCATCGTTTGCGTCTTACTCCAGCGTGACTTTTATTAGCGCCCTTCTAACCGCCTCGCCTCTGCTAAACCAGATTGGTGTTCGAGCGTCTCGCGGGAGATCTCGCTCCGTCATTTCCCGCTGAACAAACCGGTTCTTCCGAGTCTAAACGAACGAATCTGAACCAGCGTGCACGCGCCTTCTCACGCACGCACGCACGCAGCACTGCGGCTGACGCGGTCGTGTCGTCGCTCTCTGCACGCCGCGATGAGAAAATTCTGCTGACTACTTGCCCTTGCAAAAGTCCTCATTAAGCTAATGAAAGCCTTCAAACGCAGAAACCAAACAAGGGTTCTGGGAGGTTATTACAGAAAATTACACCTCCAGGAGAGCCGGGGCAAGAGGAGGAGGGGAAGGAAAAAAGCCTGTTCATTAATTCACGCTTTGCAAATCGCTAACTAATTTAGCCTCACTGCCATCGCTTTTCCCGCCTAATGGATTATTTTCATAGAAATGTAAGCGAGTGCGGGTTATATATATATATATATATTCTTGGAACACGCACTTGGAGACCCCGTGCACGGACGAAGAGAAAACATACTGAATTTTAATTCACATTAACACACATCAGAGGATCGCTGATCACACTCGCGAGTCTGTTCCAACTACTGCAGCTGCAGAACTGTATGGACATGCAGCCTGGAAACACCCAGAAGCCCCTATATGTGTGTGGCTCTACAAACCTCCGCTTCAGATGGAGATTACTGTTATTACATTTAATACATTTATATAGTATTTTTGATCCTTTATTATATAGTCTAAAAGAGATACTAGATTACAGTTCATTATAAAGGGAATAATGAAACAACACAAGATGAAAGGCTGCTTTCTGTTTCCTGTTGGCCTGGTTATTTGTGAAAGTTTGAGGTGGTAACGGCAACGTTTGACCTTCGCGTGCGTATCTGACCTTTGTCCGCAGGCGTCCTCCTCGTGTCGTGGCCCGAGTCTTGGGTTGCCAGATCACCCTCTTTCGGACCCGGGGGCGCGCTAGGAGACAGTCCTAACAGGGCGTGTCCGAGGGAGAGACCGTTCTGGTGGAGGTCTGATGGGAGAGATGGGAAACGGAGACACAAGGGTTTTACCTACAGGACAAATCCCGATCAAAACGACAGAGTCAGCTGTGTTGCATTAGGGCTTCTCCAGCTCGCCCGTACATACTGCTTCCTGTTCTAACTCACGGCTTTCATGCATTGGCTGCCAGGCCTTCCTGCACTTGAGTAAGCTGGGTAGACGCTCACCCAGAGCTGTGGGCCATACACAGTTAAAGGTTAGGGGTTAAAGGTCAGGGGGTGCAGCAGCACAGGGTGTGAAACATAAACAAATTTCATCCACCCTGCAGAATCCCCCATAAAGTTCTGTTTGATCATTATACAGTGGTCCTTTGCTTGAATAAGGTTAAAAAAACAAATCTTACCCACTATAAGCTTTAAATCAATAATGACACCATATAGCTTGGTAGGTTAAAATACAAAGTGCTTGGAAGTTCTCCACTTCTAATGTGAACATGAGGTCTGCACTGCCTCCCCCAGCAGATGCCCTGCGTGATGCTGAGGTCACACTCGTATCGGTTACCCAAGGCATAACTTTCGTATTAACGGGGATAATAAAAGCAGAAAGCGTGACATGTTCTCGTGTAGTTTTATTTCCGGGAGCGAGGTCCAGATTCACTGAAAGGTTCGCTTTCAGCAGATTATACAGCAGGTATCATCTTCTGCTTAATGCTAAAAGCCCACCGCGCTCGCGAGACTGCGCGCACTGTCCGGTCACACATTATCATAAAAGCATATTTCCCAAGTGCTGTGTGAGTGGACTCTGTAGTTCTGAGCTGGTGTGTGTGTGTGTGTGTGTGTACTGTTTGGTGAAAGTAGTAAAAAGCAAAATGGTCAGTGGTCAGTGTTTCTAACAACATTACACAGGGCCCACATTATGAGCTTTACCCAGCTGTGAACGACTCCGGGAATTCAGATATTTGAACATAAAAGATAAAAATGAAACAAAAAAGGGGGGAAAATCCTCAAAAGTGCTTTATTAAAGTGGAATTCTACGCTCTGCTGAGAATGGGGGGGGGTGTCAGCTTTTCATATTTTATTTCCTTACAACTGTCTGAAGTTTAAACCAGAGCTTTTTTTCTCTTTATCTAATATGATCCATTGAAATGTGACAAGAAGGACTTGGATGTCACCCCTACATGTTGAGACAGAGCGGAGGGGGTGGGCATATAGAGGAGGGGTTGGGCAAATAGAGGAGAGGGGCGGGCGTATAGAGGGGAGGGGTTGGGCGTATAGAGAGGAGGCGGGCGTATAGAGGGGAGGGGTTGGGCGTATAGAGAGGAGGCGGGCGTATAGAGGGGAGGGGTTGGGCGTATAGAGGCGAGGGGTTGGGCGTATCGAGAGGAGGCGGGCGTATAGAGGGGAGGGGTTGGGCGTATAGAGAGGAGGCGGGCGTATAGAGGGGAGGGGGGTTGCGCGTATAGAGAGGAGGCGGGCGTATAGAGGGGAGGGGTTGGGCGTATAGAGGGGAGGGAGACGTACGCGGTCGGTCCGACGAGCTCTCGGTGTGGGCGGGTGAGCTTGATGCGCTGCTGCTCTGTCTGGAGGACAGGTGGCTGGCCGATCGACGGCCGTCGTCCAAGGATGGGGCTGGAGACGGGCTGTCTGGAACACGCTCCTAAAACAGCAGACACACACACACACACATCTTCTTTGGTTTTATAAAGCTTTACATAAGTTCTGATGCACTGGGTACCACAGTGTGAACCCAGCAGTGAGATACAGTGTACCGCAGTGTGGACCCAGCAGTGAGATACAGTGTACCACAGTGTGGACGCAGCAGTGAGATACAGTGTACCACAGTGTGGACGCAGCAGTGAGATACAGTGTACTACGGTGTGTATACCTTAATGACCGAGGTGGCCATTCTGGATGGAACTTGGGCGGCGGCAGCCATGTTGGCGATGGTGCTCAGGTGGTTCATCTGGTTCATCGCCATGGTGACTGAGGCAGGTGGCAGGCTGACTGGGATAAGTGGGTGTGACATCATCATGAATGGCAGCTCCAGACCTTTCAGGCATGATGAGAAAATTAGCAGAATGTTAGCACAGAGTATGAACAGAGTATTAGCACAGAGTATTGGCAATGGAATCTTACTCGTGTATCAGAAAATACACTGTATATGACTCAGTCTTGTACTCTGTTCTAGTTTATCCCAAAAATAATGATTAAAGTAAAACAGAAAACAGCTACTTAAGTGTGATGGAATTTGAA